>JAYDZK010000001.1:97608631-97680620 GCA_034509185.1 Euphonia xanthogaster | reverse complement strand
GGCAATAGTGTGCTGATTAGCGTGGTCTCCAGTGAATGCGTCAGTTTGAAACCTTATAGCACGCACCAGAGAAACGAGAGAAACACTCTGCATGTGTTTTCTTGATTAGACGTCAGTTTTCCTTTGTGGAGCCAAAAATCAAACTAGCTAATGCAATGCTCTGCTTGACTGACTCTTCTGAGGAACTAAACATCCAGTATCCTGTCAGCTAATTATGGTTAAATAGGTGACAGAGAGAGAATTCTTCTCGGTTAATGTTGAAAATTACTGGCTACTCTGTTGAGTCAGGTTAGTCACGCCATTAAATTGTGATTAAGCAGGTTCCATTTTTGGGAAGTGTTCACGGTACACATGGATGTTCTCTAAATGATGGAGCTGACAGTCTGTCTTCTGTCAGGGCAGAGTTAATGAGAGAGAACTGGGAACTTGCTAGTTATTTTAATGTTTATCTGAAGTTGATAAAACATAGCTGTGACCAGTGTTGGTCTTCTGGAATTTGACTAACATTTTGGGATATTTGCATAGACAACCTTCCAGGGACTGGTTATCTGTAAGGCACATAAAAGTCATGGCAGAGAAAGGCAGCGAGTAAACATGATATCCAGCAAAATTACACCATGTTAGCATGTGCAGATTTTAACTTCTTTTTCTAAATTCAGGATCAGAACACAGTAAAAATGTCATGATTGAAGCAAGAATTTCAGCGAGACATTTTTCAGGAAACAAAAAACAATGAATCAGTCTTGTAAAGAGTAAATAAGTTCTTCTTGCCCTTCTCAAGTTATGAATAACTAGTTTTGGCCTATTACTCTTATTTTTGTGTGAAGATTATAGAGTTGTCATACTCCTTTTCTTCCCACAACTCACCCACACTGAATACATGGGTCATGCAAAAATACTTACAAAAAATGCAAGAAACATCTTACAAAGCATTTTGCAAATTATGTGCCAATGACACCACCATTGATCTTTTAATTCAGCATGTGTTCATGTAAAAATCTAAAGGAATAGAAGGCCTGCTGTGAATTTTAATGTGATCACCCTTTTGTTAAAGAAAACAAAAAAATGCTTTTATTTGCCCACAAACTTTGGTATTTTTAAGGTTCTTTAACATGAGTGTTATAGATTATTAAAACTCTTTTTGAACACTACTTCACTGGCACTTTCTTAACATTTTCCCTATAGTAACAGGAAGCTTGTTTCTTGGAAAGAATCCTTTCAAATTCTGAGTGATTCAAAGATGGGAATAGAGCAAGTTTAAACCTGGAGCTGTCTGCTGTACTTTTCCACAAGACAACAAAATAGATGGTATCACTAAGGTTCAAGATTGTCCTCCTCCACAGAGGAACAAAAGGGCAGGAATTTTCTAGTCTTCCATCACCATCTCACTAAAAAACCTGGCTTTATTTCTGGAACACTGCCAGCTACAATGAACGGCCCTTAGAAGAATTCTGGGTCAGACCTATGGTTTATAGAAGCCAGTTTGCATATTCCCAGGAGACAAAATTGCTGTATGGGCTCCCTGCCTAGCTTTCTGTTGCCTGAAATGGAAAAGCTGAGTCTTGAGGTGGCACAGCCAGCACCTTGAGCCACCTGCAGACACACTATAGACACCCTATAGCCACTTACAGCCACCTGCAGACACCCTAGAGACACCCTATAGCCACGTACAGCCACCTGCAGACACCCTAGAGACACCCTATAGCCACCTACAGCCACCTGCAGACGCCCTAGAGACACCCTATAGCCACCTACAGCCACTTTCAGACGCCCTATAGACATCCAGTAGAGACCCTAGAGACACCTACAGCCACCCTATAGACACCTATAGCCACCTACAGCCACCCTGTAGACACCCTATAGGCACCAGATCCACCCTATAGACACACACACCTTTAGGTGGCCAAGCTACAGCTCTGTTTTTTCCCGAGAGCAAGAACCACCGAGCTGTGCTTGGCCTGAGGGGCTGTTATGCATTGAGCTGACAAAGATGGCAGGTGATTTTCTAGTGTTTCTGTACATGACCCATCCCCACAGCAAATTGCTGACAGGCTCCCTTGACGTGAAAATGGAGAGGATAAACACAATAGAAATACATTTCAAGTGTTTTAAAATTGCAGGGCCCCGGGGAGCATGCAGGTTCTTGGAACTGGCTGGTGTGAAACTGTGACATTTTGTAAGTGCATGTGCTCACCATGCCAAGTAGGCCTGGGCTAGAAGAGGATTTTCCAAGCAGTTTAACACACTTCCTGGGCCTGCTGCACCTCCAGGGCTTTTAGGTATCTCCCACTGCTTCTATCTCCATAGTTACTGTCTCTCTACAGGACTGCATGTATTGGAGCCTGCAGTATGAAAACATAAGAAGAGTAAATGTGGAAGCCCTGTGTTTGCAGTGTGTGTAAGCTCTGATGAGTATGGACATCCTCATAATCCCTCTGCTTCTGGACCTGAGTCATGCCCTGAAATCTCAATGAATGGAGTGGGTACCCTGAATCTTAAAGCACTTGGCCAAAGGAATGCTGGAATTCCTCATCTGGATCTGGATCTGTACCTACACTGTTTCCAGAGTATGTCACACTTAAAAGATGCCTTTAATTAGTGGCAAGAGCTAAACAACAGGATCTAAATCCTTGAGCGCTGAACAATAATCATTAGAAAAAGAAATTAATTTTGATGGGGATGTGCTGCAAGTACTCCTCAGTGCTCAGATTAGAGAGTGCTAGGCTCAGAGCCCTTCCTTAGGAAGCATCTGTTTCTCACTGACTGCCCTGTCTTCAAGCACCTCTACTGAACCTTTCTTGTCTCCCAATCAACTAATTAATTTCCACAAAGGAAAGCAAATTGAAACAACCTGGGATCCCTCTTGCCTCCTCATCTGATCACTGCACATGTAACCAACACTCTCTGCTGCCTGTTTTTCTCCCTTCCCCACAGCCAGGTCCCTTCCCCAGTACCTGCAGCCCGTTTGCCAATTCCCTGCTCTGCATACCCTCTGCTCAGGAGATGAAGAGTCCTGCAGAAAAGCTCTTGGCTTTCCAAGGAGCAATGTGGAGTGATGAGGGATGCCTCCAAATGGCATTTACCTGCTGTTTCCTTCCAGCCCTGCAGCTGAGACTACACATTTGCCTTCCTCATTTGGCTTTCCCTCTATAATTGCCTGCAGCAGATGTTTGATATTTCACTCAGCACTAACTAGAGATGCATATTGTTTTAATTTCCATTAGTGAATCCCTGACACTTTCAAAGTCTTTTTCTCATGTATTTTATAACTCAACTGATATTGAACACAATTAAATGATCCATCTCACAGTGGCTGTTCAAAATGGGTACTGAAATGTGGATTTTCTCTTTCTGAAAAAAAAGTAATTAAATTTTTAAAAGTAATTAAACTGACCATGCAGCCTACACAAGGGTTGCCTTGACTGCACAGTTTTTTAATACTAAAACTGCAGAAGATAATGGTGGCAGATCTTTAGTCAGAGCTACTCCAGGATATTTTTCCAGGACCATCCAGATGTAATCCCATCAATATTGAGGAAGGACTTAATTTTTAGCAGCTGAGAGTTTAAAACTACTGAAATTCAGCAGAATGCAAACAAATAGCAGAGGAGTTGCTGCTGCCATGATGGGCTACAAATACAAAAAGAAGCGGGTTTGAGGAGATGAATTCTCTCTTATTAGGGAAGACAATGTTCCTAAAAAGAAGAGATTGCGTTTGGAATGAGAGACCCTTTATGAGCATAATGCTGACAGGAAGCATCACCATCCAACAAAGCAGCACATGTACAATAAAGGCGCCTGTTGAGCCATTCTCCCTTTTCCTGAGGGGATTCTCTGCTCTTACCTCTATCTTGCTGTAAGTCTGACCTTGAAGGGCTCTGGTCCCTGCCTCAGAGTCTGCCTCACCAACTCAGCTCTCAGCTGATCTGTGCTCATGGAGGAGGCAGGGAGGGTGTCCCCAGGGCATGCAAATGGAAAGCCGCACTGAGGTGCAGGTGCCTGTGTCTTTCCCCAGTCTTGTTTCCTTGAACCCTTTGATGGCAAGGAGCCAATATTCCCACATCCTCCCTTGCTTAAGCTCAGTTGAGAGGCTGCTGGAAAGGGGTGGCCACAGAGTGAACACAGGCAGGGAGAGGGGCGATCCAGAGATGTTTTGAGGTGAAACTCTGGCCTGTCAGGAAGGGACAGACACCTTCAGTGAGGCAAAAGAGAACTTGAGATGCACCTTTTCCCTGACTCTTCCTCTGATTCCCATCTCAGTTGGAGTGAGGATGAAGAGAGGGGAAAAAGTTCTGTGGCTGGAGAGTGGATGGCATTGCAAAGAAAAAACAAAGAGGGCTTCAAAAGGTTCCTTAAGACTGGCCACTGTGTGGCCAGATTGATATGAATGCTTACACACGTGAGCTAGGATAAGCTGCCTTCTACTTTCAACTGGAAATACATTATCTGTTCCAAAGGCAAGGAAAATGGAAAGTGGTTCTCTCTGCCTCTTCTTCTGCCCTCATATTGGAAATTGTGTTTTGTCCTCCTTCAAAGTGTTTAAATTGCACAGCACATTGGTTTAAGTCAAAATTGACTTTATCCTGATCAGGCATGCATAAAAATAGTTTTCCTCCATTTAATAATAACAGCAAAAAAGTAAATATGCCAAAACATTAACAGCTATTTCCTTGATACAGTAAGTGGGTTAAATCTCATTAGTGATACCCTTTTCTTATAAAAGCATCAGTTCAATTTGTCCATTATCCCAATATTTGCTTGACTTTCTAACCCAAAGAAATATTATATGTTCAGAAAACCATTTTCTCACCAAGAGCTGGGTATATGTCCTCCACAAGGAAATGGTAAAAAGGCTTTAAAGAAAATTTCTTGCAATTGAAAGAGTAAAAAACAATCTCAATTATATGAGTTTCTGAATACTGTTTCTTCAACAGACTTTAAGCAGAGTATCTGCCATGGCTCTATGTTCCTCCAGGTATTTACAGGACTGTCCCTCCCTTTGCCCACCCTTCTAAACACTTTCCCTACACTCACATGCAATGCTAGAACTTCCTCTTACAGAAAGTAGAACTTGGCTGAGTTGGGGATATAAAATACGAACTTCAGAGTAAGAATTTATTTTGGTTCTAAAAGTCATGAAAGATCATTAAAAGCATTATTTGTAATCAGGAAAGAATACATGGGTGTTCTTACAGGGTTTTTCTACACCTAAATTGTGAATATAGAGGCAAATCAGCAGCAGACATGCTGTTGGATTTTGCAATTTCTTTGAGAGGGGGCAATCGGCAGCTCACTTTTCCTTTTCATTTTTTTCTAAGACTTGCACAGTTATTAAAAATTCACGTGTGCAGTTGCCCTAATGATTTTCAAGAGGCACAAATCTGTCTGACAAACAAAAAGAGGTGAGAGATGCTGTTCATAATTCTTATATAAAATCCTGCCTATCTCAAGGCTTTTTCTGCCTTAGTCCTTTCAATTTGCTTCTATCAGTGTCAGCCATGGGAAGTCAGCAGTTAATGTGGTTTATTTTCACACCTTTATAAAAGTCACAATCAAAAGCAGTAGGACCTCTGCCCTGAGGGCAGGGAGGGGGACTGGCACATTGCAAAATAGTTGTTCTTTTTCTTTAAAAGGTGAAGTCATCAATTATTCTTGTCCCTTTGCACAAGACTTCCTTTGCCCAAGATGTTTTAATTACTATAATCTAAACCTCACTTTCCTCTGTCATCCTAGCTAACCTGCAGTAGATAAGTTGCTTTCTAAAGGATTTAATGTGAGTGGGCAGGACTGACTTCTTATAGAGGCTAAAAATATTTGCTCTCTTAATGCTATGGTAGGTTCTGTCCATAAGAGGATTAATTAAACCATGTCTGTGAATATACAGATATGGTCACTAACTGCAGAGCACATTTGCACACACCCACAGTGAAATGAATTAATGTCTCCAGAGAGCTGTGTCACTTTATCTACCAGCAAACTTCTCTATCCAGGCCCTGTTTGACTCCCTCTGAAGTGGGGACAAGGGACCACAGCCTGCTCTTGGGTCCTTTCAAGCAAGACTGAGTCCTAGCACACAGGAGACAGCAGGGAGTGCTCCAAACCTCTTCCCCTGCCTCCACATGAACCCAGAGCATGCCTGCCAGGGAGTCCCCGTACCGCCCTCAGGATCCTGCATCTCACTGGCAGGATTAACCCACACTTCACCAGGGAAACAGTATTGCAGATGAGTTTGCAAACCAATTGCTTAAGAACTGAGGATGCCACCAGGTGTTCTCTGCAGGACAGGGTTTCTTGGTAAGCCTATGGTGTCGTAAGGTGCTAGTAGTAACAAAATATTTTTATTTTCCAGTGGACATGCTATAGCAAGTTGGTCAGAGCAGAGCAGAGGGCAGCTCCCCTGCTGTACTTGCTGTATGTCAGCTTGTGGTTGTGTTATTCACTCAAATGGGTTTGGAGCTCGCAAGTAGCATTCTGTGGTGCAGAGCCTAGAACAGAGGTGTTATCCCAGCCAGTAACTAAGTACCATGCTGTGGCATTCACATTCTCTGCAAAAATCCCTTCGCCCAGGATTTTTCTCCCGGGAAGCTGAGAAGCCTCAGAGAAAAAGAAAACAATTCTTATCTCATTTGCTTCTCCCGTGTTGTGATCATATGTGGAATGTGTTTGGAGATTGTTTACCCAGAGGTGATTGTTTCATTGGGTTCTGGTGTGAGTTGTTTTGGCTCTTTGGCCAATCAAGGCCAAGCTGTGTCAAGACTCTGGAAAGAGTCACAAGTTTTCATTATTATCTTTTAGCATTTAGTAAGTATCCTCTCTGTATTCTTTAATAGTATGGTATAGTACAGTATTCCTTAATATAATATAGTATTATAAAGTAATAAATTAGCCTTCTGAGAACATGAAGTCAGATTCATCATTCCTGCCTTTGTTGGGGCATTCCCAGCAGCTCCATGCAGCTCACCATGCGGCTCACTCTTGCTGCTCACTCTTTCACCACTCCCTGCTGTGGTGTGGAGAATCAGAAGGAGGTAGAACTCATGAATTGAGATAAGAACACTTTAATAATGGAAATAAAGTAAAATAACACTACTACTGCTATAATTAATAATAATAATAATAAGAGTAGTAGTAACAGTAATGAAGGAAAAGGAAGACAGGGAGAAGAGAGAGAGGAATAAAACCCAGGAAAGAAAAGGGATGCACAGTACAGCTGCTCATACCCCGCTGACTGACATCCAACCAGGCCCCAAACAGTGACTGGCACCTCCCAGCCCACTCCCTCCAGTTTATATTCTAGGCATGGCATTGTGTGGTGTTGAATATCCCTTTATCTAGTTCAGAACAACTGTCCTAGCCATGCTTCCTCCCAGTTTCTTTTGCACCTCTCTGTTAGACAATGAAAAACTAAAAATGTCCTGGACTTAAGTAAGTACTATTCAGCAACAACTGCACCCTCAGTGTGTTATCAATATTATTCTCATACTAAGCCTAAACCACAGCATGGTGATAGCTACTAGGAAGAAAAGTAACTCTATTCCCACTGAAACCAGGGCAGAACATAAGGTACACACAGAGCTGGTCACTCATTTTCAAAGTGAAGTTCAGGGCTCCTCCCACCAGGGCAAGCCCAGGTCATCACATCCTAACAGAGAAAGAGGCACCTGCTGAACATTTTACCTCCCAGTTACTGCCTACTCAAGGAGGTAGGAACAGTGACAAAATATCAGGGGAAGGAGAAAGAAAGAAGGAAAGGGCAAGGTTTTTCTCTACTACACAAATAACAACAGACTTTCAATGAAACACATTTCAAGAAGCAGATTCCTGTCTTTAGCTCTAGGTAGTGCAAGAAGCTAATTCCAAATCTTTCATGCATCTGAAGCATCACAAGCCATGACTGGCACACAGCTGTGTCTCAGCCCTCCCTGACAGTGCTCACAGCACGCACTGGCCTGAGGAGACATTCCGGCTCCCAGACCTCTTCCAAGGCTTTGGCAGGAGCTCTCTGTCACTATCGGGTCACAGGTGACACTGGTGCTGAAACAGCATGGAGAGCTCAGACTTTTGAAGGATTAAACTGCAGTAAAGATATGTGGGGGCCCCTAAAAACATAATGCTATCAATCCTTGTCTCCTGGCATGCTTTTTGAGAGACCTATAAGCAAACTCTCTGCTCAATGCTGACCACCTGATATTACTACAAGGCCAGATGGGGCAGGCTGAGGGGGACACTGGCAGGGCATAATGTGCATGATTCACTCATAACTTGCTCTGTCATAGTCCCCTGAGCTCATATACGCCTTAGAGGGCCACCAAGCAAGCCAGGCCTAAGCACAGGGCTTGGGAGATAAATGTGATTTCCCAGTGGCTCTTACTGTGCTGCCCTTGACTGTGTCCAAAGCTAGAGTAGTGCAGCCAAGCTGGGCGCTGGGCTGGGGCATTGCTAGCACACTGGAGACAGCTGAGCAAACGTGCTCAAACTGGTTCTGGTGGGGAACTTACTTTCACTTCTCGAAGACAAAGTAGACAAAAGAGAAGTGAAATTCTTGTGAAACAATTTAGCCATCTGAATTTCAATTTTGGATCACATCTTAGGACAAATAAAAAGGGGACAAAACTTGAAAAATGTTCTTATCCCTTTTGTCAGTGCCTGTGTTGTTTGTGTCTGTATAAGCAAAGCATGTGTTTACTGATTGCAGCTACCTGCATGAATCTATCAGGCCACACAGAGCTTTGTTGTATAAAATGGCAGGACAATGTCAAAGGGTTTCAACAGAGAATGTGGGAAAAGAGGCCTGTCATCGAGCAAAAAACAGAGAATAAAACAGTATCCAGGACCATTTCACAGAAAGGACAAATTTTATTCTTATGAAGTAGGTAGTTCTATTTTCCCTGGTCACATAAAAAAGGGATTATACAAGTGTTAGTCATAAAAATGCTATATAAAGACATAAGGTTATCTTTCTATTTCCATTCACAGCTGACTTGCCCATAGACCAATTTAGTCCCTTTTAAATGGCATCTGTGTGTAGTCCTTGTGTAATTGCTTGTCCCCTGTAGCTTCTAAAACTGGGATTTACTGATTTCTAGAACCTATTTCCCAAAGTGTGAGTATGCATGTGTAATACTCTGAATATAAAAATTTTATATTGGAAATACTTGGAGTAAAATCAGATTCAGAGATCTCTATTCCCTGGTTTTGTGCTTCAGTCTGCTAGTTGCTCTTGGATCACAGAACAGCATCCTGTCCTGAGGAAAGTTTTCTGAACTAGGAAAAATCAGGTTTTTCAGATAAAAAAATAAGATTGTACTGAAAAAAGCCCCAGCCAGTAAGATCAAAATACATATTTGCCACCAGACAGGTCTGGTGCTGGGCTCCGTGACTGAGTCCACAGCAGCACTTGGACCTCTGTGCACTGCTGGGGGTAAAGAGTGGTTGATGTCATCACCTTCTTTTTGCTCCTCCAAGAGCCATGAATGCTAGGTAGTGTCCAGGTCAGTGAAGCTTATCTGAGACAAATGCCAAAGACACATTTCACGTTCTGTGAAGGACACGGAAGGAGCCAATCTCCAGAAGGACAAGCTCCAGTGCTCTCCTGTGCTGATGCACCTCACCCTGGGAGTGCTTTTGGAGGTGCTTCCTACACACATCTCCTCAGCCTGCCAACACAACATGGAAACACCAGGAAGGGAAGCCCCCTCCACAGCAGTCCCAGCTCTGTACCTGGGAACAGCTGGGAGCCTGCAAAACCAGCCTTTCTCACAATATCCTGGCAACTCTGGATGGAGTGTGCTTATGTGCAGGGGGAGAGAGATAGGAGGGGGAATGATGTGGGGCTGGTTGAAAACACTTGTATAAATATGCTCACTTCAGGTTCATTTTTAAAAGTGACATGTGCAGTACAACAGACTGCTTTGTACTTTTTTTTTTCCTATTGCAGCTTTGGTTTTCTATGAAACCACCGATTTGCAGATTTTTACCCAAGTTTCTACAATCAGAAATGACAGTTAAGAGCAACAAGCATGCAGGATAATTACTTTCCTTCAGTTCTGTTCTAACACTGAAGTCCCAGTTGCAGTGCTGTTGTCTGCTATTATTGCTGGGCATTGGTAGCAATGGTGAAATAGTTAAAGGCTTTTTATGATGTTGCAGTAAGCGGAATTGTTGAACACGCACAACAGCCTTGATAAAATTCTCAGAGGAGGGGAATGCTTTCTGGAGTTGGTAAAGTATGTGCTTGTTTGCTAGATAAAATGTAATTTCACTTCTGGTTTAATCTCTTCACAAAATTCTTGCATTTCAATCCATTTTGGAGAGCCTGAATTACAAAATATTCTGCCTTCATCACCAAATTCATGTATAAACAATGACACCTGAAAATTTAAATATTTGCACATGAAAAGTAAGGTGTAATGTGACCAGTGTTAGTTTTAGAGCTAAACTCTTGCACTGGAGATTAGCTAGTAGAATAAAATAAAAGCAAACATTTTCACAAGAAGATAATATTGGGAACTAGCTGGGGTTTCACAGATCTGTTTTCCTTAATCAGCAAAACTTCCTGCTCTTTTGGGATTCTAGATTTAGAAGTGACCAAGAGACAACACATGGAGATGGTAAATCACAAAAATGGTTATGTCAACAGTGTTGAAATATTAACAGCTGATTCTGTCTAATGGAGCACTGGAATTAGCAAGAGCACACACAACAACATGCACGTGTCAGCTTTCAAATTTGGAAAGAATCAAAAATCATTCAATAAAGGAGGACTACCACATGTTTTCTGGGATATGGTTTAGCTCTTTGTTCTCCTGGGTTACTTGTGAACCCCTAAATTTTGCATTTAGAGAAGACACTTATCTGCAGAATGTTGATTTAATTAAAGAAAAAAAAATCTTCCACTAAAAAATAAATATACTCAAATAAGTTCTCCAGCTGGTAAGTTAGTCAGAGGTTTTGTGTCATTTTAAAGAAACTGAAGATTTAGCCTCACTCTGAAAAGCCGATCTCAGTTTTATAGTGTGTGCTTGCTCCATGCATATGAAAAATCCACGGATCCACACAAAATACTGCAGAATTTAACCAGCAAAGCTCAGCTTTTCATTTTCTGACAGACTGTAGAATCTCCCCATGCAGCCTGCTGGTACACTAGAGCAAAGGACTCAATTAAATACTTTATATTAGATTCTGAGACACACTTGTAACCTTGCTCATGTACTGACCTCTACATGCATTTACACAGAAAATAGCAAATAAAACATGACCCCAGTGAGCAAGAAGCTCTAAAATTATATATTGGACACAAGCATTGATCACAGAGGGAAAGATACCTCCCAAGTCAGAGACTTGCATTTGCCTCTCCTTCCTTCAAACATGCATAATCACAGTGACATCCAGCATGTGAATAAGTGCAACCCAGAGCTCTCACTGAGCATCACATAAATGCTCAATGAACAGCAGATCTATGCATAAATGTAAAAATGACACTGGTACATAACTTTAAATTATATAAGAAAACCATTATTGGCTCCAGTCAGTATGAAATGTGACCATTTTATAAGCAGGAGGATTTTATAAGTTTAGCTGATGACAATCCCTTCTTGAAATGCTTAAATCATTTTTATCCAGAAATGCATGCATTGAAGAAACCACTAATGTCAGCTTCTGATTTCCTCCTAGAATGCCAGTTTATGTTGAGAATTGATATTTTAATCCACTGTGAAGTCACATGTTCAAATTATTTTTACTTTGTATGTATTCAATTTTCTTTTCTAATTTACAGCTCCAGGAGTCACACTGAGTCTTTGTGATAGTGCAGTTGCAGGTCTCTGCCTAGAAAACTGGGACTGGTGACAGAACTATGCCCTGTGGGCAGCCTCACTGGCTCTGAGCAGGGTCTTACAGTCACCTCCTGTAACCTGTTTGTCTTAAAGATTAACAAATGCGTAACAGGCTGAAATGAAACAAGACTTTGGATACAACCTCATCTGCAATTAATTTCTTCTAATCCCTTTTGGCATGGCATGTAAATAAGAGTGAGAAGGAAAAAATGAATTTATTTTCCTAAATATAACAGGTTTGAGCATAATCACACACAAATAGTAGATGTAGGTTTTTGTACAGCTACTTGTCTGAAAAAAAAACTATGTAAAGTTTTGAATATTTCTGCTTTATGATGTGCTTTTTAGTGCATTTCATATTGCATGTTTGGGATGGGATTTACCTCACACTGCTTCAGCCATCTGACTTTCAGACTGGTAAGCCTGGCATTGCTGGCTGACACTTGAAACAAGAGGTCACATAACCTGCCTCACATACTGACTTGAGTGTCAGAAGAATTTGGCAGTGGAGGTGCCTCCTTCTCTCAGGTGGCTAGAAAGACAGTCCAAAACAACTTTCAGTCACCTCAGTTTTGACAGCTGAATCTCACTTCAGGTTTGCAAGTCAGCTGTTTACTTTCTGATTTAAAATTAGTGCTAAAAAAAAACAGATGCATCTAATAAAATAACCATCACTAGTAAAAATAGCAAAAATTTCTCTGAACAACAAATTGTGTTCTATTTGCATTTGCATTTCTGAACAACTTCAGAAATGCAAATGCAAATAGAACACAATTTCTTTTCATTATGGGCTACTTTACTCTTTCTTCAGTCTGCTATTACAAACCACAGCTGAAAAACAGCCCTCTATTCATAATTACATAGAGCTACACATTAATGTTTTCAGTGCATGTTCAGAATCATAGAATCATGAAATTGTTAAGGCTGGAAAAGACCTTTAAGATCATCAAGGCAAACTTTCAGTGCAGCACCACAGCAAATTCACTATTAAAACATGTTCTCAAGTGTCACATCCACATGTTTTTTTGAACACTTCCAGGGTTGGTGACTCAACCCTTTCTCTAGACATGCTGCAGCACCTCAGTGTCTTTCTTGTATCAAGAGGCCCAAAACTAAACACAAGATTGGATGTGTGGCCTCAACATCACCAGTGATGTACATCCTTCGTTGATTTTAAACTACTAAAGATCTTGTTATATATTTCTTCCTCTCTTCACACTGCCCCATCTGTTAAAAGAGTTTTTCTTTTTTTCTTTTTTATCTTGCATGGATGAACAAGTGACTTGTTACATTGGTAGAACTCCCATAACCCAAAAGGAGTTCTACATTTTGAATTTTTTACTATTTTTAAAATTGTCGTATTCACTTCAATTGGTATTAGAAATTATTGCCTATCCATTTTATTCATGAAGAGCTTTTTCTCTCTCAGACTAATGCTGTCACTGGAACTCTTCTGTCTTATAATTAAAGAAACTCATACATTTACATGTTCCATACAAATCCACATTACTCCCATTTGATGATACAAAGACTTCTTAAAAATTCTGGCTTCGCCTCCCCCATACGCCCAAATCATCACTTGTTTGTCTGGCTGGAACCTGGGAGGCTCTCAGGCAACCACACTTTTCCCAGCTGCCCAAGACTCTCCTGATGTTTAAGTGGCTAAAATGAATATAAACTACCATTTTTTACAACCCTGCCTGATACTCCTTTAAGTTACCACTCATTTTAATGGAACTTTTCCATTTTTATTTCAAAAGGTACAGAAAGGGACTGGCAATGGAGCATCAGCTCTGGAAAGCTGTGGGGAAAAGATGAATATGACTGAGACTACAAACACAACAGAGGAGGAGGAGGAGGAGCAGGAAGAAGGAAGCTATATCAAGAGTTTCCACAGTAGTGTAGTTGTGGTTACTATATTTTAAAAGATTATATTGGCACAGTGAGAAAGATGCAAGATTGAAGGCTGACAAAGACATTGAATGAGTGAGAGACAAAAGAAGATCAATTTGTAGTTTACAAACAATAAAAAATGTTCAAAAGGGCACTTGGTTTCATCATAGGATTTCCTGAATGAGAAGACACTGGGTCTGGACAGCATTTGGAGACCAAACAAGAATTGCATAGCAAGGACCACTGGCTGGAGGGTAAAGCCAGAGAATCCTGTCTGAAAAAACACTTCCCTTTAAGAGTGTGCCCAGGTAGTTATTGAAATAAAATTCCAAACTCTATTTTCAAAAGAAGACTGCACACTTTCAAGACAATATTAAGTCAAATACAAAATATCTGTAAAACACAACTGTAGCAGAAATTGGATGCAAAAAATAGTGTTATCCTGGAAAGTCACATTGGCCCTTCTGGAGCTAGAAAATTATTTTTACAAGTCACTAAGCCACATCAGAATTCAAAGAGGCCAGACTATGCCCCAGTAACTTGAAGCTTCATATGTTGGCTACAAAGAGCATGGCTGGAGCTCAGTGTGAGGCAGTTTGATTTTATTCTTTTCTTTTCAGTGTTTGCATGCCTGAGCTTGATCTTGTGTGGTAAGTTTTTAATTAGAGCAGTTTTCCTCTGAACTCTTAGTATTATTCGTGCTTGAAAAGTACCTACCAGTATCTCAAAAATGCTAGATCTGAGTAGTATGCAATTTTTCCCTTCCCTCAAGATTTTTGACATTTCAGAAATGTATTCTAAATTAGAATTAAAAGAAAATGTAAAAAAGAGTCACAAACCACAATTTTGGGATTTTAAAATAATGTCAATTGAATAATTTCTATAATTTCCATTTTCATATCAAACCTTTCCGATATTTTTAGACTGGTTAAATTTTGATTTCCACTATGGAGGCATTTCAATAATAATAATAATAATAATAATAATAATAATAATAATAATAATAATAATAATAAAGATGTTTTGGAGAAATCAGACAGTGGTGGCTGGAAGTCAACAGAAATTATTTGGGAAATTTTTCCAACAGATGAAAACATTTTGCTAAAGTATCCTTTTCATAGCTTCAACAAAGGGATGTGTTTTACAAAAAGCAGTTCCTCAGAGAAAATGCCTGACCCCCACATAAAGTGTTTGTCACTGCTGGAGCACAGATCTAATACAATGTGCACTACACAAAGAGGAGAAAGGAAGAACTATTTATTTGATTTTAGCTGTAAACTGCAGAATTCATTTTTAGCTGGAGATAGCATATCTGAAAATTCACTTTCATTCTCTCTTCAGGGTGATTTTCACTTGCCTTTTCTTTAGAAGAGCATCTCAGAAGAATATAAATTGAAAAAAAAAATCACAATGAGAACAGCAGCTAGCAGTGCCAAGGATGTACTTCAAAAGTCTCTTTCACAGATGGCAGACAGAGGAGCTGGGTAAGATGATTTTGAACTCTGCTGTGGACAACAGCTGCTATAGAAAACACCTTGCTTTAACTAAGAGGGAAGTGCATCTGGAGGAAGTCAGTCTAATCACAGAAATCATGAATGAAACTGGCCAGATGAACTGCCATGAAGTGAAGCTCCCATACTGAGGCAATGCACAGCCTTTAATTAGATATGTCTTTCAAATTGGGAAAAGCTTTTACTGAAACCTCATTAATGTAAGAAGCTAATCTACTCTTATAAATGCACTCACCAAGAGAATTTTACCTTTGAACAGTTCACCCTGACATCATTTGCTAGGCTACAGGTCTCTCCTGGAAGGATGTGTAGTACACACATTTTTGACTTGTGAAACATCTGTCTGCTGATCCAGTCAATGAAGACTGTCCCAGTCTGTTCCAGCTGTGCAGCTCACACATAACTTCTAGCATGAGCAATTGAATGTTTATCCTGATCCTAACAGGGCACTGGAAAATTGTTAGAAAAAAAAATTCTCATTTACCAAAAATCCCCAAGCATATCCAGTTAAAATGAACACTACACCATTACTAAAACATGAGAAATTAACCAGCATCAGAGGGAAGAATTAACCAATTAAGAGAATAATTATGTGTTTTTCTTCCCCCTCACTAGATGGGGTAGATAAAGAAAAGATACCAAAAAAAAGAGACCACATCGCTTCCTGGAGTGGTATTTTATAATTTTTGAGATACATAAAAACAATGTTGGGTTTGGTTTTTTTCATATCCAGGCATAGATATAGGCATAAATTAGTTGATCCGTGCTATTTTCATAACATAACCCTGTCATCCTTGACTTTGGGGAGCCCTGGCAAAAATAAGAGCAGCTGTAAAGCCTGAGCATCCAAAGTCACATCATTGCCAGTGACAGGATTCTGTTTGTGCTAGAATGTTCAGGACACAGCAAAATGCAGCCAACAAACTCATAAAATAGATCCTGCCAGACAACTACAGCTTTCTTTAAAAAGCAAGTGAGTATCTTTATTTTTTGAATTAGAAAAAGAAACGGAACAGAGTGTCTAACTCTAAAGAGCTTTTATTATAATCCTGACATTTCGGCTGCTTCACTTCCTTAATTTTTCATATTTTCTTTGTCAGTTCTATGAAAAATCAAAGTGTTTTTTAGTCATTTTTTTATGAGCAGAGCACACTCAAGCATGAAGTGGTGTGGTCCAGGAAGGTGGTACTCTCATTGCAGTCTGTCACCAAGCTATATGGTTCCCTCAGAAATTAAGTGATGATTTCAACTTGATCATCCCTTAAGAAATGGATGGACATCAATGCCTCATGACCACAGATAAATTTAAACAGTAGAACTGTTAACGAAATTTTAGCACAAATCAATCAATAAAGTATTCCAATTGGTATTACACGCACAAAGGAAAATGCCCTTCTGCAGGAAAGAGACAGAAAATGCAATAATTTACATCAATTAAGTAATTAAAGACAATTTTTAGTTTCTCAGTATACATCCTTATAACAGAAAGGGTTTCTCCAATAAGTGACAAATATTGATATATTCTCTTTATAAGTGTGATTATCAATAATTATTTGTAACATAATTGTACTATCTTTTCCGTGAATCATTGAACCAAGCAACATTTTTCATGTGTTCTCTCTTTTTCTTAGCTTACATTTTCTGCTGTGACTTAGTCATTATGTTCCTCTCTAGACATACTGAAAGCTCTGGCTCTGTTCTCCAGAGCCTTAACCTTTGGTACAATGAGGGAAGACAGCACACCATGTCTGTTTCTCACAGGCAGGGCAGCCTAACACCAGAGAGAAGCTACTGAGGATCAAAGCTTTTTATTCTCATGCTCCCTTCTCTTTGAGACAAGATATCTCTATTAACTCCAAGCTTCTAGGAAGAGGAAATAAGAAGAAAAAGTCACTATTTCATCACGGTTTAAAACTTTAAGACAAGGGTTTGTGAATAATGACACATTCTAGAATGCATGACCATGTCTTAAAAACCAAAATTATACCATTTTCTTGGCAATACCTAGTTTAGAATTGTTTAATTTCCAAAGCTGATTTAATTCAGCAAGACTATTGTGCCACACTATTGGTGAAATAAAGTTGTAGTTTTGCCATAACACAGATATTTTATGTAAAAACAAGACACACTGAGTCATTTAGTCCCTGCTCCAACAGAAGTTTGTTTGATGCATCCATGAAAAAGTAAATTATCTCCCTCTCTTTTCCTTGCAGGGAAGAGGGAGAAGAGAAGAGGGAGTTAATGCTTTTAGGTATCAATATTAACAAGCAATTCTTTTTTCCCATGAAAATGTTTCCCAAAAGGAAAAGAAAGACCTGTCATTCAAGTAACAGAATTCAAATGGCTCCATTGGCACATTGTCACTCAAAGACAACTTTTGGGAGTAAGATGTCAATGGCCCAGCTGCTTCAGCAGCCACGTGCAGTGAGCACTGATATTGAGACTGGAAGGCAGCAGCCTTGAGGTAAACTGCAGATGAAAATGGTTTTCACAGACTCCAGGGGGTCCCATCAACATTATTTCAAATGAAATATTAACAGAATATATTCATAAGTAATAGTTCTAGATGATCTAATAGAGTCAAGTCTTGCAATTACTTGAAACGCATGAGCCACAACAGAGTAGGTCATTGCTTCAGAGGGGGTTTGCAGTGCTTATGTCTGTGAGAGAGCAGCAGAAGGCACTCCTCAGAGAGACACTAAAAGCCACCAGAAAGTCCTGAAGGGTGTGACAATGAAGCTGAAGGCTCCAGTATCGTGCCAGGGTTATGAAACAATCAGCAGACTGGTGTGCACAATAACTTCAACCCTTCTTTGATGCTCGAAATAGGCTCTGCTGAATGCCAGCCCTCCCAGATGAATGCATTATAAAACCTGCTGAGGAAGTGCCAGGACTCAAACTACATCCCAGAGGTATTCAGACACATCTTATTGCATATTTTTAGCTGTCACACATGACAGCAACTACTGCTTTTGTTGTACAGTAAATACCACCGTCTTCAGTATACAGAAAAGTAAACTTTGAAGTTTAGATGAGTACAGTGGAAAAGGTGACTGATTTACTCAGTTATTCATTTTTCACTTCCCTAGAGTAGAATCTGCTATAGATCCTACTGTATTGGTATTAATTAGACAACATACCAGTCTTATCTCATCAGTCAGCTTTGCACAGAATGAAGGACCAAGGGAAGCTCCAGAACCCACACATAACCACTGCAAGACCCAAAGACTGTCCAGGGTACCACATACCTGCAGCCAAACTGAACAGAATAACGTGACAATTTCTAGCATCAATTTTAGGTGCTGTGTTTTAAATTTTATATCGTTCTTCCTGCTGCTTTTCCCACAAGTAGCATGGATTCTGCTGGGTTTTGTCTTCTTACCTATGCAGAATACTGAAGACTTCAGTTTTATAGAACTAGAAACAGTTGTGGGATGGAAGAAAAAGAATTCTTCCTATTATGGATGCATGATCACAGCATATATAACTGTGACAAAGATCATCCAGCATCATTTTAATTGAGATTTCTGCTCCCAGTGAAGTTGTAACTGCACAGGCTAGCTCTGTAAGTATCTACCTAGGTCTCAAAGGTGCAAAATTTTCAACAAAACAAGGTGAATTAAACAAGACCAGCTGCTGTACCTAGAAGTAGCAGACGTTTCTGGGCACCACAGATTCTTTTAAGTGGGGCCAAGGATGTATTTTCAAGCTGGCACTAAAATGGCCACAGTGCTAATAATATTTTAAGAGACTGGAAAGTTCTCCCTGGTACTCCATGTATCATCTGATGCATGCACCACATCTCCCACTGCCATTCTAACAACCTCCTGCCCTCAAGCACACACACATTAATATCCTGCCTCAAAACCATTACTGAGACTACATACTTAAAGGGAGATGAAGCAAGAATAAAGAAATGACATATGGAAATCGGTAGAGCAGAACCAGAAAACACCTTTCCTGAACTATAAGTTATGATTAGGTACTTGTAAACTACTTGTCAGGAATCATTTTTTTCTAGCATTTTGTAGGACTTTTTCTTACACACAAAAGTCTATATTTAGTTCCAATCAGTTTGTACCCATTTAATTGTTTCAATAAGTCACAGTATGCAAACAAAAGTCCACTTACATAAAAGCTTTTTTACTTTTGGAACTTTTTTTTGTTGAAAATTAGGTTCAGTCAATATGACTTCCTTCATCATACAGAGTAGAACAGATTTCTATATCCAGATTCAAATATTGTGTGGAATACACCAATAGATATTGAAAATATTGTCTCAATACAAAAATTAGTTGTACTTATCTTTGTCAACCCCCACCCTCCCCCCCCACAAAAAACAAAAAAGAGTTAAAGTAGGTTTCAAGATCTCTTAATATTAGTAAAAGGAGGAATATACCTTGTATGTCAAAACTACAATGTGAACAGAAAAGAAAGTTATATAAGAATGCTGGAAATTAACAAAACGAGTGCACCCTAAAACATTTCCATGCAGGCACATGACTGAAGAGTAGCTCCTCATGGCTACCTGACAATACAGCCTGACTGCCCAAGAGTTTGGACAGGATACCCTCTTTCACTCTTTTAGAAAATGGACCACCAATAAAATACTCAAGGGATCCAGAACAAATTTTTTTAAACTGGAAGTTTGTTTACAGTTACACTATCAGGACACATAAAGATGTGATGTAGACCAGACACATTAAAGTACCAAGGTTTAGGACCATTAGGTCTCCAGCAGGAATTTGTAAACAGCTTATAACAATAGGCTTGTCTTAATCACTTAAGCAGTGTGTAAAATGCTCAGACACCCACATAATCCAAGTGCCAATTAACAAATCTCATGACTGCCAAATTACTTCCATATTTTCTCTTCAGATCTGGAGACTAGACTAAAAGTAATTTGTCAAAAAATTGCTTCCATTCCAAGTTACTTCATTATTGTTTTTTTACAATAATGCCACAGCAGAATGTATCATCTCTGTGCTTTGCTAATGAAACAGTAAGTGACCACCTTTGGTGCCCTACTTCCTATCAAAGCAAATGTACACAGAACAAAATCATCACTGATAATAGCATCTGTTCCTTTCTCCTTATTGGTATTGTTCTTCATTTCTTTCTTATTTTTTTTTTCTATTATGGTATCATTTTAACCTTAATTAAAAAAAATAACGATCAAAAGGGCCATATTCTTGTATCTTCTTTACTTGATAGCTTCTGACATTCAAAAAAAACCAAAGAAGACTGGCCAGCCAGCAGTCAAAAAATCTGTAAAAGTCTCCAAATATCTGGGGGATAGTGGATGACACATAAAAACAGTCATTTGCTGCCAAAGGGGATAGACTTCTTTGGCTTTGGTTTTTCAAGTCTCTGTATCTATGCTTTTATTGCATTTGGTAATATATGGAGTGATTTAAAGCAAAATGAAGTGAATGAAAGGACTCCCAGAAGTTTTGGTGAGCTTTGAATGAGCCTTTTTTTCTGCACAGATTGTTCCCTGGGGACAGAAAATGCATTCATTAAGCACTGTGCATTAGAGCAACACAATATGAATGCTATGCAACTGTGTAAAATACAGTTGCCATCACTTGACTTAAAATATCCTGAAATGTTTTGCTTTATGACATTAAAAGTAACTCATTTTCTTGGACTGTTGTTGCTAAGGTTTGTTTTATGTAAGTGTTTTAAGAAGAAAGCACTCTGAAAAATACACAACTAGCACAGCAGAGAACTCATTATTCTTTCAAATGCCTCTTTTGAAAATCCTTTCAAACTTTTTATTCTGTTGATTCAACAGGAGAGCCATTTACAAGTAAAAAGAATTGCAAGAAAATGGTGCTTCAAAGCTCTGAAGAAAAGAACTGTTTTGTAACACTTCTTAACAATTCTGCACTACCCGCCCTTGAATTCTCCCTGCTTTACTCCCCCAGCTTATACACATCTGGGACTGTAAGTAAAGACAGATGGCTTGGTGTCCCTTGTGGTGCCCAGACAATCCTCAGCCCCTGTTTAGATGGATACATGGTGCTCTCTGGGTCCATGGGACTGGTGCTTCCAGAGGACAAGCACGTGCTGGGCCCTGCCTGGATGTACAGCCGGTCACAGCAGGTTCATAACTGGTGCACCCTGGAGCTTCTCTGCAGAGGTAAAGCCCAGCAGAGCCCAGGTGCAAGGGATGTCCCTGGCTCGTGCCCAGGACTCACACAGGGAGCTCAGGGTTACCTGGAGGTTTCCCTGTGACTGTGTGGTCACAGTGATTGCTCAGCTGGCACCCAGGATTTCTGCTCAGCTGGCTGAGCAGCAAGAGCCACTGGTGCAGCTGGGCGCACAAACATTACCCAGATGGAGTTTCTACGTGGAAAGGGATGATGTGACCAGGGAATTCAGACATAAAAATATCAGATGTGGGTAAGACTTTTACACAAGAACATGTGGGAAGAGGAACTGATCATAGAAATCCTGCTATTTTGGATCACCATTCCTGGGCATCCCAGTGATGATGGATTAGTCAAACTGGAAGTAGGGAATTCCATCCCAGCTTTCTGGATGAGTTCTTTACCACCCCCTAACACAGGGCAATTCAACATTACAGGACCCCTCACAAGTTCTCTGTAACATACAAAAAATCATTTCATCACTTTAAAAGAGATTGGCTCCATGGTGAATATTTCTTGGAATTTCAGTCCATATTCCTAGACAGCATTACAAAATATTCCAAATATAGTAATTCCACAGAAATACTACAAAATTTACCAAAGAAATATATTTAATTTAGAAGAGTACATTCTAGACAATTCTCTCACATGCAGCAAATATGAGCTTCAGATTGAATTTATTTCATTCTTTCATTTCCTTTCATTTTCCTTTCTTTTCTTTTCAGCGATCTCAATCTTATGTTTAATTTTCAACAGCTGAGTGCCTAATGTCTGTGTGGCCACGACCTACTATAATGAAATCAGTGTATGGAAATGAATGTTAATTATTAATATGGAAAAGAGTGATTTTAAGCAAACAGAATATTGTTGTGTTATCTTACACCAGGGTTGAGAACAATACATAGATAATTGCTTCTAAGCATTAACACTTTAGTCATTTAGATAGTGACTTGGAAACAGACAAAAACCCTGAGGAATCTTATCACAATTTTTCTTTGTCTTTCTTAGGTAAAGAAATTATTCCCTTTAAAGCTGGCAAGTTGTGATACTTTGTTGTTTTCTGTGGTAAAGCTCTATTAAAATAGAGAAGAATGGAAAGAAACTCTTGGCATGAAACTGGGTAAATTAAAGTTAAATTGCATAAATCTATATTAATAAGAACGGGACACAAAGAAGGATGGGGATATTATATTGTATTCAATCCTAGGCTTCTTTCACAAAGTTTCATCTGTGTTTTTCCGTATTCTTGCAAAAATAACCCTCCTGAAATATCTTATTCTGTTAGACATTCATGCTAGGAGCAACTTTTAAATGGATGTTTCATTGGCAGCCTAACTCCCTGTGTCTTGGCAATATGTAGACAAAGCTTAGAAAACCATTCTTTTTAAACAGGGATTTTGAGGCTTCCAATCTGACACTGATTTGATTCAATTCTTTTCATATTTTTATTTCTAAGTGCATTTCAGCTGGACAGATTTTATTAATAAATACAATTTTCATATTAAGTTACAGATGGGGTTTTAAAATAGCTAAATGGCTGGAACAACAATAGCAAGAAAATCTTGTTTCTATGTATAAGGAATGTGGTAGTGGTGATTCAGGACCTGAATGGTGCCCATGTTTCTTCAAGCACCTGAATCATCCAAGGAGGGAGTCAGCTGGCTGGAATGCCGGCATTTACTTAGAATCACATTTTTAAGTCAAGTGACACACCTTCAAAAGCCCCCACGAGGATTAACTAACATATAGAGATCAAAGATGTAAAGTAGAGCTCAGCTGAATTACACAGAAAAAATTCAACAGCCTGACTGAATTGAGTTGTACTGGGCTTTCTGGTGAGATACTTTTCTTAGTTCCTGTTTTCTTGCAAAGCAACACAGCAGAATAGGAGAAGATGGAGTATGGGCAGAGATGAGATAAATGTATTTAATCCTGAGGCTGGAGAAGAATCTCTCCAATAATCAACGTCATGGTAAACATATTTTGCATCTTCCCATTGTTCCACTCAGAAAATACTTTTCTACTCAAACACAACAGAATGCAAAAGGGAAAACATTACAGCTGGATCAAAGGCCTATGATGAAAACACCTTCTAAAGCATTTGGGGCACACCTACACTGCAGAGCCTTTTGTCAGGGTTTGTTTGCCCAGCAGGAAATGTGGGTGGGACTCTCCACTATAGTGATTCTATAATCTATACTTCTCAAGCCAGATAATTTAAAAGAAACTTGGAATATTTCACATGGATTCATGTTGTGCCATCTAGACACAGTCTTCAGCAACTCCAAACTTGTTATGTAAAGAGCCTGTATGCTTCTTGCCAAGATTATCTTTTCAGAAATTCTTTCCAGAGTATTCAGTAGTAATATGGACTGAATTGTCTGAAGTAATGTTTCATAAATTTTCAGTTTGAAATTCTGAGTTAATATATGAGAGGCTTTCAGTTTGCATGGAAAACTATGTGTCTCTCCAAGTAAATAAGGGAAGCTGAACTAAAGGTACTCACCAGATTTTTAAGTGATACTTTCTCATTACTAACAAAGGAGTAAGACAATCTGTGCACTTTTTAGAGTTGCCCTATATTTTTTGAAGTTTCCCTCTACTTGAACAACTTGCATATTTGGAATGAGACCAAGTGTGATACTGAGGGTGAAGCACCACAATATACAGCCTGCTTGCTTGGAATGGATCATGAGCTACACAAACACTCAACAATTTGTGCTTTTCCTTGATACTCTGATCCCAGTCCCTTTGATGCTGGACTGCTGGAAAAGGACTCTTCAGGGAGTGTCTCATAACTCCTTAGACTACTGCAAACTTTCCTACCTCTGAATTCCCTTCCAGAAAGTTGTATAAAACCTGAGTTTGCACATTAAATTTGGCTGGGAATGCTGTTATCAGAAGCATTTGGGCTATGCCTATGCTGAAAAGAGCTGTCAGCCTGACTAAAGAGAGAATCCAGTCTGTAATCTGTAAATTCATCTACAGCATCTGGCTAGGATTAAAAAGACCACAAAATTTGAATGAGAGGATATTTTTGTGCATAAATGGGATGAAGGTCTTCAGTTGCCACTTGAATGAGTGGAATATGGACAAATTCTGCTGTGAAACAAAGACAGCAGCAGTTCCCCACTAAAAAGGTTCACCAAAGAAATCTTTTAGTTTCATATATGTTACAAACATGTATTTTATATATACATTTCTGGGGGATATATTTATAAATTCGTTGGACTAAGTGCCATATCTAGAAACATCAAGATATATGAGAGTCTAACAGCCCAGTGTTTTTAAAGTCCCCAGTCTGAAAGAAATCCAGTAAGATATCTAAATACCTCAGAAATTCTGGTTTCTAAACACTCAAAAATAAGTGTCAAAAGTAGTAGAAACTCATTAAAAATTCATAGTGCTGCACCATTCAGCCATCCACCAAAGCAGCAGAAACATTCCTTAATTCAAATGCAAGGAAGGGTATTGCAAATTTAACATCACACTGTTACCACTTTCTCATGTATCCTTATCAGATGCATATTTACACAGATCTTCCTGTAATTTAAAAGGGTAGCACAAACATTTCTTATTAAGAGCAAATTCGTGGTACAAAATTATTTCCTTACTTTTGGGAGGGAAGCTCTTGATCCTGAGCTTTGTGTGGTCATTGTCAAAACTGTAGTGATGCCCAGTGCAACTCTGGCTGGAGCAGCGTCCATGTTGATCCAGAAAGAAACCCAGGATAAAATGACAATCAGCAGGCTAGGAATGTACATCTGGATTAAATAGTATCCCATCTGACGCTCCAAATGAAACTTGACTTCAATGCATGTAAACTTTCCTAGAACATGAAATTACTTTCATAAGTGCTTTTTTCTCATTTTTGTCTTGTTTTCTGAACATAAGTTAGATGTGTGACCTGTTTCCTAACCTGATACTGTAAGCAGATCCTGATACACAAACACTAGTCAGCCACTTGTTGCATACTAGCTTGGGGGAAGCGTGGGACCACTGAAGTATACCGTGCCCAGTTCTTCATATTAACTGAGAAAATTAATATTAGCACAAAAGTTTCACCTCCAGAAAACATAATGTAATGCCTCTTTTCTCAAAATTCAATGAGCTTTTATTTTGGTCAAATATAATGTTAAGTATTAAAAGGGGACAGCATTTTGGTCTTTTAGAGGCATGATATTAAGCAATCATGTTTGAACAGATACATTGTAAACTACTGCTCTTAGTCCTAGGGTAGATGACACTCCTCATTCTGCCAATGTCATTTGCTTCTGTCTGTGGATTATGTCTCACAGCAGAAGCAACTCAAAGTCTACTTTAAATTTTGCTATAAGTCTGACTCCAGGAAGCCTAAACCCATCTCTCATAGGAGGTGAGAGATTCTTCAAACAAGTGATAGCTGCTGCACAGCAGCCCTGGGGGACAGAGGTTCCGGGTGCCTGACA
Organism: Euphonia xanthogaster; assembly: GCA_034509185.1. Taxonomy (NCBI): domain Eukaryota; kingdom Metazoa; phylum Chordata; class Aves; order Passeriformes; family Fringillidae; genus Euphonia; species Euphonia xanthogaster. Next base: position 97,654,779 of record JAYDZK010000001.1, on the reverse strand, counting down.
GGGGAAGCAGTTGTGCAGCAGGAGATGCAGAGTCCTGAGCTGCAAGAGCTCATCAGCTACTAATGCAATCACTGTGCTGCTCTCAAAATTACTCTGGGTTAGGTACTCACTGCAGGCAAACTACAGCAAGGCCTCTCATTCCTAAAGTGTCATGCTAATGGTTTCGAACCATTTTGTGTTGGTTGGAAAATGAACAAAGATGCATTTTCCCTTGTTCACCCTTTCAGGGGAAATTAGACTGTTTGCTCCATTTTGTGCTGTCCCTGCAGTTTTCTGGTGGTCTACAATGCTGAATGGTAGGTGCAAGAGTCAGTACAAAGGGGAGCGCAGAGCCTGTTTGACAAAGAAAGGAGGGGAGACTGAATAACATCCTCTGACAGCCCAGAAGTTCTGTAATGAGTGAGCTGTGACTGGAAAGGCAGATGTGAGACCTGGGCAGAGGCTGTTCCTGGCCAGCCTGCCCATACAGAAGGGGACTGGGAAGGGCTGTGGTGGCCACCTGTGGCAGCAATGGCAGGAGGAGCACCATCTGTCACAGGCTCTCCAGACTTCTGGGGCACAGCCTGGACAGTGAGTTTAGGAGAAGTAATAAGTTTTATCCACATTTTAATTTCACACAAAACCTGAAGGAGCAAACTACAGAGAAGACAGTAGTGGGGGTGCCAATCACAAAGTTTTCCTTCCTTGGTACTTTGGGCTCCAAAATGAGAGGATGCATTTATAAAAATTAAACCAAACAATTTCCATAAGAAATAAATGTGACATTATTTTTGGCAGAGGCAGAACATCTCATATTGTGTTATTTCATGGACTGAAACAAATGTATTTGATGCAACCAGATCAACTCTTATGCTGAAATGATGCAAAAGCTATTTTAGATGAGAGGGATTATATTTAATCCCAGATAGCACCCAGAAAACTGTTCTCTAAATGCTGTCCCCATTAAATAAACTCCAAGCAGCTAAATCAAAATTTTAAGTTTCCTCTTCTCTGTAAAGCTAAAGCTAGAAAACACAGCATTATAGACTCCTAAACAGCAAATGAAAGAACAAAACTTAAGAGTATTAAACAAACACTTAATTTTCCAACATTCCATGTCTGTACACTATTCAGATCAGCAATGAAAATATTGTCTTTTCACATGCTACATCTCATAAATTAGACTACACATAAAAGCTGGTGAAAATTTAATATTTTTCCTCATTGGAAATGTGATATGCTGGAGAAATAAAGTAGGTTCAGAAAAATCAGTACTTTGAAAGTGATTAATCAATGTTTAATAAAAGATTAAGTTTTAAAAAATTTTTCATTTTAACAATATCAAAACAATTAGATTTTTAGCCGTTTTTTAATATTTTTAATACTTCAATGATTTTAAGGACATTAGAATAATGAAATTAAAGTGAACTTTGAAATTAAATCTTTTAAAATAATAACAGAGAAAATTTCTTTCTATTCAGATTTAAAAATAAGTGTGACTGAATCAAACTTTTATTTTTTTTTCAATTTACCCATATTTTTCCATTACAAATTGGCAATAGATACCATTGGAACAACTGATAGAAAAAAATAGAATAATGCTCACCAGTGTTGTAATGTTTTGTGCAATAACCAAGTTCTTTATCTTCTTTTAAAATAAACTGTGGCAAGGTCAAACCCTCTGCAACTTGCACAGGTCCATCGCTTAGCCACTCAAATATCAGATCATTCATGGTGTAGCCAACTGCAATAAAGGAATCAGAGTTTTTTTAGATGGCAACTGACCAGAAAAGAGCAAATGTTCTTATGTCTGAGAAGCATGTCTTTTAGTGCAACACATTTTATCTCAGCTACATTTTCAAACTGTTCAATTAACAGCACAATTCCTCTTAGTTGTCAGTTGCTATAACTACACCGTTGCTCATTAAAAGCAAGAAGTAGATGCTGCTATATTCTGATGTACTGCCTTGGTTTGCCACCAAAAACTAACTTTGCTGGCCCAAACCAGTCTAAGATTCTCTGGGCACAAAGGCAGGTTCCAGCCCACAGCCATACAGCTAAATCCTTTCTCCACTAAATGAAAAAAAAAAAATCGGGGTAGGCTGGTACCTGCTGAAGACTGGGAACGATCACTGGCACCTGCCAGAGCCTGAGCCACTGCTGGGTTTGTGTGCTTGTTACCTGGGCAGGTGGAGGCAGTGCTGTGGCGTGTGCTGGCACAGCATGGAGGGGGTGTGCTGGTTCCCCAGCCCATGGCTTGCCTGGGTGTGGCACACCAGCTTAGGTATCACTAATAGGAACTCTGCTTCTCGGGTATTTCACTTCCGTTTCCCAAAAGTGAGCCCAACTCTATCGGACACAGCAAATCCCTGGCTCTGTAATAATTGTTCTCACTTTCCTGAGATTAAGTAGTTTTTCCCGCACAGGGTGGAGAATACATGGAGAATTGCTGCATTTACCCCTGGAAGTGATGCACCTCTAATGGGTAAGGTGATGTGACCCAGGAGGGAGAAAGATAAGGGAGCAGGAGCAGCACAGAAACAGGCAACCCTCACATTATGGTGATAAACATAATTCCCTTACAAAGCAGGAATACTGAGTCTCACCACACAAATGTGATGGTGTAAATACAATCTACTCACTGAATGTTAGGGTAAAAACTTGTTATTTGATAGATAAGGCAAGTGGGCACTCACAGCTCTCGAGCTGCATTGTACATGTCTGTACATCCATAGGAAAATTCTTCAAGTCCATGGGACAGGACAAGGTTAAAGTGAGCCTAAAATTAGAGGGGAAGAAATATGTTAGACATCTACAGATTTCATCTAAAGCCCCATACCTGGAGTTCAAAGGATCAAGACCAAATCTTAACACCTCAAAGGCTGGGCTATCTCCCCCTTGAGCTGTGGAGACAAAATGTGTGAGCAAAGCAGGCACCCAAAGCCTGCCCCGGCTGAGCAGAGCAGAGGCAGAGAAGACAACATCAGGTTGGTAAAACATGCTCTCCACTAATGCACCAGGGAATGTTTTGTGTATAATACTGAACCAAATAATCCAAAAGCTGAAATGCCTGGTCATGGGACACATGGTTTTAAGTTTTATTTTGGAAAACCAAAAAAAAAGAGGAAACAACAACCATGGTTTTTTTTTAACAGAGTGCTTTTGTTCTGTTGGAATGAGTCCCATTTCCAAGTCTTCATTCTTACTGCTCAGCCACTAAAAGAAGGAAAAAAAACATTATTCAGTAAAAAATCACATTGCATGAAAGGAGTACAGATAGAAGAAAGTAAGCCTAAAGGAACATTATCCTACAAAATATATTTTTATTTTAATTTTTCAGTTTTTGTTGTTCCAGATAAAGCATAACTTTACTTAAATGGGAATACTTTTAATGTATCTTTCTTTCTTCCTTTTTTTAGATGATTTAACCTTTTAACATTTGATTGAAATATATTTCAAGACAGCCTCTTCTGGGTTTTTTCTTTTTTTTTTTTTTTTGTGTGAGAAGAAATAATTTTTAGCTAATGAAGATATCGAGATGGCCTAATTACAAACAACTAGCTTTGATAAACAGTATAAATATTAGGATTTTGTTTTAAATAATATTTTAAAAGTACATTTTTATTTCTGATTACATTCAGCACAAAAAAAAACCCTCTCTGAAACAAAGAATGCAAAAAAAGCCCCTCTGTGCCCATTTATTATGAAGGGCAGTAACAAGTCTGATTTGAAGGGACACTGAAACATTGACACATTATAATGATAATAATTTTATAGTTATGTCAGTGAACCCACAGGTCACCTGTTTAGAAGTATAACCTTGAAACTCTGTTGTCCCACAAACGTGTGTGATCTCTACAGAGAAATAAATTATCTCTCCAAAGATGATCTTGGGGTTCTTACCACATACACCTATTCAAGGTCTTTCAGTCTATTTATTCACCATGTGAAGTTTTGGTGACCACCTGGCTGGGGCTTCTAGCCATAAAATCACTGTGACAAAAAGATGATATTTAGGTAACTGAAATCAAAATTGTCTCACCCAGATCTAAGATCACATTCAGCATCACTGCTGTTGCCTACATGTGGGCTACCTAGAAAAAGTTACACTATTTTCATCTTGACACAATCTTCAGCAAACAAGATGATAGTATCAGGAAATTAGAGAACACATTTATGTGGCAGTGAGATGAAGAAAAGTCCCCAGTCTCAACATGTCCATAGGAAATAAACTCACATTTAACCTTTGGGATCAAATAGCAGAAGTATTAAAAAAATAAAATTTTCATCTAGAGAAAAAAGTTTATCTAGTAGGTGTGTTAGTGTCATTGAAAATCTGTCCTTTCCTGATTTAAATATCTTAAGTCCTTGCAAATGTTAACTAGTCTCATTTTCGCTAGGTAATTTCCTGCATTAAAGATTGAGCTAATTAAGTTGCTAATCCCCAGCATTAACAAAACAGTGCCTCTGTCTCTTTCCTGAAACATTGCTATATCAAACTCCCTCGTTTTCAGTCATCCTCTAAATATGGCTTAGATGTTTTAAGCTCTTTTCAAACATGCCTTTATGCAAATGCAGCCTTTGTAAATATGTCATTTGTTTGCATTCATTGAAGTAGGCATGGGCTATTCACCCCTTGGATTTTAATGACCGTCAGGTGTGGACTGCACACTGACTTGTTTCCTTTCTTCTTCAGCCCTTTCTACTCCCCAAAAATTCAAGTAATTTGGAGGTTTGACTACATACATGGTCAGGAAGGTCCCTCATTATTTTAATATCAAATTTATCAGAAAGCAAATAGACCCAGTTGCAGCTTTCAAGATTCAAAAGGAAAAAATATCTCCATTGATATAAGGCAGATATATATTTTTTTTTCCCCTGGAGGTGAGATGAGAAAATTATGCAGGCTCATTTTGTAGGTCCACACAAAGACTAATGTCGTACTTTCTCTTCCTAATCATTGTTGTCTTTCACAAAGACTTAATTATTCTCTTCTCACCGTGAAAAATGAAAAATTTCTATTCACTGTGTTGATGAGAGTAGCTCAAGACACCATGTTTATAGTTCATTATAGTTTTACCTCTACCTGTTGTTCACCTCAGCACAGTAGCCATTCAGAATGAACATCTTTGCCTCTGGTCCCTTTTAGCAGCAGTAATGCAAGTGTTCAAATAAGGGGTTAGAGCCTTGTATCATCCACAGATCCACTGGTTTTCAACAAGATTACTACATACTAAATGCTCAGCAGCTGGAATTTGAAATAGACCCACTGAGGTCCATGGTGGTGGGTCAATTTGTACCAGTTGACCCCTTTTCAGTAAAACTATGAGCCTGCAAATGTTTCCAAACCCCGGTGCCATGTCACCACCTACATATATCTACATTGATAAGGACATGGGGTCATCAATGGAAAGTGTTAGGTAGATATAGCTACCCACATTGCTGATAATAGCAGTGTCATTGACAGAAAATATTTCAGGAAAATGAATGTCTCACACTTGGCAAATTGAAGAAGGGCCCCTGGAGGTTTGGAGCAAAGAGCAAATTTAATGGGGAATTACACTGATGAATACTTTAATCGTTAATAAAACAGAACAAACTGCTACAGAACAATTATTTTATTTTCCAGGCATCCCGCCACCAAGGCATTTGAGATACATAAACAACAGATTGGTGCTGGAGAACCATAAAACACTGATGGGAAGTGCTTTATGAACCATCTATAAAACTGAAGTGAGAAGAAGTTGACCAGAGACTTGATTTTGCCTTCCATTACCTGAGCACCCTCCACCCCATGGCAGCCAGACCCAGGTGGCACAGCTGGCTTACAGAGAGCTCTGGGGCTGAGCACATTTTATTTTCCAGCTGAGAAGAGAGGGCTCATGAGGGAGCAGGAGGGAGTCACGTCTCCAGTGCCTCAGCACACCAGGCAACACGCCAGGGACAGCAAGCTGCCTCAGAGAAGAGGAAAAGCTGCTCTCTTCTTTCCCTCCCTGCTCCCTCACTCAACCCACAGCCAAGGAAGAATCAAACCCTGGAATAATGCAAATAAGAGTATGAACAGAACAAAATACAGAATCAGAGCCAGAAAACAAAGAATGAACAATTAGCTGCCACTGTGACAAAAATAATAAATAAATAAATAAATAATGTCACTGAGCAGCACTGTAGCACAGACAGGGCTATAATCCAAGTACTCCAGGGCAGCATTCTCTGTATTATGTTTTGGAGCCTCTTCCTGACACTTTAAATGCCTTCAAAGTGCAGCAGGCACTGCTGGGCTTTCTTCACTCAGCATTTCATTCAAACTCTCCTTGTTCATCCCCTGATTTCATTATAAAGTGCTGAGATATCACTAAGACTTGGATTGTGGGCCAGTCCCTCTTCCCAGCCCCACTCAAAATTTTAAAATTTCTGGTGACCCCAGGAAGCCACTTATAGCATCACTCAGAGGTCTGCATTCCCCAATTTCTGCAGGCAGGAAGGCAAGGTCCTCTAGGCTGTGGCCGCTGTCACAGAAGTCAAAATAAGGCATCTCATGGGAAAAAATAAATAGTCTGACTGCTTAATCAGAAACCCTCCTGCTGGTTATCTTGCACACCTGAACATGTTTTGCAATGTCAGTGTTTTCCCCTGGTGAGAGCTGCCACGGCCCCGGATGTGCCAGCAGCAGAACTGGGCACGGGCACCGCTGCTGCCCGGAACGCAGCCGCTGCATCGCCACCCCCTCCGAGGGAAAGGCACTGGAAGGGGGGCACACACCTGCAGCCAAGGGGCTCAGAGGTGCTTATGTGCAGAGCAGCCAAGTCCTGGGCTCAGTACTGGGGCTGAGATACTGTGTTTCCCGCCTTTATCCTGTTCCTGCCTTTATCCTGCTCTTTCTCCAGACCAGAGACATTTTCCCCATATCCTCCTATGCCTGCCCATCTACCCTACATCTCTCTCAGGGATACCTACATGACACAGAGCCCAGACATTCTCCTTTGTGTCCAGGTCTATCCTCACACCCTTCCCTTCTCCTTCTCCTGTTTACCAATTCCTGTCAAATGCCACTCCCACCTGCTTTCAGGTTATTGAGCTGTGAGGCCAGTCTGCCTTAGACAACTAACCCCCAAAGCAGCACCATTAGTAGCAGGTAAGGATCTTGAACTTAAAAAAAAATATTAAAAAATAAAAAAATTCAATAGAAATAAAATGTTTGTAAATAGATTATTCTCAAGATGATTTCCAATCTCATTCTTTCATTGGAGAGTTTTGAATGCTGGGGCTCCCAACCATCACACCACTTCTCTGGTAATCTCACAATGCAACAGAAACACTTCAGAGTACTTTACAGACAGACTGCTTGTGAGTGGTCTGCAACACAAATCTGAAGTAATGAATAGCTAGTATTTTGTCGAACACTTAGGAAATTGTGTTTACACCTTACATAATCCAGGATTTTTTTAAAAAATAAATTTAGGAGAATATATAATTTTAACTGAGATTTGGTGTATTGCCTTGACTGCGGCAACTACTGAACTGCATTCTAACCCACTCCTTTACAAGCAGCTATCACTCCTTAGCCTGATGTCTTGCAAGACACCCAAAACTTCCCTTGATCTCAGTGACATCTCATCCCAGAGGAGGACACTGGTTCCACAAGAGAAGGACTCTGGAGATCATAATATGTGGTCTATCATGACAGGGGAGTGTTCTTTTCATTAGTTATTCTGCAAGAAAGGCTGGTTATGAGTGGGCTACAGAACAGCAGCCTCCTCACAGAGTTTTTTGTAATGATAAATAACCAGGATCAGTCCTGTAATATATACTGTTATATATACTGAAATACTGTTGGGAATTTAAAAAGTCCTGTAGATAAGGGTATAAATCCCTTCTGTCTGCAAAAAACCCCAAGATTATCTCCTCACTAGCATGAAAGCAATAAATGCCTCACCATGAGTAGGCACCATGTTAAAAATAACATTTTGTTTCTATTTTTATCTCTTCATTCTTTCACACTACGCCCATCTGCACCTCAGCTGCTGGGACAAGAGATTTCACAATCTAGGATTTTATGCTGCAAATACCAGAACATAAATAGCACATGCATGATCACTAGTAGCATTGGCTATGTGCCATTTTTATCACAAAACTAATACCTGTGCAAACCCCTCAGTGTTGGATTTAGTGAGACAAGTGGGATTTCTTTTTTCCATCATTGTTAAATCTAAAGATGCTATTGTAAATTGCAAGGTTTCTGGTATTTTTCTTAAAGCTCCAAGCTGACAATAAAGTTAAAGATATTTTAGTGGTACTTTTTTCTTTGAAAGATTAAACTCCTGATCCTTCTAGCTGCTGAAATAACATTAAAATATTACCTAAGCACAAGCAGATAAAGTTCCCTATTAAACTGGCAGGGGAGATGAAGTTGCACAGCAACCATGACAGCTTTGCATGACACAGGAGCAAATGCCATTCAGGCTAGTGACACTGAAACGGGGAGGAGAATCTAAAATCTCTTTATATTCCTCCCATCCCCCTCTCTTGGGTGCCTGAAAGAAGGGCACACAAACTGATCACTTATCAGAAGGCAGAAAAAAAAAATTCCCAGTGGCATTCTTCTTTTAAATGTCTTTTCATTTTGTAGTCCATCTCATTATTTTTTCAGCGACCTGACTCATCATTTTGAATGCCAATTCTGGTAATTTTCAGTCTACAGGCTTTGTCCTGATAAATGGAGCAGTCAAACTGACTGGTTTTTCCTTATTTTTGAGGAGTCCTGGAATTCCTCTCTATTAATTGTCATGTTCTGCAGCTTCATTTCTGCCGGGTGGGAATGGGCTGAAGTTGAGCTTAGAGGAGACAGGGAACCCTGTCTGCTATGGCAAAATGTGAGTTACAGGCTGGAGTTTCAGTACTGCTCTTTCTGAGCATGTCCTCACTCCCTCCAGTGCTTTGCCTTGCTTTATGTACTGCTTAACAACACAAGAGCTGGCACAAAGCAGGGTGGTGGAGTTCTCATTTCAGGCATCCCACTTCTCATTGTAATGCAACCACTGTCTGCAGATACACAATGCCAGCACATGAGCTGCCAGCAAATGATTTTCCAATTATTGCTCAAACAAATCTATGAAATTAAATTCAAGTGTGATTGCATGTAACAGTTAAATTCTGTAAGCACCCGTTTCCTTTACATGAGGAACAATATTTCACCTTTCCTTTTTTCTCTGTCATTTTCTATCTTAGTTTTCCTGCCGTGTGTGTTTGGTATGGTGTTGCTTTCCTCCTGGCATGAGGACATCTCTGTTCTAAGCCATATATTTCAATCCAGTTGGCAAAAGACCTTTATCCCTGGGACCATGTTCTAGGAAAACATGCTTTTTTGTACCTTTTAGGAAGGGTTCTTTCACCTGCATCATCTTACACCTGACCTTTAGCTGGTTAAATGAAGTGATTGATCACCAGCAGTCGAGGGCAGGCATTGCCAATAGCCATAAGGAGGGTGGTACACAGACATCTATTGGCTGTGCAACCATCCCATTGGCACAGATATCCAGAAGTAGCCACCTGCCAGTATTTTTGATCCTGCTGGCCAAGATCAACTTCATGTGCACAAATTGGTCTCCAGCAGCATTTCTCACTTTTTTACTTAGAACAAAGTCTTCCCTTTTAATTGAGACATGGGAGTACAGGGCTGTAGAAGTGACATTTCATGCCATTAAGTCTGATCGTGTGCTATCACCCAGAGTCACATCCTCTCAACCCTTTCAAAAATGATCAAAGCTCATTTCATGGTATCTAGTGTGTGTGTCCCTATTTCTGTTGGAGTATTGTTGAAGAAATTCAACGTGCATATGGCTGTAAAATTTGTAACTTCCTCTCTGAGCTTACTTACAGTTCAGAACCATTTGTTCTCCTGGCAGCATTGTCCCTTGGTCTGAGCAGCTCCCCTCTTGTGTTTGTATTTACCTCCTCTGCTCTCCTGCCTCATCTGGGGATGTGCCTGCCCTTAGAGGAAGAAGTGAGGCAGTACATGCTCAGATATAATGCCCATACCCCTGCTTTGCTTTAAATGCCTTATGAAGTGAAAAGCAACTAATTTTGTGTCATTAAAATGTAAATTATTCTTTCCTTAAGCAGTGTAATCAATGGGGTTTTCACAATAGCTATGTTAGATGCATAACAAAGTACCCACATAAGTTTTATTATTTATTTAGTAGATTTTATTATTTGCTATGCAAGGCAAGTACTTTAGATCCAACAGGAAAGTAAAGGTAATGGAAACCTGGGGCTAGATCCTTAGACTGAATTTGTAGATGGGGAGGGAATGAGAAAGAAAGGAATGGATGATGCATTAAAGAGAGTATTTGGAAACAACCCCAAAGGATGAGAAGAATCTGAGTTCATTTATTTACAAGGCTCCAAAAGGAAGGGGCTGGAGTGGGGCTAGAAGGAGAGGCAGGAGTAAAGGCAAAAAGAAAAGAGAAAAGCAGGGTGAAAACCAGAGAGCTACTGATAATCCAAGGACATTTGGTTCAGCTGTAATGAGAATGGCTGCTTGTCCCACAAAAGGCTGCAGTTTTTTTGCTTCTGAAACCATTGTTATTATTGTAGTCATGCTTATGGGAAGACAAATTTGTCAAATTCACTGGATTCACATAGCATACAGCCACAATTTGGGAAGTGTCTGTGTCCCAGTAACATTGTGCAGCATAATAAAGTTTAATGATTGTAGCTCTGTAAGGCCTCGGCCCACAGTACATATGAGCTGTCAAACACCAAAATGTTTTGGATGTTCTCTGTTTCAGTTAGCATTTCCATTGACTATTCTTCAGTGTTTTGATTTGGTTTAAATATAGAAAATTTACTTTGACATATGTATATGAAGAAATTTTATGCTTTTGTAAAGTCAGGGAAGTTAAAGTGGGGCAGTGTACCATTTTGCCAGTGCAAGAATGAAATTATTCTCTGTGAAAATGTCCCTGCGATTATTGACATTCACTTCCAAGGGAAAATCACCACCATGTCAATACCAGTGTTATTCTGATAGAACCTGAGGTAATAGATATGTTTGTGTGAGGTGGCACTTTAATAAGCAAACAGACATGTCAATCATGATAAACGTCTCTGAGATCCCACTTCTGCCAATCTGTCACATGGAAAGACAATGCTGCTTGTCAAGTCCAAATCCTCTTAAATCCCAACACTAGATTGTAAAATAAAATTCAAGTCATCAAATTACAGCACAGAATGCACACAGGGCTGTAGAACATAACATTTTCTTCCACTGTGCTAGGCCAGACCATGCTGGGACATGGATGATTTACACATAATGGGTATAAATGGAACCTCAATATCGTTTACCTGATAAAGTCTGTACCCCAAAATTTTTTTAGAAAACCTACACCTGACTTTACTGCAACATGACAACATATTCTATAGCAGCCATGCAAAAAATCCCAGACTGCATCTTATTTAAAAGCAATATATTTCAGCAGGATTGTGAACTTTTTGCCATGAGCAGTCTGTTGCAGAGGGATCAGCAGCGCTACCTATGTATTTCCTTAACCTGCTTTTCTTTCCCAGAAGGCAAAGGACATGAGTACAGAGGAGACTACAAAACACAGAAGTTTCAGAAAAACTGGGTTATAAAAGTGTCATGGATTACTTCTGGTGATTTACACGATGGACATGGCAGTCATAACTCCTGATCTAACACCTAGACCTGTGTGGGGTCGTGGGGGTGCAGGAAGGCGTTCACTCAGTACTCTGTCCCTCGGTGCTTGGCCACACCAGGAAGAGTTGATTTTGGAAACTCCTGAGCAAGGCAGCTGGCATGGGAGGCAGGGCTGCAAATAGCTGTACTGCTTCACAGAGACTTTTCTTGGCTTGCATAAGCAGGGGAGGGCTTTGGGAGGTACCAGCTCCCACTGGTGGGATGTGCCTACTATCCTGTCAGCTACTTGTTGTGGAATGGAGGGCTGGTAACCATTCCCAGAGCAGCCACACAAACAGAGCAATCCAACAGCTTGAGCCTTCTCTGTTTCCAGTGCCCCACAGCACAGAAGTGCCTTCAAACAGGCACTCTGCCCCCAGCCATTTGCAATTAAAGCTAGGTCGATAGTTGAAACCACAAGGAACTAATGGTCTACATAACTAACAGTTCTGGCACTGGGAAGAAAAAGAAAGACAGAAAAACAGGTATTTTGAAAGACTTGAGGAAAATCTTCCTAGGTAATTAATTGCTCTTTGAACAGGAGTAGCAAAAATAGGGAAAGAAATGTAATTTGTGAATTTGCACAGATCTCCTGCCTAGAATTCTAAGTGTCTCTCTTGTTAAAAAAATCATGCAACACATTCTAAAATCTCCTCCTTTAAAAAAATATGTAGTAATCTGCTTTGTGACTATTTCTGGCTAAATACACTGGCACTACAATTCAGAGCAAAGCTCAACTGAGAGTGTTTTCTGGAGCAGCAAGTTAAAAAAAAAAATATAGATATACATATATATAAATTTACCATGCTTTTACCTTCCTGACCAATATATTCTAGATTCAGTGCTGTGGATCAATATTACAGTTGAATTATATCACCTTCTGAATCAATTTCATATGGCTGAGATGCACTGAAAATATTAAAAAGAGAAGGAGGCAATTAATGCAGAAAAAAAAAAGCCACAAACCTTAAATAAAACCACTTTCTATCATTTTGCTAAAATAAGCTTTTAGGCAGATGCTAATATTCTGAGCTGGCTGGCAGCCTGAAATGGGTTTGTGGGAATCAGGTAGCACAAATGGGTGGCTCAGAGAGAATACAAAGCCTTCTGTGAGTTTATTTAGCATTTTCCTGATGTCCCAGGTGTCCTCAGGGAGCAGAGAAGACAGGATCCTTGTCCCTGGAACATAAAGTCCGTGCAGTGGGGTGTGCAATGCAAAATGGAGGTGTCACACAGAATGTGAGTGCCTGGAACAGGACTCTTGGTACCATCACACCGTGCTGCAACACTTTCCAAGGGCAGAACCCCCTCCAAAATCCAATCCATGGAGAAATCAGTCAAGGATTGGAAGCAGATGAGTCACAAGTATCTCGGGGGTGAAACTGTGTAGGTTACGGTTTGAACTCTTACTGGTTTTTCAGCACGCAATACAAACACAAACTAATTTATTCACCACTGCTATTACAAACATTTCTTGTTGACTACTGTCTACAGAGTGCTTTAAAATAAAAGTTATAGCTATTTAACAGTTTTTCAATTGTTGTATATGAGTGGAACTGAGACTGATCTTGACTAAAGTGAAGTTCTTTGCTGAATATAACTTTGCTGTAATTGCAGACTTCTCAAAATGCATGTGCCTCTGAGAGCTGCTGCTACATCTCCAGTGGCAATAACATCTATTTGCAGTATTAAGTAGTTCTGGGTTCCCTCCACAAGGCTCTTGTTTTCTCTGCAGCACCCAAAGGTGCAGACCAGTTACCCAGCTGTAGAGCCTGAGGCTGTACACAGCATGCTGTTTGAGATCAAAAAAGGTATCAAGGCAATCATCTGAGCATGCAGCCAACATATAAAAATGGGGTTGGATTTCTAAAGTTATGATTCAGAGATGGGTACATCAACCATCAACAAACTTTTATTTTCTGTAACAACTCCCAGGGAATTAAATATAGTTGTAAGAATCTGCAAGTATGAGCATCATGATTATTATAAGGCAAACTCTGATGGAAATCTACATTATGCCTCTTCTGTGCTGTGTTAGGCTTGTTTCTTTGAGCAGCTATACAAGAGGAGGATGAAGAGCCTCATGCTTACCACAGGTGAGACAATTCCCATAGCCAAGCACTGCAGAGGAGGTGATACATGGCCCAGACCCTCACTCACCTTTTCATGATTTTTCTGAGCACCCATACCCTATACCAAACGCCTCATTTTAGTAAAATATGGACCATAAACTGTTGCCTCAGGTGACTTTCCAAGTTCTCTTCAGAAAGGGCAGGTTTGGCCTCTGAGAGCATTTAGCAGGATAAGCCAGGTCAGCCTCCTGCATGGTGTATTTCATGGTTTTGATGCAGTATTTGGGAAGAGGGATACCACTGCCATATAATACACAGACCTTGCTTCTTGCCCATTAATTACCAGGAGCACTTCCAAACTCACTTTTTGCAAAGAACAGATTGTATTTATGCAAGATTTATTTGATCTTGATTTTGTTAAATTTGAAAACATGACTAAACAGCCTACCTGCTATATCCCAGAGGCATTTGTGAAGTGCTTTAAACATTTAAAGCACACTAAATGCCAAATGTTAAATATCACAATGACAGGCAAAGTGCTATTGGTGCAGTAGTGAACATTCCCAATGTACTAAAACCAATCACTAAAATATTCTTGTTTGTTTCTGCATAGCACAACTACAAGCAGCTGACATGAAATAGAAGTCTCTAGCCCAGTATTTAGAGAGTGAAGACAAATATTTCGACCTGCTCCTGATTTCAAGTTTGCATACTCCAGAAAGTGTTAAAAAAAATTCTATGCCACGTTGGATGTGCCGGGTTACTCTGTTACTGTTGTGTGATACAAGTGAGAAGTGATGAGCATTGCTCAGTGCTCTCTTGGAATTCTGCTTACTCTCCTTCAAGTTAATTTGCATTTAGGTGTAGGAATTTTACAAATGTGATATGGCAGCTCAAAATATCACTTTTGCTGCATGAGCAAATGTTAGGAAAACTATCCATCTGCATTCAGAGCAGCACCCAACTGCTGGTGTCTGATGTCATTCAAACAAACAGATGCATTCATTTCCTTCTCAGGGTGAAACAGGAAATATTTGTAAGTGACAGCATATTTATCACTCTGCTAGTGCTGGTACCATCCTTGTATCCTATTATTTTTCTCAAACCCCTCAGGTAGAGCACTTGAAACCCTGCTCAGTAACCCTGCTTCATCTGTCCAAATATTACTGGGCTCTTATCAAGGAATTTCCCCTGGAATTATGTAAGTGGATGAAGCTCCATGCTAATATTTATTTTTTTAACATCCCAAAGAGCACTGTTATCCCAAGCTTGGAACAATAGCAATTCCTTAATGAAAATGCAGTCAAAACCACAGTACCCCATCAGAAACAACTGCTTTCTAAACTAATCTGCTTTACAGATGAGCAAATTCACTAAACAACCTGTTAAACAAATACTATCATGTTTACTTTCCACAATGCAAGAAAGGAAAAAATCAAGAAGCATCCCCAGGAAGACAAAAAAACTCCAGTTATTGCTTCATTTAAACAATCCTAAAAGCAATAATAGAATATTTTGCATCTTCGGCTACCTCTGTTAAGCAATTTTTGTATCACAGTAAGCTGAATATCAAATGAATACTGCAGGTTTTTTGTTGCTCTTTATGCCTGTGGAATGCAATTTCGGTTTTCTGCTTATGTCCTGTTTCATCAAATCATATCAAATCATATTTTGACAGTGTTTATTAATTCAGCTAAAGCTAGTCACGTGACACACACATCAGAGTTCTTAGTACTAAAAACAAAGGCTTTCCATAGTTCCAAGGTTTTTTTTAATAAATGTGACTAGATACATCCAATTAACCAGTGACTTGCATGTCAAATTTATTACATTTCAAGCATGTTTTTACTTAAACTGTTGAGTAGTTGTTTAAATTAATATTCCCCTTTGCTTTTAAGTTGCAATCCACAGACTACTGAAGAGATGATTTCCTCTCTGCAAGAGGAGTGACTTGAGCTAATGCTAATGGGAACTACTGAGACATACAATTAAAGTTCTCAACAGCCTCCAGTTTTCAACAAGACCAAGAAGTACTGCTGTGCTCCTTAGAGACTATTTTGCAAAAAGTAAAATGTTAGCAAAGAAATGTAGGCAAATTTTCCTTCCACCCTGGTATTAGTAAGTCTCATTTTAGTTGTACACATGGGACAACAAGAAATTAGACATCTACATTGCATCCAGAAAAACAGAGAGGGAAAGAAAGGGATGAAGAGAAAAAAAATAAAATTAACTGGCTTACCTAATACTGTACAACACCTTTCCAGTTTTAGAGATCCTCAGCAACTTGTTGTCTGTTGTGACATCATGGAAATTTGCTCCCTTCTCATTGGCAAAGAATAAATCTGGCTTCCAAATAGAATCCAACATAGAGGGATCCAAATCCAGGGAATCATCGGGATATTCGCTGTAAGCCAGACGTGAATCATTCCACTGCTGCCTCAAAAAAATGTTCACTCTGTAGTCCTACAGAAATGTCATGCAAACAGGTTACTAAGCCACCAGAACTGGAAGCCCACTTTAACTTGGTTTATGTTCTTAGATACACTGCAGTACCAGCATTACAGCAAACATTTGTGTTATCCTTTGAACATCAGAGTTGTCATTTGAAAATAAACTTGTCAAAGTGCTTCATTGAACCAAACAAACAGAAATGGTACATTTTCCAAATCAAAATTCCTTTAGTGATGAGAAAAATATTAACTGCAATCTCCACAATTAAATGTAACCCTATTTCAAATGTTGTGAATTACCGTAGAGATATTCATAAATTCAAAAAGCATTGCAGCTTAATATATACAATGTCATCAAAGAGGCTACAAAATTACCAATTTAAATAATTTTATTCTAATATGTAAGTCATTTATGTCTAATGTACTAATGAATAGTTTTTAATTCCTGTGGAGCCAAAATTGTATAGAAGAAATTAAATCACCACTTCTTATTTACTGCTTGTTTCCTTTTCCTATTTACTGTATGATTTCTATGTATGTTCCTTCATTTACTCCTCCCTGTCAGCATCCCATTAAAATTGGCCTGATCGTATTCTTCTGCTTGGTGGTCTGCTAGTCACAACTGGGAAAGGCAGCAATTACTTAGAGGTTCATTTAGAACCAACATTAACATTGTGTCAAGAACTGGTTATTAAAGGGGAGTGCAAAAAAAGATTTCAGTTCCTAAATTCTCTGAAGGGAGTGGAAAGAAACAAATGTTTACTCTCCTAAGCCCAAGTTTCCAAAGCCAGCAAATAAGATCTTCATCTCTCTGAAATTATCATTTTTGTTTCTGAACACTCTCTTAGAAATACCATCTACTCTTCCTCTAAAAGAGAAATATTTAATAATATTTGTATTGATTATATTATCTGAAGGAATGCTTTATCAAATAATTCTGCTGATACTACAAAGCACTAACATTTAGGATATTCAGCTGCACATTAAAATGGCAACACTGTGCTTTTGACTTGGAAAATGTATGAGCTGGCTGGGTTTTAGCCAGGTACCTGAACTGCATAGAAAAGAAGTTATCACCCTTGAAATGTAGATAAATATTCTCCCTGTGATCAGAGCTGCAGAAAGCAGCTTGCCCAATATGCAGACTCTGGGAACGAGCCCCTCCAAGCTTCAGTTTTCACCCCCTTTGCTCCGTGGGGTGCTAGTGAGGTGTGCTGCTGCCCTGAGAGAATATTTCTGACATCCAAACTGATGCAGATTTTGAACCCAATGGGAAGATGCTTTACAATCTCAGTAGATGAATTACTTCCCTTTTTTGGTTTTTCATTTTCATTTTGCTCTTGGGTAGATGTGATTCCAAACAGGAATGTTGACTAATCAGAGCAAGACACACCTGAGAGAGGCCTCAAGAATAGCATTTATTAAAGATACTTACAAAAGCCTGTATCTGTTTTTCCACAAGTCATTGTACCTTGTATGGTGTTCTTGTTTCAGACATTTAAATATCAAATAGCTACTTGCAGTTCTGAGCTTATAAAATGTCATCACATCTTGTGAGGATACACCATCCATAATCATACTATCCCTTATTTCTTGGTCTTAGAAACTGAGAGTTTCTTATGTTTATCATGTGTCTTTAAGCTTATATTTATCTCTAAGTATATATGAGTCTCAGTTTATATGGGACAGCTTTAGCTATAAATCCAGGATTGCACTGATTCTTATTCTGCAGAAAAGAAGGCAGGAGCAACTGCTGATAGAATAAAATTGCTACAACTAGTTGTAAGACTGGCTTTAATTCTTCACTGTGATATGATATATAATGAAGTCTTTGGAAAACAGAAGGATTTTTTTCCCCATGACAGAAATTATAAATATGTTAGATCAGTAAATTATATAGAAATATCTAAAAAGTTGCTTTGATGAGCTTCAGTGCTTGGTGACAGATAATAAAAAACAGTCTGGAAAATCTTTATTCATAGAAGAGATTGCATAGGATAATATATATATTATACCAAAATCATAAATAGTGACAATAAGATTACCCTATATTTTTCAACATGTCCCTTCATAAATGTATCAGTCATCACACCAATACACTTAGAAATGCTTTCCCTCTGCAAGCTTTCTTGTTAGAAGCAAAACAGAACTGAAACCTTTGTTTACATCTGATAGGCTTTGCATATATATGTGTAGATATTTTATTGAGAAATAAAAATGTAAATATAACATGCACATCACAAGAACAGAATTATTTACTCCTCCTATGCTTGTTGTATAAGCTGTAGAGAGGGATGTGTGTTTACACAGTCAGACCTAATCATGTGCAGAATTTTGAATTTAGCTTTCCTGAGCTACCACTGTAACTATGTTTTAAAGGAAAATTCTCTTGAGAATAGTAGAACAACATGGAGTTGAGGCACACTACAGTGTGCATGTGGCAAGGTCCTGAGGGTAGGAGTGGGTGTGCTGTAGTAAAGCATTCCTACACAACCACAAGTACACCTACTCTGCAAATTCTTTCTGACAGCACCACCACTCTGAACAAGGAGTGTGGACCTGAAGATTCAATCTCAGATGCACTACCAGTGTCAGCAATAGCTCAAGGCAACTCAGATAAACAGTTTTCCTCTGTTCTCGAGCCATAAGCTCGCAGCAATACAAACATACTGAAAGAATATTAATCTGATTAGATTTAGTAGCTCTATCTGAAGATTTAGGGACTTGATCCACAGATATACTTAGTCTGAATTATAGGAATGTAGATAGATATCATTTTTCAGCAAATCTAAATCCAGATTCACAGAGCAAAGCTCTGGATCCCTTTGGCCTCAGGCACTGCTGTGGCAGGAGGAGTGCAGGGGAGCCCCCTGCCCTGCTCAGTGCTACTTTCTGTCTCTGAGCCAGCATTTGTCTGAGATCTGAGCTTTCCTCCCAGCTTCCCCTCCAACAGCCGTGATTGCCCAGGAGTTGAGCTGGGAGTCTGAAACAAACAGCAGACTTAGCTGGCCTTCCATGAATAGGCAGGGTTTGCCAAAAAGACCACTCTATCTCTCTCTCTAAATCCTAAAGATAAATGCTAGCTGAAAAGCAGTGGTTTGATGACCTATTCCAAGGCCATGCTAACAGAAAAGCACTTGGCTACCTATGGGAAAAACCATGCAGTGTGTCCCCAATGGCTTCGGTGGGAGCCTTTTATTTAGTTAAAAGTATACTTGTGAATTTACCAGGATCTAATAAGCTTATTTGTAATGATGGGGTTTTTTTTCCCTTTAAATGGGAGATAGTATCATACAGCTAGCCACAGCAAAGCTTTTAAAATTAAGAAATGGCAATTTTTTTCTGCTAATATAAGTGCTCAAAACACAACTGGAGTTTGGATCACTTACCCTAACAGAGAACCTGCTGCATAGTGTCAGTCATTGATTATAGGGCACAGCAACAATAAGAATGTCCTCACAGTTAGTCATTTCTGTAATTAACAATTAGCTTGTCAATGTACAAACCACTCTTAACTTCTCCTACAGCTGATAGCTAAAAAATCCTGGTGATTAGGAACACTGAACATCTGAATTCTTTGGGACGCTGCCCAGGCTGATGTAGATTACTCATCTGTGATACTCAACTGCAGTCATGCTGTACAGTGAATTTTCTGCTGAATACTGCATGTGTAAATACTTCCAAAAATAGATACAGAGTTTACTCTCATAACTGCTTTATTCAGTGAAGTTATTCAGAAAAAACTTTTCCTCTTTCTTTTCAAGTTAGGGCTTAAATTAAAGACAAATCAAAGAAAATTTTCAACTATATAATCTTGACAATGGCCTTTTTTTACCCTTTTCATTTTGGTATAATATATATCATTTGATAAGGAAGAAAAACATTTATTTTGCAGGAAAAATAATCTATTGGGATACTGTCCCATATGTGCGTTATAGAGCAGACAGATAGTTACATCTGCATTTTGTTTCTCTAGATCTTTGGGAATAAAACTTGTGAAGAGTCTATGGAATTCATGCGTCTGAATCAGAATAAAATCCCATGTTTATTTCTTAATGTAAGGTTTTCATTTTTAGAAGAGTGTGCTGGACATTGGAGTTGTGCTGGCCTTTCACATAGGGAGGAACTTTATCCTGTACTGTGTGTCTTAATCAGAGGACAGAAACTATTACTGATAATGTTACTGAATTTAATAGGTCTGGGACTGTAATCCCATTTGCCATGTTAATTTCTCCTCCTGAAAGCTTCCCTGAGGAAGTTTTCATCTTCCAAGTTCCCAATGAACTGCTGTAGATGGTCCAAGTTATATTCTGACAATGTCCCTTCAGTGTATGCACATAGTTTCTCTAAGCATTCTTCTCCTCTGAGACAGGAGTGTCTCTATTGAATTTGCAATCCAGGCTTTTAAATGAATCATTTAGTTTTATGTCAAAACCATCAAGAGCATTTTATAGGGAAAAATGATTCCTTGGAGTCAAACAAACTTGTTATTTATCACAAGGGATGCCAACAATTTTACCACACAATTATATCTATTTCAGAAAGGCAAAGCAGTTGGAACAGCAATTGATGTCTGCCTCTCAGAGCAGACTCCTAAAACTAGTCACAATAGTCATTAAAGTGACGACATTAAGAAAATCAATATCAAATAAGTGACCAGCATCTTTGAGAATCCTTCCGCACTTTCAGCAGATATAATGAACAAAGCAAAATAAGAAAGCCAATAGTCTTGGTTTTCATCTACTTGAATCTTTGGCTGCTTTCAGCAAAATGTGTTAATGAGCATTGGAAAGGTACACATTAACATATTTGATAGAATATGCAATGAGGGGATTTAATCAAAGCAATGAAGGAGTCTAATTAATGCAATCAGCATTGGGTCGTGCAAATATTTTCATTGAATGCCATCTTGTAAAGCTAGTGACGTGCAGGGGTTTTGCTACTTAATGCTATGCTGATGTCTCTACACACTGGGATCAACAGACGTGGCTGGGTAAAAAGCTACATTCACAGCTATCTTAGAATCCTTATAACACAGGAAAACAATTAATGTTTTCCAAAATAATGAAAATTAAGTCTGTTGATAATTATGTTACATCCTGATATGTTTATTTCCCTGTCATTTTAAAATTTATTTTAGTTTTCTTTTAAGGTGTTTTTTTAAAATATTACATAGTCTAAAGCATTAACTTATCTGTTTGTTTTATAGCTCTGTAGGTTACAGCTTGTCATTTATAGCAAAGTTTTTTCCACATGGTTAAAGAAAGCAACCTGGCCTAGCAATAACTTGCCTTTTAGCTCTAGGAAACATTAAATAACAGGGTAGGTTTTTTAAATAAAATTGTTTAGGAGCAGCAGCTTTGTGTTCCTACATTCTTTAATTACCACTTACTAAAATGATGGTATGAGTTACAATTGACTCTAAATTAATATTAAACAAAATACATAATTCAGGCTAAAGATCTTCTCTTCCTTCATAATGCAAGGTCTGCAGGGCAGTATCTATTCCATCTTACAAAAAAAAGCTACTTTTTTGGTTTACTTCAAGTGGGCAGCAAGCTCATTATTAATTACCAAGTTTTCAGTCCTACAGGAAGCCAAGCACCTTTATTGCCTCTGGCTTCAGCAAATCCAGAAAAACCTGGATGCTGTGTAGGAATCTCTGGAAAACAGAGCTGTGAAACCACACTGCAATTTCTTCAAAAGTACCATGGATATGAGCACCTAATAATTATTATGGGTTCATCACATTACTATGATAAATTTGTCAAAAATATCTCTGTGGATTAACCCACATAGTCAGGAGTATGTAGGCTTGAATAAAAAACAGATTTTTTATATTCACTTTTGAAAAAGATTTAAGAAACTCAGCATCTTTATAAGTGGAATCTGAAAAGTTTTGCCTTTTTTTTTTTTTTCTTAGCAAATATTGAATAAATA
The DNA here is from genome assembly GCA_034509185.1 of Euphonia xanthogaster. NCBI lineage: Eukaryota > Metazoa > Chordata > Aves > Passeriformes > Fringillidae > Euphonia > Euphonia xanthogaster. Next base: position 97,632,640 of record JAYDZK010000001.1, on the reverse strand, counting down.
ATAGACTGATAGACTTCTATATTAAAAGATTTTTAAAAAAAGTTGGATGAAAATTTTAATTTTAATTTTTTCTTTGCTTGATTTTGTTTATACTATATTTTGCAATTTTTTAAATGAAAATCTGACTTTTTTTTTTTACTTTGTTCTTTGCATTAGTCAAAATACAAATTTCAGTCAGGTGGAATCCCATCATTTCCTAGGACTAATTTAACCTCAAAATACCTAAGTCCTTTACCCACGTGTTCTAGTCATTTAACTCAAGATTTACACTTCCTTCTGTGACTGATGTGACTGCAATTCACAGAGATCTATCTCAGTTAAACAAGACTGTTTTGTGCAGCAGCAGGTGATTCAGCATGTGGTGTAAAGCACACTCAAATATGGTGCACTTGGCAGAGCAACCCACAGCTGAGCTCCAGCCGTTCCTCTGCCTCTTCAGAGCTAAAGAAACCTGAGAAAGCAGGTTTGCACACACCTATGTTTGCTGCCATCACAGTCACTGCAGACTGTGGTGCAGTCCCTATGTAGGTGTGTTTAAACTTTATAGGTGAGTTTAATTACATATATATATATATATGTATATATAGTTATTTTATATTTATATTATGTTATTTTATATTTATATTATGTTATTTTATTTTACATTATTTTTACTCAGGTTTTTAGTAGGTTTTTAGTAGCTTGATAAATGTAAATGTTCCCACAGCCTGAGCATCTCTATTCTACATCACATCCCACTCCTTCACAAGATGGCTTCAATGATCAGTCCCACTCACCATTGTAGTTTCTGCTATTGAACCAAAGCTGTTGATAAATATGTTGCAGGTAACATTTACAGGAGGACCTGCAAGTTGAACAATAAATAGAAAAATTGACAGGTTGTGTTCATGACATATATTAAGTATTGTTGTTCTCTTGCCAATGGCATCATAGCACTTACCATTGTGGTTTCTGTGACTGATCCAAAACTGTTGATAAAAATATTGCAAGTAACGTTTACTGGAGGACCTGTGGAATGCAATAAAAATGTTGCAATACACATTGAAACAAAAGTACAGATCCCTCAGCCTCCGTACAATCTGGTACAGATGTGGCTGAAAACAAGCAGAAAGTGAGTTTTCCCAAACAGCTCACATAAATTTTGATCAAAAGAGAAGCATTATCAACACTAACTTATTTAACCTAGTTTCATTGGAAGTTGTTATATAAACACACAGAACTACATCCTTGCATTTAGAGATTGACAAGAGAGTTGAGTAAGGGCTTTTTTCTTACCCACAGTACCAGTGCAGAATACACTTTAGCACTGCAAGCACTCCTCTCTCCCTTCATCCAGAACTTAAAAGGTTATCTCTCCACATTTTCTCTACTCCATAGGCAAACGTTTGCCACTGAAATTCTCAGCAAGGGAAACTTTTCACATTGACTCCAGTCTACAAGCAGCTCTTCCTGCACCTGATCTGGAAGTGTCTGGCTTGCCATAACCAAATATTTTAGCAATATCTGTTCTGGCTTGAACAGATAGCTTTAATTAAATAGCTTTAATTAAACAGCTATTTGTATTCTCTTCCCTTCCCCCACCTCTGCTGTTATTCAGCAGTCAATGATATGTGGCAGAATGAATGGGGACTTAATATTTAATTAGTTGCCTATTAGCCTTCTTGATTTTTTAGGTGTGACAAAATAAACGGGGGTTCTCAACAGAATCAAAATGGTTTCATGCTAAAGGCCTGAATTTCAGTGACACAGAAATTGGTACAAGCATTGAGTAGCAAGTACTTTCTTCTTTCTTTTGCCATTACTATTTTTAATCACATCATGTTCCTTATAAATGAAAAAATGTCAGTGCAGAGAATATAAATATCCCAGTTGGTTTATAATTCAGGTCTGAAATTTATTTACAAAAGATGGAGACATTATTACTTTCTTTTTTGTAAAATGGAATAAACTAATGAGTCCATTGTCAACTTCCTGAGTGCTAGACTACCCACCTTAAAGGAAACAATCATGTTGGTTTTGGGAATAAAAACCACAACAGTAACATGTTTTGAGGCTGTTAAATTCCAATGAGGTGTGTTGTTCAACTCAGGTTTTTTACAAGAATTATTTTTACAACACTTCCTTTTTATTTTGCGAATGTGTTTTCATTTCCAATACCAAGCCCACGCCAAGCCAAATAGTCTGCTACTTTCCCTCCATGCTATCTTTTTTGTTCCTTTGAATTGATGGAATTTCTACTAGCTAGGCACCTTGAACAACATGTTTCTCTACATCCAGACATACTGAGTCACTGTACCATTGAAGCTGGAAGGACCCTCTGGAAATCACCGAGTCCCCGCAGTCCATCTTGTCCCAGAGCAGGATCAGCTAGAGAAGGACTGTGCCACATCAGACTCTGAAGATATCCAGAGATGGACACCCCACAGATCTCTAGGCAACCTGTGCCAATGTGCAGTCACTCTCACAGCAAAATGCTTCTCTTATGCTTAAGTGGAACTTCATGGGTTTCAGTTTGTGTCCACTGCCTCTCTTCCTGTAACTAGGCACCACTGAGAAGAATCTGGCTACCCATTCTTTACTTACACCTCAGCAGTTATTCATGCACACAGCTGAGATTCCCCAAAACCATTTTTCTGCAGGCTAAGTGGCCTCAGCAATCTCAACCTCTCCTTGTATGACAGATCCTCCAGTTCCAGCTCCTAAGTGCCAGCAGAACATAGTACACATGCTTAACTGTGTTAGGAAAACATGGCTTATGTATGTTAGGAAATATGCTGCCACATCACAGACTGCAGTCCAGATGTGCAGGAGTAGGTACATGCCAGACCATTGTATTTTACAATAAATCAAATACCTTCCTCCATTTCCATACTTGATTATAATTAAGTCTTTAACTTTCCTTCTGCTGGTAGAAGTGGAACACTCTTAGAACCATAAGAACTCAGTAAACTCAGTAAAAAACCAGAGAGATCAGGTTTTTTCCTCACCTGAGGAACTTGAATATAAATAAGTCTATGGACCTGATTAGGTGCATCCCAGTCTTGAGGGAATTGACTGATGTAGTTATCAAATTACTTTCCATGATATTTGAAAAGCCATGGTAATCAGGGGAAGCTCTTGGTGACTGGCAAAAGGGAAGCGTTGCACCCATTTTTAAAATGGGAGAAAAGGGGATCTTGGGAACTACTGACCTGTTAGCCTGACCTCTGTGCTTGTGAATATCACAGAACAGATCCTCCTAGGAGCTGTGCTAAGGCACATGGAAGACTGGGAGGTGATTTGGGACAGCCAGCACGGCTTCAACAAGGACACATCTTGCCTGACCAATGTAGTGGCCTTCTGTGGTAGAGTGACTACATCAGTGGTCGAGGCAAGGCTACTGATGTCAATTTGATGCAGTCACCCACAACATCCTGCTCTGGGAACTGGAAAGGTGGGTAAAATTTGTTCAGCCTGGAGAAGAGAAGGTCCCAGGGACATCCTATTGTGACTTTTCAATACTTAAAGCAGCCCTGTCAGAAAGATGGGAACAAATCATTCAGTGGGGGCATTCTGTGGTAGGACAAGGGGGAATGGTAAACTAAAACACACTTCATAATATGAGATTTTTCTAATGTTCAATTAAATGAAAGCAGCAAACTTCCATAAAGCATAGCCAAGGTTTCAGACACAATCTAAAAATCTTCAAAGGTAAAGGAAATAATTAATTTGACTTTACTGCCTTAAATCTAAAAAGAGTTGACATTACCTACAAAAATTTAATCAAAGTATACTTTATAACTAAATCCTTTTCTCCACCTAGTTTCTCGTTTTCCTTTTGTCACTTCCAATGCAACAAGGTAACAGTCCAGATGCCTTTCAGGCACATTCAAGATAATCAAAGTGTTCTTTGAGTCATAAGGAAAATGTTTCTCAAAAGGACTCAGGCAAAAAAAAACACCAAACCAAGCCCAAACCATGCAGCTAATGCTCAAATCAACCAGAAAGTACATGTCTGGTATTCTGATAAACAGCTCAGATATTGCTTCTGTTCCCTGCAGCTCCCTTTCCTCTGCTTCCCCAGAGGGGCTGGGGCTGCTGCTGCTGCCAGTCAGCAGGGCTCTCTGATACGATGCCTTCTTGACAATCCCTGACATTGGAATGTGCCACACACCTCCTGTGACTTTGGGGCACTTAACTCTTACAGAAAGTCCCTGGCACTCATCTGCTCACCTAACCCACAAGAAACCGGAATACACAGAATATTTCCCTGAATGTGCTGTGGCATGTTTCCTCAAAACTCCTGTACCCAAGGTGTCTGTGATCTTATTGCCATCTGGCTAGAGAATGAATCTTTTCCTAATCAGCTGCCAGAGGAGGTGAATCCATCCCAATATGTGGAACAGTCCCCATATGGAGTGATGAGTGCTGAGAGGAATACATTCGAGCCCAATCCAGCTCCTAACTCCAGTCTCTGCTAAATATTCTTCAGTACTGATAGCCCACAGTCACAGATCTTGCTCCATTTGGTACATTCTTGAGAAGATTTACTCATACTCTTTCACTGGAGATGATCCTAACTGCAGCTAATCATATCTACATCCTCAAGTTCATCCCAACTCTTGTCTATTTTGGTGTAGTTTCCAGGTCACACCTGGCAGATTTTCTCTTCACATTAATTCCAACCATACAGCTAAATTGTCCTTAGTGGGAAGGGAATATTATAATCACGCAAGAGATTTAAAATGATACCTGTGCACTTGCCAAGTTTCTTCGATAAGTGTATTTATTAAGGGATTTTGTAAGGCAAACTAAGATACAGTACACGTAGGGAACTGTGGGCAAGACATGTGGAAGCAAAAATAAAAGACAACGAGGCAGAACGACCTTATGGAATGACAGTGGAAATATTTACAAGATATTTACAGATCTGTGAAGAATCTTGTATCTTTTTCTATACATAATATTTTCTGGTCTACCTCCTCAATTTGACTCTGTGCCAATGCAGAGGTTTTTTCTCACTATCTCAAATTATTTATTTTGTAGATACAGAGGAGAACGCTGAGCCAAACCTCCCTTCTCCCCTTACCATGGAGAGCAGAATAATCAAGATTATTTGAAAAAACTAAAATCAATCCCACCTGAATATGGAGATAGAGCAGGAATCCAGGAACAGAACCAAGGGGCTAAGTGGGGTGGCAGTGATCCCACCAGGGATGGAGAATCCTATTGTCTGTAGGACAGGGATTTCAGGTCAGAGCTCAAACAAGGGAGGTGATGGAAATGTGGATGGTGGCAGGACAAAGACCCACATGCTGACCTGAGCACCAGTAACACACATCCTAGGACAGCAGGGGAGGATAGAGGAACTTGTTGGAGATGGTTTGTTAAATGCGAGTTCTGGAGACAGCTGGGATTTTAGAAACCATTTATCCCCAGCCAAACTGAACAGCCTCCAACGTCCATCAGAGTCCTCATGAGACCTAAAACAGAGCTGACTCCTCTGGAGGCCTCTGCTTCTGCAGCTGCAGAACTACAGGTGCCTGAATTACCACTTCAAGAGTTGTCAAGAAAGCTCTCCATGGCCCTGCAGGCGCATCCCTGCAAGTCAGACAAGGATAAACTGCTGCTGGGGCACCTCAGCTGGCCATGGTCATTAGACAGGGACAAGCTGTTCATCATCCTAGATCCTTCCCTGCTCAGAGTGTAGCACACAGGAGAACAACTGGAGAAGAGCTATCAAAGGCAGCTCAGCCAGTCCTGTGGCCAGCGACCATGGGCTGGGCCAAGGAGACAAAGGTGCCTTTGATGCACTGGAAAAGTTCCTTTGAGATACAGGGATCCTGCAGCTGCACACTTGTTTCCAGGGGCCCATATAATGTGTAGTCCAAACTGTGATGAGAAAATTCACACAATTTAGTGAGTTTGCTTAAGGTTATAGTAAGAAATCAGGAGGCAGACCACAGGTAGCTTTTTTGCAAGCACCTAGGTAAGATTTTCTCTTTCCCTATCATTTGGCCTTTGGGCAAAACCAATCTTTTCCTCTATTTAAACATCATCCTCTCATTAGAGTGTTAGCAGCTCAGTCACAGGAGGCAAAATTAACGGCACCAGGACAACATAGTAACCCTGAGGCTGACAAATCAGGGTGACTTTTTTTTGCTGGGTAGTGATGCCTTTCTTCTGTGAGGTTGTTTTCTATGGGTTTTCTGTCAAGTTCATCACCCTGACTGCCTAAGTATAACCATGCCCAGTAAACACAGAATTTCTTCCTCCTTAGAAGTGTTCAACACAATCCAATGTGGATTATTAAATTTATGTGACTTATTATCAATTCATTATAATAATACCTACTAAAAAAACAAACAAAGCCGACTCCAAATTAAAAAAAAAACAAAAACCACAAGAACAATAACAAAAAAAACCCACCAAAACCCACAAAAACACAAACAAAGAAAAAACTAAAGCCAAACAAAAAACAAACAAAAAAAAAAAACCACACAACCAATCAAACCAAACCCAAAAATCTATAAGGCCAGAGGTCTCAGAAATGCAGTAATTGTATGCTATTTTGCACTGATTCAATTTGCTGGTAAACTCAAATAATGACAAAAATATTGTTCTGCTTCATGAAGCTAAAAACAACATCCTCTGAAAGTTCATCTGTCATATATAATAACTTCGCTTGCTGAGAATGCCATTTGCCCTGGTAGGAATATGGCAATGAGTTTGGGTGCTTACTGTTGCATTCACAACTCAGAATTGTATTTTGTGTAATCAATATATATTTATGACCAACAGATTGAGGCTAAGAGTCACAAAAGCACTTACAGAATCAGAGAAAAACCTGTCGAGATCTTTAGGTGCCTAAAATCTTTTTAGGACTCTTGTTCCCATCGATATCACTTGATTCAAGAATTAACAAGTGCCTGAGAAATGCATGTGAGCAATACCATTTATAAAAATGGTATATTTCAGACTGAGGGAGACACAACTTGCCCTACCCACAGCAGGTGGCCTATAGAGGTCCAATGTTGGATGGAATCAGCAGGAAAGCATGACAGCAGAAAGTACAATTTTTCCCTAGTTCCAGCTGCCTATTTCCAGAAGTGCACATGCAAATATATATGAACAAACAAACAAAAAGAGAACTCTACTCTTATATCAAGATTTAAGCTGCTTCCCTTCACTTGCTTGAGAAAGCATCTAAGCAAGAATGTGGCCCTCTGAGGTGACCTGGATGTAAAAAGGGCATGTGATATTGCAGAATTGAAAGCTCTTCATCAGCAAAATACCACTGAGGCCTCCCAAGACAAATACTCCAGTGATTGTCAGGTACAGGATCACAGGAAGAGACACAGAAAGGAAATTCTCTGGAGTAAGTACTGCTAAAGCCATCTCTATATATATACATTGACACAGCTTGAGCTCAAACAGTGAATAGTCAATTCCTGAAGTAGTATGTGAGTTTTCAGCTGTGGGACTATTGCTGAATGTAACTGGAGTCATGCTGGTAAAATCCTATCAACATTTCAAGGAAGCAGAATCCCTGCTAAGATGCACTTTTTTGTGCCTTAAAGCTCTTGTGAAAATTGTTGGATTGGCACGCTTCACATTCAGTGAATGCTTTTGTCCATAGACCTAGTTCTGGCAGAGGAAAGTTAAGTCTCACTCTACAAAGCCTCTTCAGTTCTGCATTTGGCATTACAGGATAGCCCATATGATGTGTTCATTCTTCCCTGACTCTTTCTGCTGGAGCTGATAACAGAAGCATACATTACTGTCAGCTCTGGGTTACAGTGGGATATATCCACACAGGTTATCTAATAGACACTGAACAAGAACAATTTTGGGGTGCTATTTAATTTCACTTCACAAACCAGGAGTTCAGAAAAGAGAAGGCCATTAAACAGTTGACATATTCCTGATTTACCCAGCTAACCTGAGCTGGTCTACAGAGAATATACAGCCCCAGTAGCCAAACCAGATTGCATAAATGTGCTGGAGCTGGATTTCACGTAGGGAGCTGGAGGGATGGTACCAATGTGGTCATGGCAGACTGGAATTCACTGGAGGCCATTAACCCTAGACACTATAGCTCCTGCTGAGCTCTGTATCACCCCAGTGTTGTCCAGCACATCTCTGAGCAAATCACTTGAAAGCTCACTCAGATATTTCTATACAACCCTCAGCAACACTTGTAACTGGGTGCAGCCCCTCCCAGAGCTAAAATGTTCCATGTGCCAATGAAACAGTGGAAATAAGTCTAAAAAACAGTGAATCAGAAATCTTACTTCTAAAAACTTCCCACTGGAACTACAAGATTAGAGTGTAAAGTTATTTCAAATTTATGTCAACTTTGAGAATATTCAAATCAATCCTTTAATCTTTCATATATCCATCAAATTGTTTTTCTTTGTCTGAGCTTTCCACTAACCTTTCAGATTTTCAAGTTATGACGAGCACCTCTTTGCAAGGCATCTCTTTCTAAAGTTTTCCTTCTTCCAATGCAATAGAGCAATGGACAGTATTTGGGCAAAAGGAATTGTTTGCTTTTCTTCTGACATGAAAATATCTGTACCTCTATTTCTCTTGCTAACACAAAACAGTGCTCACTGAAGTGGCTCTCAGCAGAGATCCTCCTCACACCTGATCCTGAGAAACTGCTCAGTTGCTCTGCATTAATGAAAACAGAGCTCTTCCCTGCTGATTGGCATGTGAACTGTGTAACATGTGCAGAGGCCTGGGACACTCCTGAATGTGGTTAAATAAAAGAAGGTACTTCATCTACAGTCATGAAATCATGAAATCTGCACTCCAGCACAGGGTCAGACAAACTCTTTCTGAGTAATCTTACTAATAATGTTTTATGAAGCCAGGGTAGCCAACTCATCTAAGAGACTGCATGGAACCACGAGGTATAAATATGTTCACTGAAAAGAGAAGGCAGGAGGGAAGAAATACTTAATGAAAGAAAGAAAAAAAGAAATGTTTTAATAATATTAAAATGTTGCTACTAACCTAAGTTTCTATTCTAAGACAGAATGAACTGATTACTCTTTCTTGGCACACATTTCAAAATATTTCTTTTAAAAGAAATGTTACTTTGTTCATTTTTCTATAAATATGTCTTACTGTTACTTCTCTGTGATTCTGATCTTGTGTTGCAGAAATTAATGGAAGCTCAGCTGTAAGTGTCAACAGCTATAGTCTCAAATACAAATTTAGACAATACTTATCCCTGTGGCTACAGAAAGGACTTAGAATCCATTTTACCTTCTTTCTTGTTCCTCTGAGCCTCAGACATTCATTTTAGTTAACAATTCTACCAGCTTTTCTCCATAATCTTCCTTGTTTTACTGTCTGAAGGCATATGCAGGACTTGAATTATAAAAGCAGTTGGGTGACTAATATTAGAGAGCAGACATTGATTTATGGCTGTTATGGAATTATACACCAAATGATACATGGGACACAGGTGAACAATGGGATTTAGACAAATAGGAGGGCTCAGTAATAGGGGCAAAAGACAAAGAAATGGTCAGGAGCTGGTATAGATGTCAATCAACAACAGGTCAGAGACACTGACACAAATGCCCACCAGATCTTGCACTAACAAAATAAAATTTTCCTTTTATTTTTAAGTATTTACTATTTTTTACCTCCTTACAATTCAACTCATTTTCACACAATGTGTGCAGAAGATTATTTTGAAATTAATTCCTCCATACTGACTCTCATCTTCAATGTTCCCATCAACTGATCTGTTGCTTGTTTAATTCAGCCTCCTATCCCTCTCCTTCACACATCTCCTTTTCTTTGAGGAATATCCTATCTTGAATCCCACATCCTAAATACAAGAAATAATTTGTGGTTTTGCTGCAAGACATCCTTAAGATACTACTTAGGTGTCTTTCACAAGAATTTTTTTCAGTCATCTGTTCTTTGTGTATATAAAATGACTGGAAGAATGGGAGGGGAATGAGAACTCTTTGCCAGCCTAAAAAATAAGCATCTCCTAAACTGACTGGGGGTTTTTTTGTTTTTTTTTATCAATACCAAATCTGCTCTTTGATGCAGGATGTTCACTGCATTGCTGTGAGGAGCACCACGTGGCTTTCACATAGCCTCAGAGCTCTGAGCACCTCCATGTTGCAGGGTCAGGGCATATGATCTTTTTCTGGCTTCTACCACCAACACTCATGCTGAGCAGAGGTCTTCTACAAAGTCATCCAAATGAGACTGTGTCCACAGTGAGGAACTTATTCATCTAAATTGAATCTATCCCTAATTATATTTAATTTTGATAAGTCAAATGTATATTTATTAAAAAACCAAGGAGTTAAAGCCTGGTTTTAGCAGATTGTGTCTGTGCTTTGCCTCACACAAAACACACCTCTGAAATGTGTCAAAAACCACAACTCTCAGGGGTATGAAGCCAAAGAGTGCAAAATTATTTGCAGAGGTACAAAGCCAAAGAGCTGAAAAATTCTCTCAAATGCTTTTTATTGGATGTTTCCTATAAGTAGACTGGCCAAAGGCTTTAACACCTCATTCTGCTCCATCTGATGGGATATCACTGGAAAGGAAAATTGCTGCAGTCTGAAACTTATATGGAGTAAACACATCTTCCATTTTAGTTTAACCTGAGGGGGAACTTGCCTCTTGCCTGTGCATAAACACATGCACATGTGCTTATGCACAGGCAACAGGCAAATTCACAACTGGAAGAAAAAGGGATTTTTACATATGCTCCTTCTTCGGCACCGTGCATGTAATTTGCATCTCTTCAACAGCTGATTTAAATTGCAGTGTGAGAGTTTGTAGCAGCCTTCTGAGCAAGCTGTTCTGCTGTTTTATTTATTATTTAGGACCAATACTTTATCAGACATGGTAAACAGTGCAAGAAGAAATAGCAGTTCTGATAGCATGGTTTCATAGCCTGAGACACAGACATAAAGCAGCGCACATTGGGAGCGTAGGCATTAGAGGCAGCCTAACACAATGAGTATTGGTCTGGTAAATTTTAATCCTAGGTGTTCCCTGACTAATTATGTCAGTTTAAGGAAAGCATTTAGCCTTTTCTCAGATATATTTCCCCAAGGACAAAAGCAAGGGAGATAACCCATAGTTGTGTTCCTGGGGTGGAGGAGCAACGAGTTTTTTCGTGCAGCATGAATCAATTGAGCATTGGTTACCATTCCTTAGTGAAGAGTGCCCACAGTTCAGCCAGTCACAGCTGTGCCCAGTTGCTTCTCTGCAGGCCTGGGCTTTGGAGACACACAAATACACAGGTAGAGGTTATTATCTTTCGGAGAAGAGCATCATTCTGATACAGTGCTTCTCCGGACAGCCCACTGTTTATTACAGCCAAAAAAATCTCAGCCCCACAGCGGGCAGAAGGAGTTGCAGTGCTGCTGCTTACTGCTGCAGTGGTGCAGAATACCCAGGCCCTTCTGGAGGAACCATGTGGTCCATGGGGCAGAACATGATGCTTCAGCACAGCAGGGTTCTACTTGCAGAGAGCAAGAAATCTGCATCGGGCTGTTTGTGTGCCCTCCTGAAACTGTGATTCTCAGGGGGCTTGAGGTACCTCCTTTCAGGATCCGCTGCTCAGACCACTCTGCACCAGATCAGCATATACAACCTTACACTGAAAAAAGCAGTCAAGAATTTCAGTTTTTCCTTCTAAAATATAATCTGTTTTGTGTGCAATAACAAAATACTGAGAGATTTCACGCAGGAAGGATCCTTTCTAAGAGCTTCAATGCCTGTCTTAGATTGATGGGATGCTGACTTGCATCTCTCAGACTATGAGGCTGTGGATTTTTAAGAAAATGGGGTAGCATATCTGTCACTGTCTTTTATTCAGAGGAGGTGGGATTCATCCTAAAGTGCAGCTGCGGTTACTGCTAAAAATACTTGAGAGCAAAACTGTGAGAATCTGAGAAACTTTAAGTAAAACAGTAGTGCACTGCCAAGAGTTGGAAAGCTGGTGGATCAGAGATTTCTGGAGCGGGGCATGGGGTTTGTTTGTGGGCTCATATTCCACCTAAGTCCTATTTTAAATGCTTTCTTCTTTTATTGACTCATGAAATGCTAACATGGAGTTGATGTATCAGGGGTAATCATAACGTCTTCATTCCCTGGCAATACTTGAGGATTTCTGGTAGGTGGCACAGTTCAAATAAGCCACAAGGCTGCTCTTATTTAACCCTCATAAGTAACTGAATGCTTGGTGAATTACACTTCTCTCTAATGTATGTATGGCTTAGATCTTGCACAGTCTCCAGTATCAGAGCCTTTATATTTCTATAAATTCAGAATTTTAATCATGGACTTGGTGTTTATTACATTGACAGCTCACTATTTATGCCATACATGGTGCATCCTTCATCTTAGAGTTCTGCCAGATCCTGTACCACCCTGCCTGCATCATATGGGGGGCTCCTCTCTGCAGACTCAAAATCACACATTTCTGTGAAAGACTGTGAAATGCTTATTTGGGAGCTGAATTGTCAAACATACATTTTTGAACTACTTAATCAGAGATTTACACATACCCACAGTCAAGAACCCCCCCAACACACACAGAGAGAGGGGGTCAGTAATGAAGAATGGAAGTTTGGACAGGCAAGGACCTGCAGGAGGATGAGACTTCACCTGAAGGCTGAGGTGCCGTCACAGAACCACTCACTGCTCTGGAGAGTGAAGAGGTAAGACCTGTCAGATCAGGATTGCTGCTGGAATAAGGCAGCTCCATCTGCTCCCTGTGTAACAACCTGTGCACTGAGAAAAGGGACAGTGGGTGACTCCTCCATGAGGTGTGGAGGGAGGACCCTTGTTCTCTCTAGAGAGGTGAGCTGCTTATCCTTGTACAGCCCACTATTACCCACTGCTGCTGCTTCATCTGGGTGCCAGTGACATAGCCAGGAGATGCCTGAGGAGTACCAGGAAAGATTAGAGAGCCCTGAGTACAGGGATAAGGGACTCTGGAGAGCAGTAACCTCTTTCATCAATCCTGCTAGAGTTGCAGTCAACAGCTCAATGTCCAAGTCCAACAGCTCATGTCAGTACTGGGGCTGGCGCTGCTTGATGTCTTTGTCAGCGACATGGACAGTGGGACACACACCCAGCTGGGTGGTGTGGTGAGCACACTGGGGGGGAAGGAATTCCATCCTGAGGGTCCTTGAGAGGCTTGAGAGTTGGGCCTGTGTGAACCTCATGGAGCTCAATGAGGCCAATTGCAAGGTCCTGTATGTGGGGCAGTGCCAAACACCAGCATAGGATGGGAAGAGAAAGGATGGGAAACAGCCTTGAAGGGAAAGGAGAAAGGAGAAAAAGTTGGACATGACCAATGTGTACTCACAGCCCAGAAAGCCAACCCGGTCCTGGGCTGCATGAAATGGACAGCAGGGAGAGGGAGAGAGAGAGGGAGAGGACTGTCCCCCCTTTTCTCTGCTCTCATGAGACCCCACCTGAAATACTGCATCCAGCTCTGGCACCCTCAGCACAGGAAAGACATAGATGAGTTGGAACAGGTCCAAAGATGGGCCACAAACATGAACAGAGGGCTGGAGCACCTCTTCTATGAGAACAGACTAAGACACTTGGGGTTGCTCATTGAGGAGAGGAGAAGGCTCTGGGGAGACCTCAGAGCAGCCTTTCAGCCTACCTAAAGTGAGCCTACAAGAAAGATAGAAAGGGACATTTACAGGGACATGTAGTGACAGCACAAGAGATGTGGAGAGATAGAATGTAAGAAAATAAAAGTGCAGAAGGCAGTCTCACACCTGAGGAGTTGCAGCTGTACTAATCACCAAAGATCAGGAACAGGCCTCCCCTAATGGGCCACAGCTGTGTCCAAAAAGAAGATGAGTGCTACAAAAGAGTGGGTTAGCTGGCTGGGAAGAGAGATGGAGTTTGCTGGTTGTGTTGTGAAGAGAATGGAGGCTGTGAAGGAGTTGGTGCTGTGAGGATCTGCCCATGAGAAATCACCAAGAAGGTATGAGAGCTTTGCCATATGATGATAACAAAGAGATAATGTCTTTAGACTGAAAGAGAGGAGGTTTAGATCGGATATTAGAAAGAAATTATTTTCTGTGAGGGTGATGAGGCACTGGAACAGGTTGCCCAGAGAAGTTGTGGAGGATCCATGCCTGGATGTTCTCAGGGCCAGGTTGGCCTGAGATCTGAGTAATCTTGTCTAGTGGAAGGGGTCCCTTCCTGTGGCAGGGGGGTTGAAACTAGATGATCTTTAAGGTCCCTTCTAACCCAAACTATTCTAGGATTCTCTGGAAATCTATAGAGGAAAAAAATAAACTATTGAGTCTGTCTAATAAAACTGCAAATTTCTGGTTTATGAATTCATTTTTGTAGTAACTGTGTAAAATAGATTTGTAGCTTATAAATGCATATACTGATAGTAAATTTAATGTACATGTTTTTATATGTTCTAAATATAAACTGCATGCTTTCTAAAACAGCCAAAATGCAACAAGATCCTTAATGAGTGACCCAAGGGCCTTGGCTTCAACTGCATAAAAAAATTAAGTGTGAACATGACACTGGATGTGATAAAAACATTACACTTAATTAAAATATGATCAAAACAATAGCATCTACTCCTTTGATATGAAAGGTTTTTTGGTTCTGCTTTGACATTTGTTTTTCAGAAATCCCCTTTGCAGTTTATGCAGCAGCAGAATAATATTCCATGACAAGAGCCAAATCTATTGATATCTCTTAATTAAATAATTGGCTCTGAATAAAGGCAACACACCAATACAGTACAGATGACTGTGGCTAAACATTTATATATAAAAGAAGGCCTGGACTGATCCTCGGCTTGGATGCCAGGCAGCATTGGTTAGTTAGCTTGTGCTTTACCCTGCTGTGTGCTCACAGCCTTTCTGGCTTGCCCTGGAAGGAGCTGGCTGTGGGTAGCTCAGAAAGAGATCCGGGGGATGAGCAAAAAGCCAAGCAGTGTAGCTGATCAGGGGTGCCTTGAGCTTGCTGTCTGGCCCCATTTGTTTAGTAGCCTGGACATAACCTAACTAGCCATGCAACTCATTCAGCCTCTTCATGTTCTGAGAAAGAACCTGAAATTAAAGTGAGAGAGGAAGAAGTGCAAGCTCTGTAGCCCTTTTTTGTTCGCCTGGCAGTCTTAAAAGAAACACAATTAAGAGGCTCCTTCTGCCTGCAAATGTGCATACCTAGGGCAGAGACTGAGCATCGTTTCCTTAGCTTCATTTCTGGGGTTCAAGAAAAATAAACCAAAACCAAATAAACCCCATGTCCTGTGGGTAAGTATCCTTGTGGGTCATCTTGCTGTGCAA
This sequence comes from Euphonia xanthogaster, assembly GCA_034509185.1. Lineage (NCBI taxonomy): Eukaryota > Metazoa > Chordata > Aves > Passeriformes > Fringillidae > Euphonia > Euphonia xanthogaster. The sequence goes on along the minus strand of JAYDZK010000001.1, from coordinate 97,617,323 downwards.
TGAGGTGTGTGTATGTGGCTTTATTTGAAAACATTGCAAAGTTTTAGATGTATTTCCAGACAGAAAATAAAACAGAAGCCTACCTTCCTAATAATATATGCTTGGACATCTCAAGCAACTATATTTAGGGAGTGCAATGGTCTGGCCAGATCTGAAAAATGCCCCATTAGTTCCCCTTCTCCTATAAAGAATCCTCATCCCATGCTTTAAAACTTGGATGCACCAATAATGTGCACTTTCTTACAGCACACTGCTCTGCCTGAGCAAGATTTGAGTCTCCATTGGACTTGGCCCTCTGAGCCTTTGAACTTGGACCTTTGTGAAGAATAGCCCAGTTCAGGATATCCACCACATCTGACTTCAGGACCAGTAATTATTACCAACTGAAGTGGCGTGGGAAGGTTGTTAAGCACTGGAGAACAAATTGCTGCAGTCCGGCAGCTTATCTTTGGTACATTTTTCAACTTTTATATGTCTAAATAAGGGTCAACTTTTGCAGACAGATCCTCTTATCATGTGCATGAGAACTGCTTTTATTTATTAAGCTTGATGCCACTAATTTCACCTTTAAATGTCATTCAGTTTTTTTCCATTCATTTCATTACTGGTTAATTCAAGGGGCCAAATAAGTAAGCAGTGGGTTTGAACATATGGGAAAACCTGATCCTTGCTGCCAAGGAGTTAAAGTATTAAAGTGTATAAGCCATTTCCTGTAACAGTTGTCAGGCTAATTGTCAGTAAATTACTTAGTCCATGTGTTTATTATTCAGATATAAACCCACGGACTCGGCGTGAAAATGGCATTACACCGCTGTAATCACAGACTAATCTTTTACAACTATGGCCCTACACCCCCAAAGTGCATCACTAACAAAACAGCAGCTTTGAGCAAGTTAATTCACACTGTATTGCACCATCCGGTCATGAGGGTAACATTAACAGGCCCTATTGCTGCACACCTTCATGTAATTCCATAAAAATCAGAATAATCTTTTGTAAATGATGATTCAATCAGAAAGACTGAATTTAAAACATGGAATGAAATTCAATACAAAGAAAATCACTATCATCTTCATTGTAAATGTTTTTTATACCTGAAGATGACACACTTCTGCAGTTCTTGGTGACCAGCTCTTCTGCTCTGTACCCAGGGCATGACAGCCAGCCTGTTACTTAAAGAATTTGGCATAACGGACATAGCAGTGCCTGTAGATAATGGAGTTTTTTCTATCTGATGATTTCTAGATTGCATTTCGGTTTTTAGTGGTGGTAGATGATGAGAATGTTAAAAAGTTGAAATAATTTAGTGACCTCTGAAGAGCGACACCTGCTTGGAAATGTTAAATTCCAGTTGGCTCTCCATTAGCCCCACATCTCATGTTGTAATTCAGTTTTAGATTGATCCCTTGTATCCAGGCATTACATGCAGTGCTCTTGAGCCTAGCTGAATGTACACTGAACTAGGATGCCACTTCACCATCTCTTGTTTCTAGCAATGAGAAAGCACATTCTTGGCTAGTTTCATAACAGAGGGGCTCTACAGAACTATTTCCTGCTTTTTTTTTTAACTTTGAAAGCTAAGTGGGCACTGGCGGAAGTAAAAGACATTGCTTCTCTTGTGTTTTGCCATCAAATAATAGAAAATTAATATCAATAAAGTAAAAATGCATTGTCCAAGCTTTGCCTTTTATTATATTTCAGAAGCCATGCTCAACTGATATTATAATTAAAGAAGAAACTGCAAATCTACTCACAGGACCATAAGCACACATTTGCTGTCAACAGAAAGACTCTCAGGGACTTCAGTTAGCACTAGATTGCAGTCTTCATATTTACATTTAAAAGTATTCCTGTCTGTGTCCTTACACAAATTATTAGCCTATTCCAATTCAATGGAAGATAAGTGGAAGATGAAAAAATGTGCATTAAATATCTGACAGAGTGATAATTAAAGAAGGGCAGTTTTGAGAGCTGTCACTCTGGAACTTCCTTCTGGCTTTTCATCAGGGAGATATCACCTCTTAGTGTCTGGACATTTTGTATCCCACCACTTGAAATCAAAAAAAAAAAGAAATATGTTTTTCTGTGTTCGAATTATTGTATAAGACAGAACAATACAAAAGAGGAAGTACCTTTCATTATACAGTATTGCTGGGAATAAAACAAGCACAAAACCAAAAAAAAAGACCAGCCACAAAAAAAAATTACAACCAAAGAACCCCTGTTGTTGATAGCTAAGTGTTTATATATTCACCTGTTGCTCTCCCACTATCTTAATGAATTTTTTAATTTGCAAGAACAAGATAGGAAAAAGTAGTCACTAATGAAGAAATGCTTTATCTGGATAAAACACCTTGTTCCAGTAGCATTTTCCTCTCTCTTTAGAGTGCATAGCCTTTATTTCAAAAATTAATCTAATAGCTGCTGTTTTCCAGTAATTCAAACTAGTCATAGAAGTATATTTAATTATTGTATAATCAGTGGCATCAGATAAATGTGTTCTACTTAGTTGCATTTCCATGAAATCAGAGTTTTCTGACACTTTAAAATCTCTGTAGTGGACTCAGAAAAGGCTGTGTAACTGGTCTAAAGCAGAAAAAGCTAGACAAATGCATGAGTAGAATCAGAGAATCACAGAATGAACTGAGCTGGAAGAGACCATCATGAGCATCAAGCCCAACTCCTGGCCCTGCACAGGGGCCAAGAGAATCCCACCATGTGCTTGAGATCCTTGTCCAAAGGCTCTTGAACCCTCTCGGGCTTGGTGCTGTGACCACTTCTCAGGGAAGCCTGTTCCAATGCACAACCATTCTCTGGGTGAAAAATCTTTTTCTAATATTGAACATAAACCTCCCCTGACACAGCTTCAGGCCCTTCCCTCGGGTCCTGTCTCTGCTCCCCAGGGACAAAAGACCAGTGCCTGCCCCTCCACTTCTCCTCATGAGGATGTTGGGGACCACAATGAGGTTTCTCTCAGGGTCCTCCTCTGCAGGTTGAACAGACCAAGCACCCTCAGCCACTCCTCAAACCGCTGCCCTTCAAGACCCTATGAAGAGAGACTGAAGGTGGCACAACTATCTTGATTCACAATGTCATTTCTGAAACATAGTAAACAAATATTATCCCCAGCCTAAAATCAAAACCAGACAGAAGATCCCTAGTTTAAACCATTGCCCCAGTCGTCTTTTATGATAAAATGTTCTTTCCTTAAAATATGAAAAATGTTATGAATCAGGTACTCATTCAGTATTTCATACCTTCTTCCATTTATATGATTTAGAACATCAGTATTGTGCAATAGGCCTTATCCCCAAAATTATCTTAAACATATATTTAAATATTAAAAACCAGAACAATTTATTATGGACAGAGTAAAGACTCAGTAAAAAAATAATTATTATCATACTAACTTCAAGCAAAATAAATTTATTTTGACTCCTTTGCAGCTGTCCTTATTCTTTAAAAGGAAGAAGTATGTAATGCAGAACAATTAGTATTTTCCATTTCTTTGAAACATTGCTAAGACTTGAGCAACAAAAACATGCGTATTGACTAATAAACAGCGTTTTTGAATGGCAAGGTTTTGACTGGTGATGTGAAGTTCAAAACTGCATTACTTAACTCCCTAGTTCTAAACTCTGGTCTAAAATACCATTCAAATGAACATAGCAAAGAACAAGGAGAACTTTCAGCCCCCTCACCAGAAGACTGAGAGCTCTGGGAGAGCTCACAGACACGAAATTATGAGAAAGAACTGAAGGTCTATTTGCCAGTTCAAACTACCACAAAGCACCAACCTGCTCTGGAGTGTGACTTAATAAATAAATCAAAAACCAAAATATGGCAGATGTTTTCCTGGTAAGGTCTCACATGTGTCAACAGGCAGCAACTTCACTTTGGGAATGCAAACAAAATACAGGACTCAGAGGGAAGTGTCTGTCAAACAGCTCAGTGTGCACCACACAATACCTGCTCCACACACTTTGGTGTCAGGGGAGCAAAGCCATGAGCCTGCCTCTTGAGCTTTCCTGAAATGGTTGTAGACACATAATGGGGAGCAATAGAGAGCTGCCTTGCATGTACATGGGACTGTTGCTATTACTGTTTTTTGTCTGAAATACAAGAGATGATTTTTAGTGCACACCCCACCCCACTGCTCTTTCCTCTTAAAAGAGCAGGAAAATGTTCTTAAGGATTGATATTGTGCTCAATTCAGGCAAATTCTGCCTTCATTTACATTCTCTAAAATTTCACTGATACTCATGCAAACACACAAAATCAATGTGAGAGACTAATGCAATATTGCTTACTATAAGCTGATGTGGACACCAGCTCAGGAACTCAATAAGCACTTTGAAAAATATTCTGAAATAAAGACTTTAGACTTCAGTGACTCAGTTTTCTTAATTTGTCAGCTTTCAAACCTTTGGATCTGAAATCCATACTCGTTTGCTCCTCGGTCAGGCATAGGAAGCAGTCAAAAAAAGGCACTTTGTTCTAAATCTTGTAATTTGCACGTGTGGAACAGAGAGAAGAAACTGATCTTTGATCTAAATTTAATTAAACACTTTTCTCATTGACATGTGAGCTTCTTCTCTCCTTACAGTTCATTCACTGGCTAAGAAACGATTATTTTTTCCAGCCATTATCAACTTTCACAGTACTGCTAAAAAGGCTTAATACAGGAAAAAATGCATTTCAGTGGCCAGAGCTAATAGATATGAGTTGCAAATGTACATTGCCATGAGATTTGTTAAGGGAGAAAGCATTCTATCAGTTTTCAAAGTAAAACCATATTCTGAGCTTTAAATTGGCGTAGAGGAGATGATTTTGGTGGAATTATAGGACTGTCCCAAAGTGCTAAATATTGGCAATGAAAACTTCTCTCCCAACTCCTTTCATAGAAAGCCACAAGATATTCTGTGCTCTCTTCTACAGGGATTTACAGGACTACAGCAAGGAAAACTTGCTTTGAGTAATAATGTTTGCAAAAGAAGCTTCCAGTACACAGCCTTCTTTGTGCTGGGATGGTGGTGATGATGTTCCACAATTCAGCTCATATTTTGGAAGAAAAGTCGGCTGTCATAGAAGTACCAAACAAAATACAGTTTCTATATTTTATAGGGATCCTGAGCCATTGGTTTTTATCATTCATTCAGCATTTGCAGGATAAAATCTTCCATGTATATTCCTTGAGTCCCCCCTACCTTGGGGAAGAAGATTTTACTTTCTTCAAGCTGAAAGAAAACATAGATTTTTTTTTTTCTTCAGACACTACTATAAGAAAGACAATATCTCAGCATGAAAGTTTAAATGATATTGTCTTTGTGGCTTAAAAATTTCAGAAAAAAGTAATCTAATTTGGTTTTAGTCTGAAGCCCATAATCCTATTCACTATGTTAAATTAGAAAAGTCTTCAGGAGCGTTTTCTGACAGCTGAACATTATTGTCATGTCAAAAGAGGGATTTCAAACTCTGGACCCTTATTACCTACACTGCTCTGTCTCCTAGTCCACCCCATGGATCAGCCATTTTCCAAGGCACTATAACACTGGAAAAGTGAAGTTATTGAAAACATAATCTAAACCCAGAGGTTAAAACCCCCTCAAAACCTATAATTTACCCCAAACTTTATCAATTAATTATTTAGAAGTCTTAGAAAACTTACCTTTAAAATTTGGTCTGATTCTAGCATCATACCCCGATGTCCTTCCCATCAATTTGTCCAAAAAATCTGAAGGAGACAGGGTCTGTGAGGGGGATTTTCCAGATCTTGAATCATGTTCTTTACAGAAAGTCGTCCTAAATAAATTATTAGCCACCATTAGCTAATATTTAGCTTGTATTGTATTCAAGTCATGGAGAAATTACATAACTAAAGAAAATTGTCTCAACTGAGTGAAGGTAGAAATTAACATTTTTACAGAGCAACATACTCTACCTTTCATCTGAAAACTTTATTCTAGAAATAAAGACAAGTTCCAGGTATCATGCATGAACACAATTTTCTACTCAGAAAAAGCCTTAGCTTTAAAAATATATTCATTATAGTTTTAAGACTTTAGAATATTCAATTTACTCTTCACCTTAATGTGTAGATCCATCTTGGAGTGGATATCCTATTTTATATCATTATTTTAATTGCATGGATGCTGTTAAAATGTTAATATTGGTTTAAGGTGGTCTTAAACTTCCAAACAACAACCAACAACACTTAACAAGCAACACTGAAAAATACCAGATTTGTTAATGCTGAGAAAGATACAGATGAAAAAAAAAATTGTTTTTTACAGATGATACCCAAAAAATATTTAAATCATGCTAATGAGTGTCCGGATTCCTTCCCAACGCAGCAAAAAGGGTTCTGGAGTCAGTCACAACTGATCTTAGGGGAGTTTCACCCCCACTTCATGAGAACTGAATAATAAAATTTAGTATCACCAGGTGGTATTCATATGTAAGTTCATTGAACACGTCTGTTTCAAGGATTTAAGGGAAAACTTCTGGTACTATGTCATGTGTGTGAAATGCTGTGCACACAGCACATTGCATATGGCAAACACATAACACATTGCAGATAAAGACAGTTTAGGAGTTCCCCATGGTTGTTCCCCAGGGAAAAAGAAACTAGGATGAAAATGGTCATATTTGGTGTGTAGAGGCACAGATTTAATAATAAAACATTATCTTAAGTCTTAAATAACCAAGTTCATTGTGTCTGTTTCCACTTTATCTTTGAGCTAAATTAAAAGTAATTCTGACTCTGACTTCTTAACCACTCTCTGTTTAAATATTTGCCCAAAGGGAACCTCTCAGTTTCAGGAGTGTTTCATGGGGTATTTTCATGCATCTGCATGCAAGTATAAAAACATCATATATATATCTGATCATCTGAAAGGAGAAGAAAATACCAAATCCTCTCTCGCTACAAAAGAGAAGCAACTCACTCAAACTGATAAAAGACAAGGTGATAGTAAATTCTCGTGGTGTGATTCCACACATTTTCTTCAGGTTCCATTTATAGGAGACGGTTGCTTCCTTTTGCTTTTGTCAATGACAGGGTACCATTGAAAATATTTTTAATATTTAATACACAGCAGATGATCTATCCAACTAAAATAATGAAATAATTCAGTTAAGAAAATGAAAACTGGAAAATTAGGACAGTACACTTATTCATATACAAATTACTTCTGTTTTCATTCAGAGCCCACTAGTTATGAGTTGTGCTGTGAAGCTAGGCTCACAAATATAAACACTGTTTCACTCTCTCACTATATGTATCCCTCATTACTCTTAGACCAACACTTTTATGTGTAGATTCATCTGTACGTGCAGATGCACAGCAGCATACAGTCCAATAGTGAATCTCATCTAAAATCTAAAATCCTATTCTGGTTAATAAGACTGACCTGTTTGCTTATCACCTCAAAAAAAGTCAATAGCTGAAGCAAAAGCTCATGAAACATTAAAAAAAAAAAAAAAATCAGAAATACTGGGACTTTAAGTGAACACAATACTAGTCAGATCCTGGCTTTTCCCAAAATCAGAGGGCTGGTTCTCTAATTTCAGATAACTACATCCCTGACAAAACCGGTACAATCATTTCCAAAGATTGAAGAGGAGGGAACCAAAGCAACTTCCTAAACAACCTTTGCCAGGAGCAGAGAATTTGCATTCAGGAAGAAAAGCTGAAGAAAATGTTCTCAGCTGTACTGATATACAGTGAAAAAACCCCACATCTTTGCATCAGAAAATGGAAAATAGATCACCCAAACTTGAGATTATTATTTTTTGTGGTTGTTACCAAGCAACGAGTCTCTGAGTGTAAAAGGGATAGTCTATATAGAATGAACACAAAACACTCTCAAATACAGCAAACAAACTAGGTTATTGTGACGTAGTATTTTTATAGTTATAATTCTCACGACCTTTTGACAAATATTACAGAGTGGTATCACCTACCTGAAGTGGTTTGTCTCTAAGAAAAATGCAAACAAGGTTGTCAAAATTTTCACTAGCTGCCGGTTCATTCCTCCTGCTTTCTGTGATGATTTGGAAATATCCCAGAAACGATTCCAGAGAGATGCAGGGAAAAAGTAAGCTGCTGCTGCCTAGATTTCCAAATTCAGCAAAAATTTGAATTTCTTGACAATCAGGAAGAGAAGGTCTGGATCTCTACAAAGTCGGGGTAAAAGAGAAGTGCCAGTCCTTGGAATCATGGTCAGGTCAAGCCTAGGCTCATCTCCAGCAGTCAGCACAAAAGACATAAGGCATCAGACACAGTCGTTCCCCCGACTTGCCTTTGGTGATGGAAGGGGAAAAATAAACAAAAAGAAGAAAAGAAATGGAAAGAAAAGGGGGAAAAAGGGAAAGAGAGGAGAAGAAAACTCAACTATGCGAGGAGCATCAGGCAAAAGGGAACAGCGCTGAGAGCAGTTCTGTTGTCGATATGTTTTATTCCCCTTTCGCTGAAAATTAGTATTTATGAACGGTGGTGGGGCTACCGGGTCGCTGTGCTGTCCCCCTCTTTGGGTAGAGAAGAGTCGGCGTTGCCGGGGAGGGCGGGAGGGTGTGAGGGAGGGGGGCTGTGGGGACGGCGGGAGCGGGGCGGGAGCCCCGGGCTGTGCTGGAATTGGGCGGGCGGGCGGGAGCGCCCGGATTCAGCGCTCGGACAGCTCCGCGCCCGCGC
>JAYDZK010000001.1:97578087-97608370 GCA_034509185.1 Euphonia xanthogaster | reverse complement strand
CGCTCCCCGCGGGGCTGCGCCCCTGCCCCCGCCCTGCCCTCCGCCCTGCCCTCCGCCCTGCCCCCGCCCTGCCCTCCGCCCTGCCCTCCGCCCTGCCCTCCGCCCTGCCCTCCGCCCTGCCCGGGCACCCATCCCGCAAAGAGGGGCTGAGCCGGGGCCTCAGCACCCTGCGGGAATATCGACAGTGCGGGCGTCGAGAGGAAGGGGCCAGGTTCTCGTCGGTGGTGCCAGCCGCTAGGAGGAGAAGCACCAGGCAGAAGCTGATGCACAAGTTCCACCTGAACATGAAGAACTTGACTTTCTGCACTGTGGAAATCAATTCCTGCAAAGTTGGGATTTTTACCCAGACTGCACTCCCAAAATAAGAGGAACTATTATTCTTTCTTCAGTTTTAGGTTCATCTGTATTTTGTAAGTCCTGCCACAGAGCCAGTGCACCTGAACACTGCTTCACTTCCACAGGAGTATTTGCACACGCATGTATTTTTCATATCTCCAAGTAAAAAAACCTACAGCTTCATGACAACTACTATTGCCATGTGTCTAGTCATCTTAAAAAAAAATGTTTCTGAAAAAGGATTGTTCTGTTCACACATTAGCAAGAGATCAAAGCTACATACTGTTCATTAAATGAAACTCAGCTGTTGCATGTTGTTTGTTTATTTTAGTTTAATAGGGTAGGATGTATCTGGAAAAATAGAAATTAAATAGAATATATAAAATTTTAAAATATAGAAGACCATAGAATGGTTGTGGTTGGAAGGGACCTTAGATATCATCTAGTTCCAACCCCTCTGCCATGGGCATGGACACCTTCCACAAGACCAGGCTGCTCAAAGTTCCACCCAGCCTGACCTTGAACACATCCAGGAGTGGGGTGTCCACAACCTTTCTGGGCAACATTTTGCAGTACCTCACCACCCTCACAGTAAAGAATTTCTTCCTAATAGCTAATCTAAACCTGCCCTTTTCCAGTTTAAGGTCTCTCATTACATGTCCGTGTAAAACGTCCCTCTCCAGCTCTCTTGTAAGCTCCCTTTTGGGACTGGAAGGTGCTATGAGACTTCCCTGGAGATCCTTCTCTTCTCCAGGATGTACAACCCCAACTCTCTCACAGGACAGGTTCTCCATCCCTCTGATCATTTTTATGGCTCCCTCTGGACTTGCCCCAAGAGGTCAATGTCCTTCTTGTTCAGGATAACCCCCTGAACCTGGACACAGCACCCCAGGAGGGGTCTTACAAAGCAGAGGGGGAGAATCACCTCCCTCGATCTGCTGGTCACTCTGCTTTTGGTGCAGCACAGGAGGTGTCAGGATTTCTGGGCTGCAAGCACACATTGCCAGCTCATGTCCAGCTTCCTGTCTGCCAACACCACCAAGTCCTTTCCCCGAGGGCTGCTCTCAATCCATCCTCTGCTCAGCAGTATTTGTGCTTGGGATTGCCCCAATGCAGGACCTTCTTCTTGGTCTTGTTGGACTTCACAAGGTTCACGTGGCCCACCTCTCAAGCCTCTCAAGAATCTTCTGGATGGCACTGCTTCTCTCTAGCCTGCCTAGCTGAGTATCATCCTTAGGCTTGTAGAGGTTGCACTCCATCCCATCATCCATGTCACTGTCAAAGATGTAAAAATCAATCTTATTAGTGATCCTTAGGGATCACTAGATAATGCAACCTTTTATGCACAAAAGATTGAAATAACTGAAAGGGCAACCCAAAGTTGCAAATGTAAACTAAATTCCTTATTTCCTTAGCTGCTGAGTCTGTGTCAGTGACATAAATTAAGGTCCAGTAGAAGGAAGAGCACTGTATTTGCTTTTATTAAAACTATCAACATTTATCATGAGACACTGAGCATTGATGCTGAATCACTGTGCTGTAAGATCACCTAACCCCTTCAAAAGACAGGTCTTCCCACTGCCATATTAAAGAGGAGAGGTTATATCTTTTGCTGCAGTGTCTCATTCTGAGAAATAAAGCTCACAAAGCTGCATGTGGAAATAATGGAATTCTGTTGAGTCAACAAAGAGGTGCATTCCAAAGGTCGTGCCTGTTCCCATCTAGATAGGAACCTAGTAATAGTGCTGTATATTTTTACCTTAAGTTGAGATAAATAGGAAAATTGGAAAGCATGATTTCTATCAGCTGCAGGAAAAATCTATGTCTCTTTAACCTACACTGCCACCTGCTTAAAAGTGTGGGGAATCTCAGAACTGCTTGCAGAGTTCGTAATGCAGAAGTCACTGAATACAGCAGATGTCTTTCCAATGAGTCTGTTAGTATGGATTTTGTGACATGACATGCTTTTAAAGACCTATAAATGTTCATTACCCTTCTTGGTAACTGCAAGTAACTGAACATTTCCTTAAGTTTTCTAACTGTAGAAAACCTACTTAAAATTCTGCTTTCCAGGATTTAGCTGCTACTGGTCATTTTCTGCACTTCATGGCTTATTTGAAATGCTAAATAACTATATCTCTAAGCTAAATAAAAATTGCAGGAAGTTCTTCAAAGCATACTTCCCTTAATTGACGTGGGCTTTTTAAAAACATGGTGAGATGTCATGATGAAAATTTAAAGTATCTGCTCTACCATTCCTTATACCTCCAAATGTCTAGTCTTCAGTGAGATGTTACTCAGCGTGGTGGTTACATGGAATTGCCAAGCAAAACTTAATTATTAAGGTTGAAAATAGTGTGTTACTGATGTTTATTTAACTAATGGCAACAGTCATTCAAATAGTCCTCTGCTTGAAATTCTGGAGGTTCAAAGCAAATTTTTTCTGTAATCAAAGAGTTCCAGCTCAAGCTCCCATGTACACTGGGGGTAACGGGGATCAGATTTCAGTCCATCACCACTTTTTTTGTGAATTAACACATGTATGAAAAACTTCTTGCTTTCAGCTGTGCTTGCAACACAGTTTCTCATCATCCTCCTCTCACAGAAAAGTTGTTTATAGTTGTTTTGAGTACTGTAAGTCTCCGAGCTGTCATTCATTGATTCACAATGAAAATGTGTTTATTAAATGTGCACCCGATGGCGAGGGAGGATTCAGAGCTTGCAGAGCAGGGGAACCATTTGGGAACTCAGTTGCCTGGATGTTCATGGCACTTGGTGGTGTTCCCCTCCTGTGCCACTGATGTGCAGCAGGTTCTGGATGAACTTTGTATGTCCATTTGCACAGATGGGATTCTTTTCAATGTCACTCATTTGTTATCTCCCACAACACATTTCTGACTGCAGAAGTGTTGCAAATGAATAGGAGTCAAAGACTCCCACCTGGGATTGGAGGAGAGGCTTGTAAAATGGCACAGGGATGTGCACGAAGACAAGATGAAAATGTTTTCAGGTGAAAAGGCTAAATAACACATCCCTGTGGTTCCTCAGGCATATACAGAAGCTTAATAATCGTGCCAAATATGGCATATTATTTCAAGTATTAGCTAATTCAGTCCAATTTCTCTATTCCACCTGAGTTTCTTAAGCACTAACTTACTGGGCAGAAAATAGGACAGAATTGCCCTGTTTCCATGTACATGGTTTTATAAGTTAGTTGATGGAACATGTTTTATGTTTGTTTGCACTGTTTATGCATTCCTGAAAACCTAAGAAATGGAAGAAATAAGGTCATACCTCTTTCTCAAGTAATGATAAATAAGGGATCCTGATGCATGCTTCTGAGAGAACAAGATCCATCACTTCAAATATGCAATTAGTGTCTATAAGAAGAGAAAATTCAATATAACTTTGAAAATGGTATGTCAAATTATCATAATTGTTGGATGCTGGTTAACAATGACAAGTGTATTTCAATATAGTGCCAAATATAAATGAATTGAGAGTACAGTCTATGTAAAGTGTCCAATTATAGCGAAGGCAATAAAAGCCAAAACGAAAACCTGAAGGTAATCTAATGTGACTGCATGTTGAGCTAAGGGTGAGGAACCAACTGGCCTGGATTTTGAACCATACATAACTGTGTGTGAGCCATAACAAACTGTGCAAAGGATCAAACAGTGTAATTAAATCCTGTTTCTTTTAAATTTTGAAAACTCTGTTAATAAGAAGTCTCTTTCAGTGAATGCTAATGATAGCCTTAGTTGTCAGGAAAAGGCAATAGATTTTCAGCTGTTCAATATGAAAACAAATGTTTTATTTAAAACAATTTTATACCTGACATTAATTTTGTATATATGCAAAATATTTTCACCACATCCTTCCTTTTTTTTTATTGCTTGCTTTAGTATCCTTAGTATCTCTAAATTAAAATAAAACCTCCCATGTAGAAATTCTTTGTTGTTCTATATTATGCAGTTTTTCCTTTTAAATAGTAACAAAAAGAGCTGGAAAGAGAGCATAACAAATTTTCATTTAATGGAATTGGGTATTTTAAATATACCACTCATATTGAGTTTACATTCTCTATCTGATTTTTTTTTCAGAAATCTTGAATATATATTATATATTACACAAATAATAATACATAATGTATACATGTATTTCTCTTTGTATTGCGATATCAATTCCTGGTGTAATTTTTTACACAGAAATGTAAGAAATAAAGAATGAACTAAATCTCATTTGAAAATTTGTTTCCTCCATTAAAGGTCTGGTAATTTTACAATGTAAAATCATGAGGGAACTACATCAATTTCACCAGCTGGCTCAAGTAGATCCAGCTATTGAGTTTTAGTTCTTGATTTGCATGATTTCTAACACTTTACTCCTCATGTGGTACGAATGGTGCCATTTCAGAATAGGGGAGTATTTCATACAAGTAAAGTAAAAAGATCTGGCACTTGGAATTCGATAACATTGGAAATAAGGGGAAAGTATGAATAAAATGTTACTTATGTTTCAATCTGACTGTAGGAGAAGGCGGGAAGGTTAAAATGAGCAACTCATTCAGTCCTTGACCTTCAGCCCCAGTACGTGATTCATATTGGAAAAGGCTGTCAGATACTCAAACAGGAAAAAAGCACAAAATTGTCTTATTTCCCCTTTCATATTTCATCCTCGCAATTTAGATATGAATTGAATAGTTCCTAGTACTTTGTGTCATTTATGACTTAAATTCCTTAAGACAACATGTACCATATATTGTATTTCAAGAAAGTATCCAAAGAGGACCCTTTCACCCAAGGCAGTCTAGTCATGATGAGAAAATCTGTCTTAAGCATTTAACTGGTGTCTGGTTTGTTTAAATTTTCTCTTGTGAAACAAGAACCTCCTTACTTGGAAATACTGGCTGGCTTAGAGGAAGGGATTCCAGTAGTCAGAAGTGATTGCAGACCCATTCCAGCAGAGCATTTCTCCCTCTCTGCCCTGTGATACTTCAATTCATGATAGCCAGGAGGCACAGAAGGTGGCATGATTTGACAAGGTCATGTCCATTACCTACCTTCATGTAGCGTCCAGGGACAGGGAAAACAGACAATAACCTTGTTTGCTTCTGCACACTTACCCCCAAAATATAGTTAAATGAGTTGTGAGATAAGTTCTTGTTCCTCTGAGTGAGGCTGGGCTTTGGATCACCACCGTTAGATCATCATGGCTCTAGAAAAACAGATTAAGGCTTTTGTTTTGATCTCACTTGAATGGAAACAACAGTTACAATTTCTGCAAAACACACCACGTGCAAATTGAGATCACTGAGTGGGGCCACTCAAAAGGAAAATCAATGATTTGAACTAAGTTATGTTTACATTTACTGCATGTGAACCTGTAAACAACAACTTTATTGTAAATATATGCTATTACCCACCTCCTTTCTTTACTTTCTCTGAAGTAACTACAGCTATGACAGACATTATTTTCACAGAAAATCAACATGCCATTCATTTCTTACAATTTAATAGCAGAAATTAAATGTCTGACCACCATTCATTCGTCTTTAGTATTTCATTTTTTTAAGTTCTGACAGAAACAACAGCAAGAAGAAACCATACAAGAGTTTTATCTAATGTATGTCTGATAGGTTGACTAACAAAGAGCTCTGCTATGTTGAGATGATTTATCTGGTGAACACTTCCTTCCTGTATATATGTATAAATACATGAAAATTCCATCACACTTCTCGATTTCCTTTGCAGTAATTATTATGTGCCAGCTGTTATATGTTAACCTGATGGCTAAAATATCTTACTTCTATCGTAGATTAGATACTTCAGCAGATAGCAGAATTGTATAGTAACAATGACTAATGCTGTGCATAGTAATCAGTTTAATCATGTCTTCCCTTAATGCTTGTAAGCTAAATTTGCTTCTGCTCTCATGGTATTATTTTGTAAATTTTGGTCTTTGATATTTAATCAAGTATGCATTCTTCCTGGTTTGCAACAAAACAATTTTTTTACCCCATTTAATGCTTATCAAGCTTACTCAAAGTAATATTTTTAAATAGATTTTACAATATGGTTTCTGATATAGCCATAAGAAAGCCATGATCTTGAGTGCTATAATCATGCATGCAGACCAAAGAAAAGCTGTAAAGCTTAATTTATTTATAAATGGATTACAGGAGTTACTTTAAATTGATCTTTTATTTTTATATGCCTGCTGAAGAGTATGATGAAAATAATCATGACACAAAACATAGATGTTTTATATAATTATGTGTGTTCTGCTTGTGCTGATTCTTCCTCATCAGGATTAGCTACCCTGTAGCAACTCCAAAATGTAGACACATACACATATCAGTACTGTTAACACATGTAAAAATCTGACCTACTAAAAAGGGGAAAATACTTCATCCCAGGTGATATTTGGGACACTTACCTGTGGCATAAGAACTACTATAGCCTGGAGTATCAGGTATGCTGTAAGGTATCAGCATCACAAAACAAATACTGATGTGTGCTCTGAAAACTTCATTTTGTGATTTTCCATTCCACAGAAGTGTCTGATTTCTATTTTTCTCCCTAGTGTTTACTAGAGAGGAGTATCAAGAGCAAATGTGTGAATGTGTGGGTGCATAAATTCTTTGCCTGTATCTTTTCTGTGGTTCTGCTTACAAGGAGGGGAAGTGTAATTTCTACCTCAGTGGACAATCTCTTTGGCTTCTGCGGTGCAGCGTGGAGAGGGAGGGGTCTCGGGTTCTGCATTCCAGTGACTCACTGCTGGCTCTGCAGCTGCCTGGCAGCTGGCAGAATTTGGGCATTCCTGTGATCAGGAGTCTGTTGAACTTCAAAAGCAGAGAAAAGACCTAGCAATGTATTGAGTGCAGCCTCCCAGCCTGCATGTTCTTGGTACGCGTGTTCATAGTCGGTTTTCTCTATGAATAGAGATAGCTGCAAGGTATCGTCTCAGTCATTAGCAATATTAGGGCTGTGATTGTTTCCTAACTTCAGAACATGTGTTTGATTATGCCAATAAGGCATGCTGTGGAGGGGTCAGCTTCTTGGGACCTAGAGGAATTAAAATTCTGCTGAGGTATGTCTTAGTCGCCTGTAAGGCTGACTGAGATCCAAAGAAGAACAGTGTTGCAGAGAGGGGTGATTTATTTGTAAATGTATCGAGCAACATTAGCATGCTATGTCATTTTATATAAAAGACTTTCTTCGATTCTTTCTAGCATATACTGAATAATAGATAGCACTAGAAAAAACTGCATAAACCAGTATTTAAAACATGGTGAAGAAAATAGTTTTATTCAAGAAGTGGCATAAAATCATACAGTTAAAGGCTATAACATAATGCATTGTTCATTAGGGGGTAAAATGAAGATTACCCATACATTTCCTGAAAGGCTTAGCAATGCAGGTCTGAATTCTCTCACCTTGCTTTTTATATGAAAGTTTTGTTATTGCAGTGGTTTAAATGATATTCTCATATCTAGTGGTATTCAGTGACAAAACCAGTACTAGGTAACAGGGAGCTACAATAAAGAAGATTTTTTTACAAAATATATATATTAGCTACGCTCTCTTCTCTTTGGAAAGTAATTAAAAAACAAGTTTCTATTAAACATTTTGCCAATATTAATCCTACTGGATTCCTGCCCTGGCAGGAATCTGACTAATGCTTATTAACCCACTGCATTGAACAGTGGCCTATAGAACTGTTGTAATAAGATTTTATGAAGAGTTACCAATTTAAAATTTCATTCCTTCCCACTGCATGTACATAATTACTATCGACACCCGTGTGAGTTACAGATTCATTACACGGTACGCGCTGAGAGGAGAGAAAGGCTCCTACAGAGAACGTGGATTTCTTCATATCTATCTCTCAATTGTTTACACTCTAGGGAATAAGTAAAGGTCATTCTCCCAGGCTTTTCTCCTTTCCTGCCAAAATATGAGCCAAATTAAAGTCAATTGGAGTTTCATTGGAGCTTTCAGACATTGTAAGAATTCAGCTTGTTAAGCAGGTTTATTTCAAAGATGTTATGATCAACAGCCTCTCCCCCTCCCCACAAAAACCCCAACCTCAAAGAAACAAACAAGAACAACAAGCCTGCTTTGTAAAGCAACAAAAGCTTCAGTAAAAGCTGCTTATGCCAAGGTTTCAGTCATCTCCACAGTTATAGTGAGGTACATATATCTGGCTCTTCTAAAATCATCTGAGTGATGGTGTACCTTTAACAATAGTTCTTAGAATCTCCTATTCATAAAGGAATATATATTTTTCAAAATCAGAGTGACAGGTTTTCTGCTTCATTAATTATTACTATATAACAGAAGAAAAAAAAGAAAATAAAAATAACAAAACCAAAGCCTTCATAACCACCTAATGTAAAATTACTAAAGCTGTCTTGCAGCTGTTGATCTCTATGTTAAAAAAGAGACAAGAACAGCACAGATGTTTTGAAAGAAAGATATTAACCACCTACTAGTTAAATTTATGTTGTTGTGAAACTAATGCTGTTAGCAAGGTAAAGGTTGACACCAATACAGAAAGACAGCCTTCATATTGATTTAAGCAAATACAGATCCAGGAGTATTCACCACCCAAAGCATAGCTACAGAGCCTTGGTGATACACTTAGACTGTCTCCATGGTGCAGTTAGAGACATAGGGACCTTGGACTTCCAATACCCTCCATCTTTGTCCTTTCTCTTAAACATGAGGTCTTCCAAGTCAAAACATGCAATCTTCTGTCTAATGTTGAGTGACAGTCACATGAGCTCTATAGTACTTTAAAACCATAGGGAAAGACCCTTAGAATAATACCAACCAAACCCTACAAATTATGCTTTTGTTAATGACACTGAGAAGGAGGCACCATTAAAAAAATTACTGAGCCTGGACGTTTGTTTCCTTTTTTCTTTCGTGTTTGTTTGTTTGAAGGAAAAGCCTCTCCATAATATGAATAAAAGATCCAGTACAGTGTAGAATAAATGTCCTCCAAACTAGATCTGGAAAAACAGGATCCAAAAAATGTTTGAAGCCTGTGAAACTTTACTGAGACAGAAAACAAAAAGTTATCACTCAGGAAAAAGTAGCAACTCTCTTACATCCTCTAATCTCTCTCTGCTGGTGCAAGCCAAAGCAGCTCTTGTTCCTGGCTGTCAGATCTGATGTTTCAACAATTCCTCAGCACTTCTAACTCTGACCTCTGGGATGCCAACCAAAAATTTTTTAGGAGAGGGGTCGAGAAAAAGAGTATTTATACTATAAATGCAGGGGAAATGCCACAATCACTGCAAATGTGTAGCTATTCCATAGCATCTCCTAGAAGAGATCTTGGAGCAGAAGACAATGAATGTGTCAATTTCCCTGGTAACTAAGGTCATAATTGCAATCTACTTGCATGTGAAACTTTTGAATATCTGAAGGCAGACTTCTAAAAGACTTTCAGATAACTTAAGTGAGCATCAGTTTACTTTAGCTGTCCCACCTAAGCCATTGCAAACAGTGAATTTCAGCTGTGTCTCATGAATCCTCATGCACTCCAAGATACAGAAAGCTCAACCCAAGGTGCATGTGTTCCTACTGTTTCAGAGCTGGGGAACTGGAAATTCACAGTGTGTATTGAGAAACAACTGGTGTCTTTGAATTAACCAAAAGCTCATGTGTTTCAATTTACTCTTGACTCCTTCATCTTCTGAAAAATTTTGGCAGTATGCTTATTTGGAACCTTAATTTGGGCATATCCTCTGGTATCAGTTGTTGGAATAACACAAAGCAACTGGAACATGCCACAAACTTAAGATAAGTGACAATCAGTGTATTATTAATTAATCATCTTCCCTCTCGTGCTTAACCCAGAGGGATAATAAAACGTGCTTCAGGCCAAACTGAAGTGTGATATACTGTACCAAGTGTGGTTAATAAGCTGGTAAGTTGCTTTCAGACTTTTAAAAATTTAGATTTATTAATATAGTGGACCTAATTGATTACTTTAGAGTACTAATGATGATGTTTATTCAACCTGTTTTGAGTATTTGAATGTTTATTGTGTATCACTGATATCTCTGTTTGTAAATAAGCAGTGCAGAGACTTGAAAAGATTTATTTGGTGTATACTCTGACCACATCCTTCTGTTACATTGCTACCTAACTTTGTCTGGAAAAGGAGACTACCCTCAATTAATGATGACATATTTACACAAATAAATTCACTAACATATTCCTTATCTAGCTGATGACTCAGTGTTGCCTTTTTTTTCCTCTTCTTTTTTTCCCAGAATCACTGATAGGAATATATTTCATAATCACTTAGTTTTGGGTTTTTTTAAATCTAAATTCTCTTCCCTGACCTGCACCACTGATTTTTACACATCTTCATACAGAACTCATATTGGTATCAAGAGGAATTGTGTATATTTAAGACATGGGTTACTTCCTAATGCAATCAAAACAAGTATCTTTTCTGACTTCAATTAGAACTTGTGTTCATTAGGAATAGCTGAAAAAATATGTGAAGAAAGGAAAGGGAGAATTCAGGTCTTTGATGAATTTTTGTATAATTGCTTTTGAAACAACTTTTTGGAAATATCTATGAATAAGACTACTAGTCTTTTCCATTTAGCAAACATCAACTTTTTTGTTCTATAATTTCTTTAGAGCAGTATTTCTTCATTTAATTTCTTTTCTTGTGATGAAACATTACTCATGATGTCTTAACCCTTCACAACAAATTCACACAGAAGCGTAGTCCTTCCACATTATTTATTTGTTTTCATTTTTTTAACACGAGTCCTCAAAGTAACTTCCTACTTATTCATATGCTAGACACTGCTTCAGTCCCACAAAAAGCTCTGTTCCCTCAATAATCTTCACAGGAAAGATCATCGAATTCCTGTATAGCTGTGAACTTCATCAAGGGCTTCCTGCTTCATTACAAAATTTAGGACATGGCTGAAATGTTGTGTCACTTCATGATCTAAACAGGTGACAAATATCTGTAATAAGAAATGCCCCCTTTCCCAGTACAGAGCTATAAGATTGCTCCCCATGGAAACAAATCTAGACTTAGTCTACAATATAAATAGTTTAAAAGGAAGATGGTGTTCAAGCTAGAAGGGAGCAATCCTATATGGATAAACAAAGGAATACAATTTATGTGTGGGATCATGTATAGATCTGGGTAAAGATTTGCAAGTATTATCCAGATTATGTCATTACTAAATCTGATGAACACAGTCAGATTGCAGAGCAGTGTTTCTGGTTCATCAGTGCAATACTTTTCCAACAGAAATCTTGCTTCAGGACAGCTGCCTGGGAACACTGAAAAATCCAAATCTCCCATGTCCTGTATGACCTCTCAGTGACATTTGCAGTACTTTGAAAAAGGGGAGGGTCTTATAATCACTAATAGTACTTTATCAAGACTTGTACCATCCATCAAATAATTTTTTTGTTTGGCTTCTCATCATACCTGTAGAACAATGAGGTTAACGTGATGTCCTTTACACCTGTTTTTCATTAAAATATGGTAGGAAATGTAGATGCATAAAGAAAAAGTTACCATAACCATCTTACAAGAGACAGACAAATTGATAGCTATAGATAATGTTTAATGGAAGATGTTAATAGAGCATTAAGTGGGAACTCCACAAATAAATGAAATTTCTACTCTAACGTTTAAAAACATATATCCATTGAATTTACACAGTACTTTAAATTGTAATATGATACTTATGTATTAAAGTTTTAATTTGTCAAATAATGTACTTTTTTTTAAATTAGAAGAACAGATATCTTGGTTTTTTTATTTTTATTTTCTGCTGTGCCATGCACTCTACAAGATGTATCTACATATTTATTCAGCTTACAAATTTTCCACAGGTTCTTTTTCAAAAGACTGACTTTGACACCCAATGCTGTTCTTGGTCAGTAAATGGAATCAAGCAGTGCAATCACAAGGCAGAAAATGACTGGCTTGCTGAGGTGTTTCAGACCATTCCCTGCCTGCAGATCAGTCCATTACCTGTCTGAGGTCCTCCTTGTGTCTGTGAGCAGCTTCACCTGCTTCCTCCTGGGCCCTGTCTTTTCTATCGTGCCTCCTCAGTTGCAGTTCACAGTTCTTTTCCCAGTAACAACCACTGGGGCACTCTGCCCAAATGTATATGTCAGGGTCAGGTATCATATAGACTTCCTTTTACCTGGATTTAGTAGTGGTTTAGTGACTGGATGCTTAATATTGCAGGAAAAACTAATTACTACAACAGATTGTTTGAAAGAATTGAAACAGCCATCAATCAACAGGAAAATAGCAGGGAGAAAAGAGTAGTCTGCACCAGATTTTGGATGAAACAGCTTGAAATGATCAATAAAGTTGTTTCTGTATACCAAGAAAATAAACCTCCCTAATGAAAACTGAACTGGAGCTGTAAGTGCTAAGCATTTTCTTATTTGATGCTAAGCCCTGGAAGTTGTCTTGTCCATATTGCTGGTATAAGTAGGTGAAAATGCCAACATTGTTCAGACACATCTGTTCAGACTTGAATTAATTTTACTTTTTATACCACAGGAGACTGCAAGATCTTTGTCATCTATCTCTCCTTGTATTAATGACTTCACAGTTATAGTCCACAGTCCACTGGTGTCTGTGAAATGGTCCAAAATATGTTTTCAGTTAAAAGTTTGAGATAAAGATTGCCCAGTACTCCATGAAAAGCCATGAAAGTTGGCAGTAATTTATTAAAGGACTCTGAGGATCACTGTTATAGACAACTTATGAGATGAATGGGAAGCTTTTTTGAGTTTAGCAGGAAGTGCACAGAGCCAGCACTCCTGACATTTGATGGCTTTCCTGCTCTCCTTCACACAAGCTTCTTTCATCTGTATACCTTCAAAACAGTAAGAACCTGAACCTAATATTGCATGGACTGTCCCATTCAGCTTAACAGTCATGTTTTGTCCTTCAGTTCTTTAAGTCAGCAATAGCTCTGCACCTTCCAGACCAGGGTTCATTGGATGTGCCCCATTCTGCCACAGACCTTTTACAAACTGGCCTCATAATTCTCCCTGGTCTCTCTTTTCCTCATGCAGGAAAACATCCAATTACTACTAATTTGATGGATTTGAAGGATGATATCTCACTGTTTTTTTACTGTAGTTTGAGATAGAAAGAACTAAAAAAGGTTTCTATAAGGCATCATTATTTTACGTAATCAGAAGTTATCCATGCTGTGCATAGTACTCCTGAGGCATTCCTAGAAGCATTCATTTAAGTGACAGTGTTTTGTTGGTAGGGAAGGCAGCATTGCAAAGCTACCTCATTATTTCTAGATGTCCCTCAGAATATTAACAATTTTATTTCATTGCACAGAGCACAGGGTTGAAAAATTCAACGTAAAAAGTACTGTAGCTAATAAGGAGCCAACCAAGCACAGGAACTCTGCTTTTTTATTTTTAACTCCCTTGCAATGAGTAGGAAATTTAATGCAGCCTGATGTTCTTTCTGATAGCAGATGACAAACCACACAAAGTGTTTGCAATAATTAACTGAAAATACATGCTAAGATATTGTTACTTGACTGTAAGCATTCATTTCTTCCTTTCAGAAAAGGTCATATACTTCTCTAGCAAAGGGGTCATTTAGGAGAGTCCATATTCACATTTTCTTGTGAAATACATACCTTCTGATAACCACAGCATTCCAGCCAGTGCTCTTCTATAACTTTTTGTTCCTTGTTGTAGAGAGCTGGATCTCATCAAAAGACATAATGATAGTAATGTGATAGTTGAAAAATGTTTGAGAACGTTTAGTCTGAGGATTGTGCTTTAAAATGCTTACAGCTGAAGCAGAGTCAGTGATATTATGCTGATTTTAAAGTGGCAAAATTGTATTGTGATCTACTAAGTGGAGGCTCATTGCTAAAACATTTCAAATCTCAGTTCTACTCAGCAGTGGGAAGGCCTCACCTGTAGAGCTAGGTGCAGGTTGGTGCTTTGTTTTCCTGAGATCTATGGACTCATTAGAGAAGGTTCAAGGGGAATAACAAGAATGCTCAGATGTCTACATGCCCTGTGGACTGAAGAATCTGGGTTGCTTAGTCTAGGGAAAATGACCCCAAGGTGAGGTACAGCTGGCTTCAGCTGGAGAAAAGGTAGCTGCAAAACAAATGATTAATGAACTCTTCTTTGCCAGCACTGAGGTTATGGCAAACATAATCAGTTTAAATTACATCAGGAGAGATTTCGATTTGATGTCAAGGAAAAGTTCCAAATAGTAAGAATTTTTGGATGCTGGAACAGATTTCTGGGAGACTGTGAAAATAAATGTCTATGCACAGAGAAAATTCCCAGTACTTCAGTCCTGAGAAAAAGGAACAACTGAGAACAGGTGACATTGAACTGGGAGAAGAGAGGCTAAATGGCCTCCTGAAACCTTGTGCAGAGCACTTTTCTGTGCTTTTTATGTTATGAAAATACACCTATGGAGTCAAAGAATAGTCGGGTTTGTAAGAGATCTCTGAAGATCATCTGGTCCCATTCACTTGCTCAAACAATGCCAATTTATATTGCAACTGCCCTGTTTGGTTAGGCTCCTTGGGTCCTGTTTTTTTCTCACTTCTTGAAGAAGAAAGTATCCCTCATGGTTTGTGTAGTTTTTTTCTATAATTAATATTCTATCTCTTCCATCTTTCATCTGGTAATCTTAACAACTCAGAATTTTGTGTATCCTTATGTACTGGTATACCCATGAAAAGGACAGTTGTCTTTCACAATCCATGCACATGAGTAATGACATCTTCAAATTCCTGAGTCTGGAGCAACAGCAATGGACACTATTGCAGATGGAGATAGAAAATTTGTCAAAGTCCTATCAAGAGGGTAGTTTGAATCCCATGAAATATTTTTTTCTGAGTGTTTCTTGCAATGTTCATATCTTGAAAGAAACAGGTTTGAAGACCAGAGCTGCAAGGAGCCATTCCAACAATCTGTGAACTGCTCTTCCTAGAAACATCCTTTGCTTGATTAACAGGAATAGCTGAGAAGAGACAGATTCTGCTGAGCTTCAAGCACTGCTCAGCTCCACAAACACCAGTCAGAAAGCACTCTGAGATCACCTCTTATAATTTCCCCTATTCAAAGTGTTAAATATCTCTGAAGCTATAGGAGATAACACATTTAATTTTAGCTGCATAATGTTCCTCCACAAATGCATAATCTGTAACTATTTGTTTCACCAAACTAAATGGTCAGTGAAATTGGAGCCTGGTACTTCAGAGCACAATGATATGCATAGCTACCATCCAGCAACCAAAAGGCTTCCTCAAAGCCTTCACATGCCTTTTCCATAACCTCTGTAATGTAATTATTAAGAACACCACAGAAAGTAAATGTTTAGTTATGGGAATGCTCAGCTTTTCACAGACAGCATGAAATGTATGAGAATTGTTTCTAGTAGGATAACAGCTTTCTGTGTTGAAGATTAGCTGGATTAGGAATTGAAACTTGCTGTTTTACTTCTCACCTTGAGGAACACAGTGACCTGATTTTCAGTATGAAAGCAAAAGTCACCCACCATTGCCTTCCCTGCAATTTTGAGGCACTTAGCACTTTTAGGACTCAGTGTAAACCAAGTTAGTCCTGCAATGTGTTTTTCCTCAGACAGCATTCTGCCAATAGCTTCCATTCTTAATGTCTGGAGGTAAACACTGTTACAGAATGCTTTGAAATCTTCATCATTAGATTTGGGTATAGACAAGATAAAAATCAGTTAGGAATGATGAAATGTGAAAACTTTCTCCCTGTTCTTTGGGACAGGGACTGGACTTCCTGCCCTTCAAGTATTTGATGATATTCCCAAAACACACAGATTTACATAATATGATATTTGCTTCCTTTATCTCATAAGGAAAAAAAAAATAGGTTATTACAGAGTTTTCAGCTTTCTAATTTGATGTGTATTCTTGGGGTAGCTCTTCAAAGCATTTTACCATTAATATTGTACCTTTTGCAGAATTACAATATACTCCCAAAGAGACAGAATCACTTTGAATGCACTTACTTTTAATTTGCAGAACACGGAATTTAGGAAGAACACTTTTAGTATTTTTAAGAAACTGGAGGTATGCCAACATTACTGCTACTAAGATTTTTTTGTTCCTAATTACAATGTTGAACATGGTTAATTTCATACCAGTCGTGGGATTTTGCAATAGTTTGTAATATACTGTGAACCTACACTTCCAAATTATATTAGAAGTGATAATTGCATTGTACCATCCTGCAATAATGTTCCAATTAACCTATCATTCTCTGCTCCTGTAAATCCCATTTTGATGCAGTAGATTTGTCTAGTTAAATAGAAGAAAAAAAAAAGTAAGAAAAAATGTCTTCACTCTAAGAATTAAATAATAGCTATTCTATGACAGAGAGACTATTATATCCTAAATAAAATTAATATTTTTTCCTACAATCTGTGTTGTCCAAAGAAGGATACCCCGGGGCATTCTGGAAAATCACTAATAAAAGTCTATCTGTGATGAAGATGAAATAATTAAACAGAGGAGTCTTGGAGTCTTGCCAGCAGCCTTCCTCTATTACTCTGAGGCTGATACTGAAAAATACATCTTGGGTTTCTATACCCACCATAAACATATTGATTTTGGGTTTCAGTTCCTCCTGCTGAAAGTTGATTTCTGTGGGCCAATTTCTTGGTATTTTCCCATTTTCTCACAATGTATTCCCCTTCTGGGATTTCTTGCACTTGCATTTCAAATGAACTTGCATTTCAATTGAACTCACACTAACATCAAGTTCCCACAATGTGCCAGAAACAGTGAACTGTTCAACGTGGGCTACCGTGAGGCTGCTCTTTTGTCAGTGCTCCCACATTCATTTATGGCTATGCCTGAAGGAGAGTTTGTGGAGCATGTCCCTTGCTTAACACCACCTTGGCTTTTCCCTCGGGAACCTGGTCCTACACCATCCTAGAGTTCCTGTAGGTAAAGAGAAGAGGAATGTCTATTCCAGTGGACAAACAGTGCACTACTCTGAGAGAAGCGGAACAATTCAGTTCTTCAGGAAAAATGGATCCGAGTTTATATAAAGCCCTTTCACAGTGAGGAAATCACAAGAGACAAGCACCCATACAGGGGGGCACAAGAGTACTGGGGAGGAGGAGTGGTGACTTTAGTCCTTTCTGTGAATTCCCCTCCTCAGTTCAATTCATGCTTAAATTTAAATCCATCCTGCTTGACTTCCACTCTTACAACTATTATAGCTGTAACGTTACAATCCACCACTATGTCCATGAGTGAGATGGATTCAGGGAAAGGCTTCAAAAGCATTGATTCCTTTTCCAGAAAGCAGCTGCTGGAAGGAACTAATCCTCCTGCTGGTGGGAGGCTGAGGCTGACTTTCAGTGGAACCAGCTTTTTTAATGGGCCTTAAAACAAGTGTGGATCTTCAGAACTTAGTTGAGGGTGATTTTTTTTTCCCGTGATGAAACTTTGTGGAACTGTAGGAACTGTAACTTAGAAATAATTTTCATAAAAAGGGTGAGAAATCATTTAGGGAAAATAAGCACTTCTACTAAGGCAGAATAATGAAAAGTGAAATTGGCATGCACTGGAACTATTTTGGCAAATATTTAAAAGGAAATAGTCAAGAATGAAGGGTCACTCAAAGGTAAGTCAATTAAGCTATTGTCCCAAAAAGTTACTTAAAAACTAAAAAAAGTGTGGCATTTATGCTTTACAAATACATACTGACTTGAAATGTGGAAAAAATTATGTTTTCTACAAAATAGAAATGAAACACTTGTTTTTCTCATTACTGTCACTAAGCAATAGCTAAAGTCAAGTTCAGAGAGTATAATTGGCAGATTTCCATTTATGCCAGTTTCTTGTTTCCTTCACATTTCTGTTTCTGGTGTCAGCAAAAAGAAGTGTTAATTAACCTTAGCAGCAAAGCAATGTAAGACTATGCTCTAAATTCAGAATGTCATCTGACAGGAGACTGCAATTTGTAATGTTGGCCTGTCAATTAAACAGGACAAGACAGGGAAAGAGGGCAGAGGATCTTCATATTGTTTCCTTGAACCAAAAAGATCAACAACTCAGTCAGTCAGAAATAATTATCTGCATTACTCTCTGCAATTACTTTTAATGGGACTGAGATAATATCTGCATGATGTGCCTGTGCAGTACTTCTGAGCCAGAGAGATGAAACAGGGCTTGTTCAGCTCTTTGAAAGAAGTGAATCAAGGAGAGATGTTCCACTGAAAAACTGTAGGTGTGTTTCACACAGAAATGCACAGAACCTTTATGTTCTGTATGTTGTCTGGAAAGTGACACAGCACATTTCTGAATCCAGCCAGAGTTATTCAGACTTTTGTATTGGCTTGGATAACAGCAATGCTATGCATGGACTGGCAAAATAAAACTTTAAGAATTGCCTTTCCATGGAGGGGAAATTTCAATTCCACTGAGAACTGGCAGGGAGCTGTATGGTTTGCGATTTTTTGCAAGGGATGTTTATGAGAACAGATTTTCCTTGATCCCCTTAGAGTTTAAAAACCTATGTTTTTTCATATCTTGTTAACTTTTTTATTGGTTTTTCATAAGCAGTTGATGTTTGTTTGTCAAAGATCATATTAATCAAAAAATGGAAAAATAACATTTCTAGAAAAATGGTCCCAAAATTTGAATGGTATTTTCAATATGTAGAGTAAAAAATGATTGGGGTATCTGAGGGATTTTGTTTGTTTGTTTGTTTGTTAATAAGTGTCTAACTTTAAGTCCATTAATTTATCAAATTAAATAGGCAATAATTAAATTTTAACAGCAAGCTATAAAATATGATAAACACCACAGGCCTCCTTAGTTTTCCAATAATTAAAGTTTCACATACACAAACAAAAATTTATGAAAACGCACATGCAGAAAAAGGTATGATTATGGATGTCATACTTCTCCATTGATTAAATAAAATCATCATCATGAATTTCAGTGGGATTGGTTTTTTTAGGTATTTTCTTCTTTATTCTACCAAGGTCTTCTTGCATGAAGAATCTACTGCTTGTTGTCCAAATAATCTAAATAATCTCATTATTTTTTTTATAAATAACAAAATAATAAATAACAAAAATGGGGTTTGTGCCATTAATGAGTAGAATTTCAGTTCTGAAGGTGCAGACTACTGGTTTCAGTTCTATAGTGATATGTTAGCCCAAGAATTTTTTTAAATCCCATTTACTGACCAGTTATGTGCTCTGTTCTCTCAAGGGTTTTCTCCACTTACTGCCAGAACCCAATTCTTCCACCTTCCACCACTCTTGAAAGAACCTATTTAATTCCTTTGGGAAAGGTGTTCAGTGTAAACACAGTCTGCATAAGATACATGCATTGAATTTAAGATTTCTGCTTTGAAAAGTCACCCCTTTTACAGTTTGACTACTGCCAAAGACAAATTCTGCTTTTCATTATCACAACCTTATCTCCAGATTCATGTTAAAGGTATGAAGAGAAAATTGTTGCCATACATTAACTAGAAATAAATGCCTTCTGGCATTCATATGACCAGTCCAATACTTAGGTTTCAGAAACAATTTGTTCACATGTTTTGCATGGGCAAGGAAGCATGAAATGACTTGTCCCTAACATCATAGCAAAGACAGGAGACTTCGCAGCTTATGCTGGATCTATCGTTTGCATTTCCAATAGCTGAATTCCAACACCATCAACTCTTCCTCCAAAATTATTTAGAATTGCCCGCAAACACTTGTGATTTTCTTTCTGACTCTTAATACAAAGTGGACATTTTGCTTAATATAATTTCCAAGTTTCAAGTACCACAGTGTTTCTATAGTCACTAGGATGCCATCCAAGTAATTCTGTGTAGCAACCGCTCTACACTGATTTAAAAAAAATACATTGCTGAATTCCTGCATCCCAGGACAAGTCACACCAGTTTAATCCTGTCAATAACTAAGAGCAAGGCAGGGTGACCAGCCAGCACCATCTTCTGGTAAACAGGGACTGAGCTCAGTAAGCCCCTGCCCTCCTGTGATGAACTGAGGGAAGGAGGCATTGATCCATGTCTAAAGAAAGATTAATTGCTATTTTTTAATCCTCATAAATTTGTGCCTTGCCATCTGTTTTCACTGCAGCACACATGTAACAGGGGAGATTAACCCATCATTTTCTATCCATCTCTGTGCATTTCTGCTTCACAGAGGCTGCTCCTTTGGAAGCTTTTAGGGGCTTTTGTGTGGATTGTGAAACCACTCTGCTTCTGGACTTGACTCTTAGACTTGACTTTTGGACTCAGCATTGTTAGCAGAGTTTGGTCCTGAGGTGAGCATAGACATTTGCTCGATGAGCAGACCCCTGCTGAGTCCAGCTGGGGTAGCAGACTCCTATAAAACTCCAGACCTCACCTACTCTTCCCCCTGATGCTCCTGTGTCTGCTGCCAGTGCCCAGCATCTGGCAGAGCACCACGGGAGAGCATCCAGTAGCCTGATACAATCGCCCTGCACACCCAGCTCCCTGCAGGTGGAGAGCTCTGCTCAGCCCCTCAGGGTTGCACTCACTGCAGGAGTGGCACCAATCTGTCCAAGCATGCTCAAGGTGCTGCCTTTTATACCATACTTTAGGCATAAAAATGCAAAGAACATGGCATTTTCTGTCTTACTGTATTACTGATCAATGAACTGGGGTGACCAATTTTTGAAATAAAGAGCAGTGATTACACATTTCTTTAGAGTACTGAAAAACAGCAGTCACATCAAAGAATCAACTACCACAAGTACTGAGATCTTATATTAAAAATCCAGATGGTGTGGCAAAATCTTTGTCAGTTACGCCTTTGCTCTGGCTAACCGAGAAACAGATGAAATTGCACATTTAATGATATTTCATTTTTCAAACTCCATTTTTATGGGTTAGGGTTTTTTAGGGTTGTAATAAATTCTGTTATTCTTTTTGTCTACAACAGTAAATAAGGAGGTTTTTGTTTTGCTATACCCAGAGGTCTCATGAGCTTTATAAACAAAAAAAAAAAAAAAAAACAACCCATCTCTAGTGTTGAAATAAAAGCAGCAAACTTTCAGTGTCTCTTCATATCCAGGTACTTTGTTTTTAAGTTAGCTGATCCCACCTTGAAGAGATGAGGTTTATTTGCAATTAAATTAAATAAAAGAGAAGAAACAGCAGACAGGCCTTTGATTTGTGTGTGCCTCAAGTAAGAATCATAGAATCAATCTTTAGGTTGGAAGTCCAACCTATGACCCAACACCACCCTGTCAACCAGTCCATGACACTGAGTGCCAGTGTCATGTCCAGTCTTTTGTCAAACACCCTCAGGTGGAGGTGACTCCCCCTTCTCCCTGGCCAGCCCATTCCACTGCCCAGTCACTCCCTCTGTGAAGAAATTCTTCCTAAAGTCCAATCTAAACCTCCCCTGGGGCAGCTTAAGTCTATATGTTCTTGTCCTATTCTTTGTTTTGCTTTGCTTGTGTACACAGCTTTGGCTTTCCCTACTAAACCATCTTTATCTCAAACAATGAGTTTTCTAACTTTTCTGTTCCTCTCCCCCATCCAGCTGGGAAAGGAGTGAGAGATTGTGTGGTACTTAGTTGATTACTGGGGTTAAACCGTGACACTTGGAAAAACACTTTTAAAGGGCTCTTACAGGTCTCACCCCACCCTGTTACCCGTACTGCATTTGATGGCCACAGGTGCAAGGAGCAGCAGCCAGCAGCAAAGCGCAGCAGGGAAGGCCAAATTTAGAATTTTTAGGTGAGAAGAACCCTTTAGCCCAAACTGTGCTCTGCCCTGATCTTTGCATATTTGATACCCTCTCTTCATGTTGTTCTCTGTTTAGCTATTAACTTAGCTTGAAAAAACTAATCTTTACAGAAAATTTTGCTATTTTTCATTATGTACTAAATCTGAACCTTGGTGAACTTTGTTGTTCTGCCTCTTTTGTATTGCCATAGCACCCAATGGCATCTTCAGAATTTTCTTGCTCACCATCAGCTAGTTCAGCTCTCAAGGCATCTGTAAGGACTCTCCTGAAGCCCCAGCTTATGATACCTCCTCTGGTTTTGTTGGTGAACACAGCAGGGCCTTTGGGAGATGATCTGACATTTTCTCCTGTGTCACCATTCTGCGAGCTCCTTCCAGCTGCACCCTGAGGAAAAGCCATGCTATTTTTCAGTCACAGTATAAAACATGTACTTTTATACAAAGATCCAAGAGAACAAGAGAAAATCACACATAATCACACTCAAAACCAGCCAGTCATCACTGAGAACCAGTGGCACTGTGCACTAGGCTACTGTATAAAGCACAATGAAATTTTATAAATCTTGCTACAAAGAAACAAGATTCAATCCCATTTACTCCTAGAAGTGTCTCCTCTTCCTCCTTTTTTTGTTGGAGACTTCCATTCTGTACATGATTTAACACTAGGCTTCCTTTTCTGTTTTCAGGACAGGAAAAATTGTTCACAGGTAGAAAGCAAATTCTCGGGATAATCAACCCTGAAATACGGTCAGCAGACTTGAGCAGGGACACGAGTTAGGAAGATACTGAAAACATTTGTGCAGGGAAAAGCCTTTAAGATTACACAAGCTTAGGATAAACCATTGGGAACAGAAGCCAATTTTATCCCTTTTTTTCAATCATCTGGAATTTTACTTTTACATTATACAGGAGAAAATAGCTATCTATACATTTTATTTGTTAACAGCAAGTGAAACAACACTGGCTCCATGCCATAGAAATAACTGCTCTCGTTTGCTCTTCTCTGAACTAGATACTTGTGTATCGAGCAACACAAGCACTGCATGTCAATGCCAGCCCATTTCCTGCAGAGTCCAGAACAGCTGGCATCCCTATACCTAAGCAAGAGCAGGTGACCAAACAAATGATTTGTCCTTCCATCTCTTCAGATTAACTGGATAACTGACTCTTCACCAGGTAACACAGAAACTCTTGCTGCCAAAGGAAGTGAAAGATGGGAGAGATGAATTAAAGAATTTCAGTGCGAAAAAGAAAAACATCTGCCTATAATGATCTACTGGAAGAAAAAATGGCATTGGAAAACTCTTTTTCATGCTTCTGCATGCTGTCATAAACCAATGCATGCTGAAAGGCATTCAGAGTGAGCTTTTAAACAATTTTAAGCTTTACTGAATATTGCCCTGAAGATATCTTAGTATGACATGGCATAAGTTTGTTGCCCATGACATTTCTTTTAATTCCTACAATATGGCAGTTTTCCATTGCATCTTCAGTGCAACTGAAGAATGGAACAAAGTGCAAATAAATGCTAATGTGTCATGTGTCGTATGCATGCAACAATTAAATTTGCTGCTGGCAGTATAATTTGAGGCATTATTCAGGAAACTTCTAGTCATGGCCCCTATCAAAAATGCCAGTCTGCTATGAAGTATTTGCATGTACATTAACAGAAATAAAACCAGAGACTTTTTAAAATTAGTGATTGGGATATGCTTAAACTTTTTAACTTACTGCTACTGGCACCAGCATACACTTTCTAATCCTGACAAAACCTACCTTTATTAATGGAATATTGAACAATACACTTTAAAAAATGGGCTTCAAACATTAAAACAGTTTAAGATCCAGAATGTTAATTTTTCTTTAATTTCAGACTTTCACGTCAAAGTTGACAAAATTTGGCTCAAAAAGAGTAAGTACTCAAAAAGGGTAACTACAGTAAGTTTAGCCACAATCCATGTAAGCACTTTATGGTAAACAGACTTTTTGCTCAGGAAGTGTCTCCTAAAACACACTTGATGTCTGACTGGTTGATGCCTGACTTCTGATAAAAGTCCATTTCTACAAAATCCTTGTTGCAGCTGCAAGGTACATTCTTTATAGAAGAAAGACCTGATGTGCTGGTATAGCCAGTAGGATATTCACTCTCATACGCTTTCTAGTAAGAGAGAAGCAATTCTTTCTGTTGACCTCAAATAAGAAACCAAGGTCCACAGTGTTCAGTATGCTGAATGTGAAACTAATAAGGAGGTTCTTGGGGAAACTGTGGAGGATTATCCAGCAGCTGCAGCCTTCCTTTCATGTCAACACCAATGGAGAGGTCCCCAATATGCTCAGCTCTGTGGCCCCGAACAGTGAAGGTGCCACCACAGCCCTGATATGTACCTGCCCACTGTAATTGTTGAAATACACTGGACTGGTCAGATACCTACCTTCTGATGTTTTCAAATCAGAAGATATCAGCCTTATCAAAAGAGAAGTCAATGTTAACATTTTTCTCAATGGCTTTTGATGGCACTATAAACATATATAATGTCAGCACGTTGGATACATGTATGTGCATGTGTCTTATGAGCTTGTGTATAGGTGCATGTGTTAGTCCTGTAAAATCTTTCATCTGAGGTTTTTCAAGTAGCAATTGCAGGACATATAAATCTCTCTTTAGTCAGTTTGTTCTAATGTTGTTCTAAATAAAGCCAAATGCAACCAGTAAGTTTAGATACATAAATATACATCAGAGGTGTCTGTATAATATTTATTGCTAACTGGACATGTTTATAGGTTTTGTATTTATCAATGTTTTGGCATTACAAGTTAAAACCCATCTAGTTGTATATAGTTTAGGTGGGCTTTGTTTGTACTATGGTGGAACTCTAATTACAGTTTAAGATTTTCAATATACTGGTTTTGCAGAGTGGCTGGGGTTGCAAGGGAACCCTGGAGATCATCTAGTCCAACCCCAGTTTCACTAGTGTTAGTTCTGTTTCAGGAAAAAGGTGGTAAACCAGTATTTCCAGTGTACAGGATTTTCAATCCAGGTAAAACCACAACATCCTTACAAAGATACAACCCTTGATTTCTGTTTATGGCAAATGAGGCCATTCAAATGGATCGGGTCAGCAGAGCTGGGCACAAGATGACTTGCATTTATTGATTAAGGAATCTCATTCAAGAGAGATACTCATATCTTTTTGAATGTGAGATTATAAAATTTACTACCAAGTGACCTTAACTTTGTTTTTTTTGTTGCCCAGAGAGAAGGGGCAGATATTAGTACTGTGCAGAACAGTAAGGAACAACAAGGGTTGGGTTCAGACACCAATTCCAACACTCAGGGAATGATGAAGCTGGAAAGCTGCACAGGCAACAGACACTGCCAGATTCCCACTGACAGTGAGCTCAGAACAATTCCATCAGACTGGGAAAGTCTCAAAACAAGAAACCCTCAAGTCAGGGCAAGTGAAATTCTTCCAGGCCATTCATTTCTCAGGATGTTCAGTCTTACACTCACAACAGCATCACTGCACCCCTCCTGGCTCACTTCAGCAAGCAGCTCTGCCCTTGGGGCCCTGCATGCAGCCAGGCTCACCCCCAGCTCTCAGTGCTTCCCTGCCCGTCCCCTTCTGCAAACACTGGCACATCACTCGGCTTTCAGGATACTGAGCAAGGGCTCCAACAAGCTTTAGACACAGGAGCCTTTGAAGCTTTGTGCTGGAATAGGAGAGGATGTCAGTGAAAAGAAAGGAGTGTGACCTCCTTCAGTCTCCCTCACCCTGTGGGCACCAAGGCAGAACATGCATTAGCTTTAAAGTGTATTGAATTAATTTGTACAATTGCAGCTCATTACGATTTCATGGTGCTTTACCCACATTGTTCTTGAGGTGCCCTAAAGCAACACACATGTTCTAGCATAATCTGCACCTTTACAGACAGTTACAAGAGCATTGGTGTGTCAGCTCCCTATTGCTCTCATTAGACAGTAGGGAACAGATAGCTGGATCTTGCAGGGGCTCCTTGTGGTCTTTCACCCAAGCAATGTGCATCAGATCTTACCATTTATATTCTAACAACAAACTGTCACAGGGCAAAATGCCTTTCATGTCTCTAACTCCTAAGTCTATTAAAATGGGTGAAGAGTAAAAAATTATAATCCAAATAACAACTCAGCTGTCTGAGGCTGTGACAGATCTCATACCTCATGATATACCATTTCTCTAAGTGATCTGACAGCTCTGCAGCTCTGCAGGAACACCCGTTCTGTGATTCCCCAGTCTTTGGGAAGGCTGTTCAAAAAATCCTTTGGATTTTCATTAGCATGGTGAGGCAAGCGAAGTAGGGTGTTTGGATAGTCATCTTTCACTAGGCAAAGAAAGTAGGTGTTCCTTGTGTGTTGGATCCTTTCATTCATTGTTCACAGAACTCACCTCAAGAGATGTGGAAGATGAAGGAGTGGGAAGCTGCTCCTCTCACCCAGGGTACATGAGGAGAAAAGACCCTTTACCTCTTTGGCTGTGGCCCAAGTGGACAGAAAGACCTTTATCTCGATCACACTGGCCATATTTGACTTTTGTTCAGACCTTGTACACCAACTCTTTTTGTTGGTTCAACGTGCAGTTCTGTCTTCATTTTTATCCCCACAGGATGTATGAACAGATGGTTTGATCAAGGAACAAAGTGGCACCTGATTTTTCTGAATGGCACAGAACAGGGCATTTGAAACACTCATCTTTTCACCAGGAAGAAAAAAAAGCAGAACACAACCTTTTGATTATTAGGCTTGGAAAACAGTTAGTAAAACTAATGAAAGTACTGGAAAACTCTTTCCATTGACAAGTGTCTCTTTGTACCACTTCACATGAAACATTTCAATAAATTTATTTTGTCTCCATGAAGAAAAAGGTGGGTCTCCAAAGCTTTCTCCTCACATTAGACAATTTGCTGTAGAAAGAAAAAAATCTTTTTTTCTCACTTGCTTAGTTCCAGTTAACTGTTTTGAAAAGCCTGTTTTTTACTTCTGATTAAAGCCTCCATAAAATTCTCAATCAATCTGAATATTTCTTTCTTCTTGAGTTGCAATTACTGTTCTTCTTATTTGAAAAAAAAATCATTTAAAATTAGTCCACCATTTCAGGAAAAAAAAAATCTGATATTTTGGAGTTCAAATATCTGATGTGAAATCCTGTCTCTCTGAAAGTCAGTGGGAATTCTACAGGGGTGCAAAAGCTGTTGTAAACGGGGGAGTGAACAATGAATGTTTGAACCTCACCCTTTTAAAAGATACAGGGGAGACTTCTTCTGAACCTGGTTTTCAACCTTCCACTTCAGGAACAGAGGCTGGCACCCTTAGACACAGAATCTCTGAAGTCTCTTTAAGTGAATATGATGGGAAGAGATGCTACCTGATGAATGCTGTGTCTGAACATAACACAGACGTTTGTTATTCCTGCTCTAGGTAGTGTGGGATTACAGATTGCACACTACTAGGTTCAATTTTTGTCACTTAAATCGAAGTTGCTGCAACAACACCCCACCATGAAAATTCCCTCATCCTATTTCATAGAATTGCTCTTGTTGCATCTCTGCTTCTGAGGAAGATGTTGCATGGTACCTCCTTTACATCTGTGCAGTGGCACAAACTGAAATGATGACAAAAGCCAGAAAATTACTTCTGGACCCCATCCTTAGTACACATACAATAGAAATCTGTGTAGTGGCTGTAAGAAAAAAACAGTACAGGCTGATTTACCTCACTGTCAGAGGACAAGGCTGCCATGGTTTCCAAGCTGATTCCTATTTAGCTAGAAACCAAAAAATTCTACCAATTAACGTAAGAAAAACTTTAAAATTGTCTGCTTATGGCGTTTCTTCCATTTTCTTTCCAGCAGGCCCTGGGGTTTTGGCCCTTGGTTTCATAATGATGTCAGGTTGTATGAATTCATTTTCACTTTTCAAAGGAAAAATTCTGTCGAGGCTGTCAATCAAAGGGTAATTTAAGTGGTTCTCTCTGCTTCTGCCTTTCTCCTGCCTCTTTAAAATATATCAAATCAAATATACACAATCCAGCTGGGGATTGTGTATATTACACAATTGTGTAATATTGTGTATATACATATTTTCCTACTATTATTTTCCTGAATTTTCTCTATCATCCATGACCATTTTTAAACATCTCAAATTGTGTTTTATTTGGTAATGACTATGAGCTTCCCCTTTTGAAGATACTCTAAAGGGGAATCATAAATCTAATTTGTGTTTCTTGCCTTGTCCAAGAATATTGTAAACAACCAGTTTCATCTCATGGAAAATCAACTTAAAAGAAAAAACTGCAGTGAAGTTCCTGCAGTTTTAGGTGTGTAGTAAGGTGTTCTGCAGAAAGAAAACGGTAACTTTTCTCTTAGCTGGAAAGTAGTGGAGTTTGCAGTGAGTGAATAAAGTGCTTGTGAAGGCTCAGCCAACCGAACTCATATTCTCCTTCCCGGATATGGCTGTGTCTGAGGGAAACCAGGTCAGCTCCCCCTGTTCCTCTGGCAGGTGAACAACTTGTTCCATCCTTTTGCAGTTGTTTGTTTGGAAATCAAAAGGAACAATTTTCAGAGAGGAAGCTGATCATGTATGCATTAATCATAGCAGTTTGTGGGGGAATCTCCCCGGGGGCTGTACAAGGAGAAATGTCCTTTGGGACATCTGCAAAGGCAAGTCAAGGCAAACAGTTGCCTTGCTGGTGAGGGAAGGCTGAAGAAAACCTTGCTGTAACACGCACCAGTGGTGGTTCTTGGAGGAAGCTATGCAGGACAAGAGTTTTCCATATATTTCAGCACATAATAGATACAATCAGAGGCCACTGGGATTTTCCAAAGCATTGGAGCAGCTCAGGTGCTTTACACCTGCTTACTGGGAATTCCTACATTTTTCTGCTGCTTCAGAACTTGTAAATCTGTCTGACCATCTGAGCATTATGCACCCACAAATGCCAAGGGCTAAGGGGGAAAGAGATGGTCTTAGAAACCTTCCTTAGATGTAGATCCAAGTTAGCAGGCCAAATTGCAGCTGCCCCAAGGTAGCTTGCTCGGCCAAGTGCTCCATTGCCACAGACTTTGTGGCAGCTGAGGGGACAGGTTGCAAAGGCATCTGTAAAAGTGGTTATAATATGAATTTGTAAAAGTGCAACCTAATAAAGTTTGATGGCAAAGTTCACTCTGTTACTACATAGATGAAATATACAAAGAAAAATCCAGTTAGAATTGAGCAAGAATAATTTACACGGAGACCAAAGACCCTCCCATTTAGTCATGAGCCTCAGACTGGGCACCCTAAACACTTGATGGAGCATAGGTGCAGTTAGGTCCAGTCTTAGTCTCAGGCTTAGACAATGATTTCTGTCTAAAGGAATTAGCTACACAGTTATCATTGGTATTGATATAGCATGCTCTCAGCCACTTCCCAATGATCTGTTATAAATAAGGCACCTCTCCACCTTGGGCAAAGAAAATCTTTCAGTTCTCAGGTGAAGTATCTCAAAACTTGACAGACATCCCAGCTCCAGGGGAGATTCACTGGAGTGCAGTCCAGTTGAAATTGAGAGGGAACTCAAAAGATCTGTCATTAGTAGAAGATCTCTCTGCCCCTCAGCCAGAGTGCCTGGCAGGGAGAGCTCAAAGGCAGCTCCCTTAGTCTGTCACCGTTACAGGATAAGAGGTTTCTTTGTGGTTGGATTGCATACATTGGAAGAGGTGTGCGTGAGACTCCCTGTACCTTCAGCTTTCTTCACAGAATCTTGAAAAAGCCACCTGCTATTAATGCATGATTGCACAATCAGAGTTCCAAGCTCCTGTGCATGTATCCTCTCTGTGTCATAGCTCCTTTGTGGGTTTCCTGGAGGAGTTCTTAGCCCAGCTACAGCAAAGGCCTTTGCCTCCTTTGGAGCCTGTACCAAACCACACCTCATTTCATAAA
The DNA here is from genome assembly GCA_034509185.1 of Euphonia xanthogaster. Classification (NCBI taxonomy): domain Eukaryota; kingdom Metazoa; phylum Chordata; class Aves; order Passeriformes; family Fringillidae; genus Euphonia; species Euphonia xanthogaster. The sequence continues at coordinate 97,578,266 of JAYDZK010000001.1, read as the reverse complement.
GGGGTCAAGTGCATCCATTGCATCCCCTTCCCACCACCCTGCACCACCCTGCACTGATCCCACAGAGATCCAGTGTGCACTTGGACTTCAAAATACCTTTTCTTCTTTCTTTCTTTCTTTCTTTCTTTTTCTTTCTTTCTTTCTTTCTTTCTTTCTTTCTTTCTTTCTTTCTTTCTTTC
>JAYDZK010000001.1:97561911-97576118 GCA_034509185.1 Euphonia xanthogaster | reverse complement strand
TCTTTCTTTCTTTCTTTCTTTCTTTCTTTCTTTCTTTCTTTCTTTCTTTCTTTCTTTCTTTCTTTTTCTTTCTTTCATTTCAAAGTGCCCTTGTAATTCTGCATGGTCACATATAACCACTCTTTCAAGACTGCTGTGGTTTCATATCACCATTAATCAATGCAACACATATTAACTAAGTACTTCATTCTGCTTTTGCATGATTTATTAGGTCTTCCTTCATTAATGTGTTTGATCAGAAAACTAATTAAACAATGAACTGTGACAGTAACACGTACTTTGCATTCATTATTAAAAACTGGTTTCTTGGACTAAAAATGTGGTAATGAACACTTGAGTTACCATGGGCTACATTTTATTTGCAATTAACTGAACTGTTATTAACACTAATCCTTGGCTTTCCCATTTATTATCAAGCTAGAGTGCTAAAGACAAGCATGCTAAGTTTATTTCCAACACTTGTACTTTAAATACCAGTAAGGAGGGAGTAGGTTCCAAGAGGTGAATTACTATACAGGAACAGTCCATGTATTAGCATCTGCTTTTCTTGAAACAATGTAAGGCCTCATTTTTCACCTTCATTACCAGTATCTGAGTATACTTATGACACAAGTAGAGTTTGTTATGTCGAACATGAAGATATTATTATGTCTTCATGGATAAAGCAGTATTTAGTTCTACTACATAGAATTATAACTGTCCTGATTTTGGCCAGGAGATAGAGTTCAATTTTTCACAGTAGCTGTGAGGGGGCAGAGCCATGTGAGCATGTTTGGGTTATTATTCTATCCCACTCAAGTCACTGCCAGGGAGAAAGGAAGGGACTCTTCCATCTGGGAAGAAGGGTCACATTCAGGCTGTTGTGGTTTAGGAGTGGTATTGCCCAGTTTAGTATTTCCACCTAAAAGAAAACCTTGAGCTGCTCCCCTCCCTCCTCCAGTGAGAGAGACTAGAGGCAGAGATTAGGAGTTAAGAACAATTTACAGCAATAAGATAAGAAAAACAAACAGCAACACCAACAGAATTAATAACAAAAGTGTACAAAGGAGGTGATTTACATGCAAAGTGTTCACTAAGGACCCCACAATGAACAATGGTGGAAGGGTTTCTCCCTCCTGCCACACTTTTTCTCAACCTAAAGCCATTCCCTTCTTTCCAGAAGCAAGAATCTCTTCTTTCCACTCCCCAGCAGTGAGAGATGGTATAGAATAACAACCTAGATAGGCTCACAGGGCTCCAGGTTCCACCCATTCAAGGCTGTGGTAAAATATTAACCCTGTCCTGGCTAAAACCGGGATATTATTTTAAAGTGTTTCTAAGCTACTTCCTCACTTGCTCTTTGGAATGCATTCTTCTTGCACGATTGTGATTCATTTTACCATTGTTTATTTAGCTTGGTTCATGCCAGTCAGATTACCCCTGCTGTCAGATATTCAGAGCTCACAGGCTTACCTGCCTGAAATTCACTCCACACACTTTCCACCTTCTCATACTGAGAATAGCACTCAGGGGACATAGTCTGCATTTTTTTCTCACAGTGTTTTCTGAGAAGAGTCTTTCATATATTTGTGTAATGGAAGAGTAAGAATATAAAAAATGTAAAAATATAAAAATGTAAAAATATAAAATTATAAAAATAGAAAAATAGAACAATAATATAAAAATATAAAAATAACTATCCCACACCCCTAGAGAGGAAAGTACTCAGTATCACTTTTTGTTACATGCCACACTGCTGTTTAAATGCCCTCTTCCTTGTCATAGTTGGGGATTGACACAATAATCCAGCAAGCTGGCTTGATTCCTCAAACTGGAAACCCAGATTGTTTTGAGAAATACTGCATCCCTGGAGCCATGCATTCATATGGGCCTTATTAAAATGTATAATTTTGAGAAGTAGTTTCCCATTTATTCCCCTGTTCATCCAACTGCAGCTTTAGCATTCTACACCATATTTAGGTACTTGGGAGTGAATTTCCTCAGTGACAGTTTCAGATAATGCTCAGATCATCTCCCAGATGGGGCTGGCCATGAGCTGATCAGCTTCTTGACCAGTAGGACACTTGGAGCAATACATTTCTGTAATGGGTTTTAGTTTGTGCCAGGAAAAGTGAGCATTCCAATGAGAGGGAGTTTCCCACCTTTCCTGTAAACAGCTGCCAGTGTACCATTGCTGTCTGACTGACGGAATGCACACTTGCTCCATCTGGGTGAGTGAGTGAAGTACTTGCCTGCACCCATCCTTCACTTCCAGCTGACTACCACATACTGTGCAAACCCCTGTGCTCTGATGGAGAGCAAAGATAAGCAAGAAGAAATCCTCAGTTTATTATCAGTATGCATTTCTTAAAAATTCTGTTTCTGAACAGTTGTCCACTTACTCTCACTCCTACCAGCACCTACTTTCCTTTTTTAAATTGGTGTCTTACTAAGAGAAAGATGCATCTGTCTGTTTTCTGTCTTATGCAGAAGCCAGAACATACATACCCTACACATACAAGAAGTATCGAAGAGCCAAGCTTCTCTGTGTGTTAAAAAGAAATAGGCTGCTGTTTTGAATAAGGAAAGGATTTTTAATTAAAATGGTTTTGAAATTCATTTATTCATTTCACTGCTACTCTCATAACTTTTAAGCTTTTTCTCACTCTAAACTTGGAAATATATATATTCTATGCATATTCTCTGTTTCACCTGAAAATTTTAACAAGATACAATCAGTATCACAGCTCAACCCCCAATTTTCATGTCATTTTAAACAGACTAAAAAAACACCTTTATCCAGAATTCTCTAACAGGTTTAATTTCATTAGACAATATAGTGCAAGTACCAGGATGTTTTGAAGCATTCTAAAGTTGCCCTATAACATGCTTAACACTTATGCTATACACTACTAGACAAAAATATTATTTCAGCATTTACCATACCTGCAGTATGGTCAATATATTATCCAAGCTCTGTGGGCTTTCCAGAGCTTGATACAGACTCCCAGCTCCCTGACACTGCACATTCTAGAAACCATCATTAATTGTGATGGAGATAAAAGAGCAAATTATCTGCGGGGGGGGGAAGAAAAAAGAAAACACAAAAAGCCCTAGGACTTCTTCATGCAAGACACACAGTCCTTTTATTTAAGCAAAGACAATTTAAGGACGCCATTAGCCATTACCTGAGATAAAGACTTAAACATCAAACCTATGAAAAATTAACTCTGATAAGTAGGCAGATATCCCTGTACCTGACCCACAGCACTCTCACTTGTTTCACTCTCCCCACAGTTTGCTGTGTCACTAACTCTTGCTCTGCATTATCAGCTCCCAGCCTCGGGCTGAGATTTCAGGCCTGTGTGCCATTTGAGCACTGTTGGCGTCCTACTTCAGAAAGTTATCTCAGGCATTTTGTGAGGGTCTGAGTGTGGATATTTTTCCCAAGTGGATGCTGGAAACAGAATGCTTTATTTTATCATATGCCAGCTTAGCTGCAGCCCACACTCCCTGTGCAGCCCTCTGAAAGAGATTTTAGCTTGTAATATACTTTACCGTTCGTTCGGAGCTTAGAGGCCAAAGATCTGCACACGTGTTTCTGTTATGGGCAATGCCAGAGATCCCTTTAAGGTGACATGTATTTATGCCTTTACTGCAAACCAGGGCACAGACCCTCAGAGCCAAAGCAATTTCACATTGTCCTGGCGTTGTCCAGCTTCGCTGAACTGTTACAGTAAAGCTTACTAAATTCTTCTAGCTGCCTTAAGATATGGTAGAATGTGGTGAAAAGGGTTTCAAGAGAAATTCTAAAGCTGAATAGTTAATTAACATTTGTCAACAAGATCCCAGGCTACAGACATGATGAAGAATGATGCTCTAGAGAAAAAACAGTCACTTCAGAGAAGACCACACATAGAGATGAGATTGTGACAGAGTGCTTCTGCCCTGCCAGTTGCCCAGAAGAGCATCTGCTCCAGAATCTTGTCTCCATGGGAACATCTTCCTCTTGAAGCTGTTTACACTCAGTATTATTTTGTCCTAGATTTTGTATTTCTGCCAGTACATAAGCTGGCCATACAAGAATTGTCTATCCAAAGGCTCTAGAAGACATGATTTATCCCCCTGTTTTTCTGAAGAAAAATCCACTAACTTGTAGGTAGAAAACTACAAGTGGAATCTGGTTTACATTTCTATTTGCATTTTGCTAATTACTGCAGCATCTTGCAGCTGAATGACTGAGGAAACAAAGGAAAGAAGCGTTTTAAGGCCCATTCACTACGAAGAGTGGTTAGAGAGAAACCACTTAAAATGAAAGATAGGAGTTGCTAGTTTGCTGGGCATTGCTTTCAGACAACTGTTTTATAAGTCCTTGTTTATTCCCCAAAATGTTTCCTGATGAGGCTTTAAATTACAGTGGTTCTGCCAGTTATAACTCATCTCCTCACCTATGGGGATGGCTGCTTGGTGTATATCCCTCCAGGGTGACAAATAAGCTGTGCAGCTGGAGATCCATGGATCTCAAAGATCTCCCATTTATACTCTCACTCTTCTATCTGTATCAGGAAGTGTCCACACACTTGCAATGTTTACTGCATTCCTGTCAGACTAATTCATTGCCTTTGAAGACAGGCAGCCCAAAACTTCAGTAGGCTTACTGCTATTTCAGAGTTATTTGTGTAGCAGTCTGGCCCTCAGTCTGCATCAGGGTGGCAGAACAAATGTCTGCACTCATTTTTCCATTTATACAAAGTACTGCTTGAGCACAAAGACAGCCAGCCTTCTGTCACTACATGGAAGATATACAGACTCACTTAAAAACAAAAGAAAAAAGCCTGATTTTACAGTTATTTGCAGGAACATGAAGATCCCACAGATATAAACCAGCTGCTGTACATTGATATTTCAGCCTTCAAAGAGCTCTTCTTCCTTCTATATTGAGCACTTCCCATGCTAGGAAGCTTTAGATGGATTATTTATGCCTTTCCAATGTCCTGTTAGATCCACAAGGTTGTGTACTACAGGAAGGAAAATGTGTGCCGATTTTGGAGTCAGATTAGGTTTTCCTTAAAGGATTGAAGAAATAATGTTCTCCAAGAGCATCATTTTCTTACTGAATTATCCTGAAGGAGTTTTGCTGCAAACACGACTCTAATTAGACATTGCACTTTAAAAGTCATTACCACACTGTCAGCTACTCCAGCATCATTGAAGACAGAAAGCAGATGTTGCTGGGGAATGCCTGCATTCTTCAAACCAGACTTGATTCTATCCTTCTTAGCATGGTACAGTCAAGAGAAATGTGTGCTTTTGTATCTCAAGTAATAACTGTCAGATTTCATCCCAATTAATGGGTCTTAACAGTCAGGCAAATATTAGCATTTTCTTTTCATGAATACCATTTTATCAGATGTTTTTTCAAAACGGGAAACAAAACATATCACTCAAACGTGTTATAGAAAGAGCCATTAGACTAGAGTTAAACCAAGAATAGTTTCTAAAGCCAAATATATTTTATTTGGCCAAAACCAACGAAGCCCCCTTTCCCACATATAAGTAAAATATGTATAATGCCATCACACAGTTGTTGGAACTATTTAGAGAACAGAGAATGGAAGTCCAAACTAAATAGGACATGTTCTAGGTCATGGAATCTGAAGTATGAGGAATTTTAGGCAGATATCCACTGTAGGAAGAAGCTCAGCTCCTGAGAACTGGTCTTTCACCCTGCTGTTAGCTCCTGAGGCAGACAACACCAAAAAGATGTTTGTGTATTTTCTCATCCAGTAAGTCTGACTGGAGCACTCTCTCTCCTGCCTGGTCCTAGGGAAGGTGATCAAGGTTCCATCCAAATTTCCTGGCTACACATGAAACAACAGACAAGGTCAGTGAATTGCACTTACTACCACCAGCACCTGAGAAGAAGGGGGACATAAGGAAGGCAAAGATTCTTTTCCAAGAGACATTTTAGGTCTGCAAGATAAACATGTGAACAGAGAGTACCTGTGCCTGAAAGAAACACAGCAGAGTGCTTGGCATATCTGGGGGCAAGTTCAACACTCCTCAGCAGCAGCAGAAGCTTTCTCTACACTTCTGCAGCCCCACACACACCCACAACATGCTGGATGCACACAGGCTGCTCACCCAGAAGACTGTGCCACAAACATGAAAAATTAACCTGCAATTCACATAGCAAAATATCTCTTTCATTTTACCATCAAATGTGCTCCACTGAGTAAAAGTAGAAACAACAAGCCACCTGAAAGAGGCAGCTGGTCCCAAGGTTGCTACTCAGAATGTTTTAATTTGCGCCTTCTTTTAGACTCTTTCACCTTATTTTGGAAAAATCACTCAACCTCCCGATATTTTCTTTCTAAATATAGTGAAAATTTTCTTTCTAAATGTAGTGCACATTTTCTTGAGTATATGAAAGGATATAACTTTTTCTCTCTTACTGTATTTCACTGAATTTGTGTGACTAAAAAAATTGAAAGCAAATGTAGAGTGGCTGAAAGCATTTGGGTTTTTCTGAATGCGTTTTGTCATACCTTAAGGATATAAATTCTTATCCAAGATTTACTCAGACAATTTTATGAGGAGCAGCTGAGATCATTTGGTTTGCTCTGGCAGGAAGAGACTGAAGGGAGATCCCATTGTTTTCTTCAACATCCTCAGCGGGGAAAAGGAGGGGCAGGTACCAATCTCCACTCTGGCAACCAGTGACAAGACCTATAGGACCAGCATGAACCTGAGTGATGGGAGGCTTAGGTTGGGTATCTGGAGAAGGTTCTTCATTAAGAGGCTGTTTGGGGCCTGGAACAGGCTCCCCAGGGAAGTGGTCACAGCACCAAGCCTGACACAGTTCAATAAGTGCTTGAACAATGCTCTCAGGAACAGGGTGTGATTCTTGAGGTGTCCTGGGCAGGACTAAGATTTGGACTCCATAACCCTTGTGGGTCCCTTGCAACTCAGGATATTCTGTGATTATGTGAAATAACTGAAGTTATTTTCACCAGGTACTTCTAATATGTACTTCAAACATTCTTTAAAATATCACACCCAGAGAATTATTTGTAAGCATTCCAGACATCTTTTCACATTCAGTGTTCAAGAAATCTGTATTTCTCTGTGTTCTGTACTTCAGATATACCCCTTCAAAGGAAGAAAGGAGTCCTTACAGGTCTTCAGGTGCTTATAGTATTGACAGCTCTCAAGGTTAAGTGCTGAAGTTTAAACATAAGCAGTAGCAGAAAAGAAAATATTTTCTTCACTTGTACCTCTACAATTTTCAGTGCCCATAAGAAAATATTCTCTTTAAGCTCTTTGTCCCTTCCTTTTGTTACTATACTAGAGTTACTATAACTATAGCTGCTTTTAGAACTCACCAAAGAGCAATGCAAACACAAATTAAGATTACAAGTTTCCAGTAAACACAGCATCAAGGATTTTTCATGCAGGCTACTGCCAAAGGTAATTCTGAAAGCTCTTTTGTCAGTACATGCTTCAGAGCACGATAAAACAAAATCTTTTAAGGCAGGCAGTCACAGGCTCTGAAGGATATCACATAGAGCACAATGACATTTAAAGAGGCTTCAGAAGTTCTGTTAAGTGCAACCTGTACCTAAGTCAAGGCATTATGTCTCAAACTTGAAGCTGTACGTTTTAATATTTTGCTTCAATGTGACATTAACTCCCTTTGGCATCTTTCGAAATCATAAATCCATACAAATCAAAAGTTTAAATATTGTCAAGATAAATAAAAGCGTAGTGATGTGCCTGGAGGGACTCTTAAGGTCTTTGACTTATTTTAGAAACTCTGTTGCCAGACTGAGAAGTTGGGCTGATTTTCCCGTTTCTAATGGAGATGGCACAGTGCTGGGTAGTGCCAGAGCTGAAGCTGTGGGAATGGGCAATGCAGTGCTGAGTCTGGTGCCCTGCTTAACGCACTGTATGCCGTTCTTTCTCCCCACTCATCTCAGTTGTGTTGTATTTTTTGTACATGAGCAGTTCTGCACAAGACAACAGGAAAAGGAATCAAAACCTTGAGGAAGATTTCTCCATGTTGTGCCCACAATCTCAATTTCTCCTGAACCAAGTGACTAATTTGTAACACACAACAGGCTCAGGCTTTCCCTCCCTGTCCTTGTTTAGCTATGAGGAGGAGGAGCTTGCTGCAGAACTGGGACCATTGCCTGCTATTCAGCCTACAGGATTTCCCCTGTAAATGGATCAAAAACTTATATTCAGAATTGCAACTGTCTTTTTGCTGAAATGACAACTTTTTTCTTTATATTTATTTCTATGTGAAGCTGGGACATCTAAAGAAAACATTTTCATAAACAAACAGAGGGAGGAGGGATTACAAATCAGTTAGGAAGTCAGGCTGTAGCTCTGAGAGTGTTGTGCTCTGGGACAAAAGAAAAGCTGCCTTATATGTAAAACACTTCATAAACTTTTCATGCTATACTGATGACTAATTAAGACAATTAATAATGACACACTGACAAGTCTGCTGCTCTTACTATCATAATGAGTTTGCAGCTTCATTCATCTGCCACTGCACTCAGGGGACACCAAACAGATTTGTACTAGACCATTAAGTATTGTTGTTTTTTAATGTAGATCCAATAGAACCAAGTCCTACCCAAGGACAAAAAGTTCTAGGGTCTTGAAGGATGCACAGAGTTTTGTTTCTTGTAAGGACCCCCTCACAGTATTAAAAAAGGATGGGGAAGCATAAAGGTGTGCACACACACATATATCCATATACAACTGCATGCATATTTCCCTCTGAATGTGAGGACTAAATAAGGAGAGAGGGAACTGTGAGTGAGAGTGAGAGAAAGCGAGAGTCTCTGCTCTTGAAGATTTTCAGAAGTCATCTGGACATGGTCTTGGACAATCATTTGTGAGTATTCCTGCCTTAGCAGGGGAGTTGGACCAGGTGACCTCCAGAGGTCCCTTCCTATCTCAACCACCTCGTGACTCTGATTTTGTGATTTCTACAACTAGAAATAATAACAGTAAAAATAAAAAAACTAAACCTTACTCTGCTGAAATACAAGGCAGAAATCCAAATTTTGTTATCTCCTTAGCACTACTGTGATTTCAGAAGAATTAAAAAGAGTAAATGTGGTACACAAAAAAAGTTCATCTCTCCATTCATCCATCTCCTCTGACAGCACTTGTCCTAGAACATGGTGGCGGGATATAGGGATGCCAAGAAGGTGATATTTTTTGTATTGCCTTTCCTGCCTGCACCCCTGAGTTAGGATCTATCCTCAACTACAATTTCATGCTTGTTTTTCCTTCTGCTCTGCTTTTGTGCAACTGGAAATTGAATCCCTCGTCCTAAGCTGAAATGGCAACCTTCCCATAGCTACTGTGAGCATCAGAGGAGTCTGCTGACTGTCAGTCAGTGCCTCCAGCTATGACTTATTTTGATGCTGTAATTGTCTCATGAAATGCTGAGGTCTACAGTGCAGAAGTAAAACTATTATTAGTGAGTTTAAAATGTACTCAGTATCTGCCCACACCTTCAGTAACCAAAAGTTCAACTGGCAACTTACCAACTCCAAGAAGAAAAGGATCTTAAATTGAAATAGGAAGATCCTCTAAAATTGTCCTTGCAAATATCATGAAGTTTGTGGCATACAGCCATTAGAGCTGAAGATTTTGTAAACTCTAAGTGAACTCACCTGTAAACTAGGACTTTGTTAGCATGTCTCTTGGGCATCAGTACTAGGTATTAATGCTTTACTGTCCCACAAAAGAAAGGGAAAAAGCATCTGCAGAAAAAGCAGATGAGCAACAATATACAAAGGGCAGAATGGTTCACCAGTGATGCAGACATCCGCTTGCGTTAAATCATCACAGAGAGAAAGGTCATGAGAGCGGGAACAAGGTCCCTTGGCCCAAACACCACTCAGCCTCATGTGTCAGCATTTCAAAAATAAGATGTTTGCTTTATCTTGCTTAAGACACCTAAAGGTTATAGGATAATAAATTCCATGTAACAAAAGTGGCTGATTGGATACAGTGCGTACGGATGGCCAAGCCTAGGGCTGTGATTAATCAAGTTCAATACCCTATTTCCAAGAGCACTTAAGTTCCACGTGTTTCAGAGAATGTTACAAAAACAGCCTGTCATGGACAATTAAGGGAATTACTTCTTCATGGAGAAAATAATCTTTCAGGCTCTGGGTCTTAATCAACAGAACCCAGGATTGATCTGTGAATCCAGTCCCTTGCTATTTTAAGCATCCACAGCTTGTAATGTCTTTCAGGACGTGATCAAAAAGAATTGGCCAAGCCCTGAACTGTGAAAGTTTATCACATTACTCTAAGTGGATCTGTCTCCACTGCAACTATGATATATCTACACATTTCTTTTTCATCCCTGAATTCCTCACATTACTAATGTTTTATAACAAAATGAAGCATATGCTAATACATTTTATTTGTTGGCAGGCTTTAATTTTACATCCTTTCAAAGCAGCAGGAATGGAGTCCAGCTCAGATTCAGGAACCAAATGTGTGTGCTGTAGATGCCTTAAATTTGAATGCTGCATTGTTACAGTCCCTGAGGGAACTGGGTTGTTTGGTCTGGACAATAGGAGAGTCAGGGGGAACCTCACTGAGGGGAGGTTGGAGTGAGGTGGGAGTTGGTCTCTTCTGCCATGTCTCAAGTGAAAGGATGAAAGGAAACGGCCTCAACTTGTGCCAAGGGCAGTTCAGATGAGAGATTAGAAAAAATGTCTCACTCAAAGAGTGGGTAGGCATTGGAATAGGCTGCCCAGGGAAGTGGTAGTCACTGTCCCTGAAAGTGTTTAAGAAGCATCTGGATGTGGCACCTGGGGATATGATTTAGAGGTGATTATGGTGCTGCTGGGTTGATGGTTGTACTGGATGATCCTGAAGGTCTCTTCCAACCTTAATGATCCAGTGACACCTACAGTTAATTTAAACATGAGCAAAATACCGTGCAAAGCAAGGGGAAGGCCAGAAGCTGTACTTCAAGGAGCAATTTGGAACCTGGTTGAAGCCAAGACATTTGATTTAAGAACTCCAAAAAGCCAAATCCACAGACTCAAGATACCTCAGTTGGACTAAGAGGCAACAACAAGTTTAATTCTGATTTTTCTTAAAAGCTAGTCAGTTGCCTCAACCACCTCTTGGTGTGCTTTTCTACGGTTGGCATTTTGGAACATAGCCAAGCATTTCTTGAATTGTTGTTGCATCCATTTATGTGCCAAAACATTTTCTGTGTGTTAGCTAGAGATGCAAATTGTCCTTGGTGTGCTTGAGCCCAGGACTTGGAGCACCTGTATGATGTTTAAACTGTACGTGGTTCCTAGTTTTCCATGAGTGGCTGCCATCAGATTCAGCAACATTACAGTTAACAACTCAGCTGACTGAAGAAGGGAGATGTAGTTTAAAATTAGGAAATAGTAGATAATTTCTAATCTGCTTGTGGTAGGCACTTTTATGTGAAATGTTTCACAAATTTAAAACTGAAAACTTTTCACTGAACTTTTCTTGTTTTATGAGTCTCATAATTATGAAAATGAGGCCTGAGATGCTTATTTTAAAGTTTTTTCTTATTTATTCAAACACAACTCTAGAAGAATCGTATAAAGACACAGAGAACTCATTTGATTACATTCAGTTAACGTTAGAATGCTTGCACTGTGTAGTCTGAAAGTTATAAAAGTTGAAATAAAAAGTTTAGAGAAGAGACTAGAATCTATAATTAAATCTTTGAGAGTAAATTTCTATCTTACATAATGTGAATGTGGGCTCTATACAACTCCATAATTTTCTAGAGAGAAGTTTTAAAGTTGATAACATGGAGTGACTGGTGCAAAAAAAAAGAGAGTTAATAGCTTTGCTGTAAGCCTGGAGTCAAAATAGGTCATGAGTGTGTCAATCTGCACAGGTATGTGGGTTGAAAATTTCAGATTAAACTGGTTTTGTTACCCAATAGGGTTTTGGAAAAAATGCATATTTCCTCCTTAATGCAAAAATTACTGCAATGACTTGGAAATATCTTCCTCCTTGGTCAGAGAAGTCATACTTCCGTCATCTCCTGTACTAGTTCTCCCCTACTGGCTGCTTTCAGTGGCTAACTTCATTTTCAGGTCACTGACACTCATGATGAAAAGGGCTCCTCTCTCACCAGAAGGGTGACTCTTGCTTCTGTCATATCTAACATATAGAGAGGAATGGAAATTTAAGGCAGCTGAACTACAGCTTCCGTGAGACTACAGCTTCCAATCATGGAATTACTTTCAAGCTGAGAAGCTAGAAGCTCTTGGTATGATTTTTGGTGTGGGCAAAATATTTAAATTTGTGCTTGAAGAAATACTAGCACTTTTAAAGCCATTTCATTTGCAAATTTATTTAATTTATTTTGGTAACATCTTGAAACGTGTATCAACTAAAAGGAGAAACATGCATAGCCCAACATAGACAAGTGCAGATGGGCATTACACCATTAGGGATGTCAGTTTGGGTTGGTAAATTGTACTTTTTTCACAGCTACAATGTGCTGCAGTCACCAACCAGCCCTGCTGTAGTTGCACTCCTCCAGAAGAATGGGGCAGCCTCAGCCATGCTTAACTGGGCTGGCTTGCAGTTGTTTGGTATTGCCAGAATGGTGGGAGGACACAAACTGAGCCAGGGAATCAGACACAGCAATTTCCCTTTCTCCCAGTGAAGCAAAGCTTACAATACCTTTATTTGTGGTTGCTTACAAAAGTCACATTTCTTGACCTTTGTTGGAAAAAAGCTTCATGAAGAAACAGCATGGGCTCAGCTGGGGCCCTCTTAGGTATTGTGCAAAACCCCTGAGATGTAACTGGCTGCTCTGGGAAGTTTCTGGCATCTCCTTAAACACAGAGCAAAGTAAGAGCCAACAGGAGACTGATCCCTTTCCAGGAGGGCTCTTCTATTCTTTTGCATTGCATACAAAATTGAGGAGTAGGAGTGCTACAAGATTTTTTTTCCATCTCAATCATGGTCTAGTCTCAAACTGACACTGCAGAGTTTTAAAGCCATTTCTGTTTACAAATTCCAAACACTTGGGGCCTACACCATAAAATGGTGTCACAGCTGTAATACCCATCAGTTCCAATGGAAGCTGGGCAATTTTCTCAGCACAGAAACATAAAACTTGCAACCTCAGTTCACTGCAACCTTATGATCTCTTGGTTTATAAACCTGCCACTACAGATTACTTCCATAAACTGAAATTGAAATTGCTTCAGTGCAATAATGTCTGGTCTATTAACTTACAAATTGTCGTGATCCTTTGAAGATGGCAGGAGTTGCATTCCTCAACAAAATCCAAAAAAAAATTAAAAAACAATATCTCCTCTCTTGCACAGAAAATGTTAGCCCACTGCACAGGATCTGATATGAACTCTACGGGACAGAAGTATCTGACAGAACTCTACGGAAGTAAATCTGTGTTTGGTCTGTTTGGTAAATAAACTCAGAGCTCAGAGCATGCCTGAGACACAGGGACCAGTTTATAAGTTAACAAATCGCGAAGTTTCAGGGAAGAGAGGTGCCAAGTCTGATGACTATCTGATGAGAAAACAGCTTATGGAGAAAAAACTTAAATTTGCTTTAAGTGAATGTTTGAGCAAGTTTCATTTTCCCTAAATTCTTATGGCAGAAGAAAATTAATATCATATCTACAGAAAGGGAAAACAAAACAGAAAATATTGTGAGAGATTTTCTATGAAATTAGAACCAAGTTAAGAACCAAAAGTTCTTTCAATAAATACTGTAATAAGTATATTTTCTTCAGTAGTTACCAAGAGTTTTTTGAAGGTACCCAGTAGGCAAATAGGACACACACCCACAGACACCATTCAGCCAACTGTAGCACAGAAGAAATCAAACTTTATCTCTTTCTGTATTTTTAATGCAATTGCAATATTATTTTGATTTTAAAAGCAACTTTTCTTAAGAAAATATTTAAACTATTTTTGTTTGTTTCCCTGGTTTAAATTCATCTTTGGGCTTGAAGTTAAACTATAATGAAACTCAGAAAAGACATCATGGATCACATCACTACACCTTTAGGGGCAACTATTGGCATAGCACTTATATCAGCTGAAGAAGTGATAAACTTTTGAGTGGCTAACTTAAACTTCCTTTTTTCCCTTTTTTTTTTTTTTTTTTTTTGTTTTGAATTCTCTTCTTTAGTTATATTTTCT
>JAYDZK010000001.1:97473401-97561811 GCA_034509185.1 Euphonia xanthogaster | reverse complement strand
AAATTTCCTTTTTTTCCTTTTTTTTTTTTTTTTTTTTTTTTTTTTTTGTTTTGAATTCTCTTCTTTAGTTATATTTTCTTCTCTCCCAAAGCTTTGTACCAAAGCACACATCAAAGACAGAGCCTGTGATGATGGATATCCGGCGTGATTCTTCTCAGCACTCAGTGGGCTTTTCCTAGCATCTCCCAGTTGCTTCTTCCTGGCTGTATTCATTATCTGCCTTCAAAGCAGTCCCACAGACCTCCCTTCTCAGGAGGATCTAAGAGATCTTACACAGCTCCCACAGTGCATTGGCAAAATCTGCTCAGGACTGTCTTCACCAATTTGTGTGAGCGGTTTTGCTTCATATATTTCTTGAACATTTTTTAAATTTAAATAGCAACTTTGGTTTGTTCAGCATACACTCATAATTAGTTTCCTCTTGATTCCTTTTGCCTCTCATTTCCAAGTGGAAAATTGTCACTCAGAGATGCTCTTTTAAGAGCAAAGTGCTTCCAAATTACCTGGAAAGATTCACACTGAGTTCCAGATGAGTCTGACTTGAAAGAGAAGACGTTCTGGTTTTATTTCAGCTCCTTGTCAAGTTATCCTGCAGTTTTGATTGTTTATATGTGAATATTGAATGATTAACACCAATGTACCAGAGCTGAGTTCCCAGTCCACCAGGGCCAGTTCAAGCACCACCGTATGACAGCCCAAACTTACCCAGTTTGCCAGTCAGCCTTCCAATGCAGGGTCAGATCAACCACCTCCACAGAGAAGAATCATGCAACTGCACTGCTGTTCATCTCATTTTGTACCTGTAAATCTACTTGCCCAGCTGTGGAAAGCTACTCTAAACTCTCAGGAAGCATTTACTTATGCAAGTATGAGGTGGGTTGCAGAGCAAAGTGCCCAGCTGCTGAAGCAGGGTGCCCTCTCACTCATGTTGGGAAAGGACATTGCTATGAGATTTTACACAATGGAAGTGGTGCAGCACAGCAAAGCTCTTGGAATAAAAGAGTTTGAAGAATTAATCAGCTTGTTTTGAGGCATGTTGATGGCAAAGGATTTGACTTGAGGCTACTCATGTCTGACACTGTCTTTGCTTGCACTGGAACTATTCATATGGAAAGTATTTTGCCCAGTGTAAGTAACTCACAAAGACAACCAAGACCAGGGTATCTCAGGCTGAGTTCCATTCCCTCCCCCCTTCTCCTTTGAATAAATGAACTTCCTTACACTCTGACAGACTACGGAGATTAATTCAGCATATATGTTCACAGTACACCTGGCAGACACGATAAAGGCTGGCTCAAAGAGCTAAAATGAAACAAAGGCATAAATAATTCTGGAGAAGGACAAAATATGGACACCAATTTAGTGGTGGCAGGAATTACTTAAGTAAATGCCAAAACTTTAAAGAAATAAGGGGAAGATATTAATGAATATTCAAGGCTGGAACACGTGAGCATGTTGATTTGCCATTTGGAAGATTACATTCCTGTCTTATCTCTCTGTGATAGATATGAAAATGGCCATTAAAATCTGTTGCAGGACAAATTGCTATTGGTTAAGGGCCTATTGATGCCCAGATGTACTGAAACCAAGAGTCTTTTCATTCACTCAGGGCACCTAAAGGGTTTTCATCATTCCTGAGCCTAGCTACCAGCATGGAAACAAGCAAATAGCATAAAGCACTCCAGACACCTGTAAACATGAACAGTACAACAAAAGCTCATTGGACCTAAACTGGAGTTTACAAAGACTGAACAGCATTTCTAAAGATATATGCTAGCTGTCCAGACCAGCATAACATTGTAAAGTCAAGTGAATGTCAGATAAAATTGAGTATATTTCATTCTATATTCAAGGAATGCAAAACTCAGTGCTTGAAATTATGGGCTCTGGGATGTCTGTTATAACTCAGAAGAAAAATCTTGAATTTATAATAGACAATTCAATGAAAACTTTTGTTCAGTACCTACCAAAATAGCAGCATTCAAAATAATTAGGAAAGGAATATGTGAGTATTCAAAATAATTAGGAAAGGAATAGAAGAAGGAAGAAAACCCCAAACTTTATTATGCTCCTACATAATGCCCTGTTTTCTTAATGCAGACGTACTCCTTGTATATCAAAAGTTATAGAATGCAAATAGAGATGAGCAGAAGAACGGTGAGAGGAGTGATCAGAAATAAACAATGGCTTCTACATGGAGAATGAATTTGTCAATCAGATCTTGCCAGCAGAGTAAAGGTATGTCTGAAGGCAATATGATAGAGAGCTACCCGATGGCAGCAGAACAAGGGGCAAAGTGTTACATGCACCCATTTTCTTTCACACTTCCCTAGATACCTGCTTCTGACTGACATTGGAAACAGTTTATGGGCTAGGAAATTAGGATGTAATTTAATTCAGTCACACTTAAGTCTTTACCTAACATATCACATTAAACTCGGCAGCTGTAGAAGTTATATAGCTCAGTGCTGCACAACAGTGTGTTATCAGATGCTGGGGTAGGGTTCTGCCCATTTGATTATTCCATTTTTAAACCTTAAAGAAGTCCATTCTACCTGAATCCAGAGAAAAATGTGAAAACTATTTTATATTGCAGCTAACCCCCTTCTTGACAGGTAGAGGTCATTCTTGACTGGTATAAATAACATAATCTTCAGTATTCTCTTACTTGCACTAAAGACAAAAGGAGCGGCCTCACAGATCCACAGTTAGTTGATAATTTTATCTCTCTGCTTTTTTTTTGGATTGTGCCGGGTACCTGCATATCTCCAACATGTCCCATGTCCAGTACAGGCCATCAATGATGACCTTTAAATCCAGAAAGGGTTTTAGAGCATTTTATATCGCAGACATTTAAAAAGTATGATACAGACAATGATGAACAGAGTGGTATCAAATAGTTTCATTTATTGCAGTGATTTGTTTCAATTGCAAGTTTTAACTGGAATAAAATTAGGCACCAAACTAGAACTTACTCACTTGACATACTTTGAATGGTCCAGATAAATGCTCAACAGCAGGACATGGGCTACTGGCAGTTAGCCAGAAGGTCTCTGTTCTCACATCTGACTAATCTAGGTTTGATATCAAGGGAAATCATTTAAGCTATTCCATGGTGGAGAAAAAGACCCTGTTTTGAGAAAAGGAAAGTGGGAGAAATCAATCTCATGGCAGTTGAATACTATTAAATCCTATAATCTGACATACTGAGTAATCCAAAGAACGTTCCGGTTGTAAAACAAATTGCGTATTTTCATTCTAAATTATCACAAGTGATGAAAGAAATGATAGTTAGTTATGAATTAACCATAGTTAGGATGAATAGATTTTAGCAACTCCAGTAAAATCCACCAAGAATTTACTTTTTCTAATATAATTTGGAAATACAAATTTTTCTGCAGAAAGAAAGTAATGATATAAAGAAATTTTGGTAACAGGCATTAAAATATTTGTCTGCACAAGGTATTTGCTGTAGTGTAATGAGCTATATCCTGGTAACATTCATAGGAACTCAGCACTGGAAGGGGCAACCTGATCTCCAGTGACAAGGACAGTTTTCTGCAAGTGTCAAAAATTCATAAATGCTAAAGGGTTCACAGAACATCTGCTGTCCATTATTCACACAACACCCTTACCAGCCTGTGTTACTCTAAAAGCCTTCTCAGCTCTTGGTTATCTTCTACACTGTTATTGTGAGGAAGAGATGTTAAGCTTTAAAACAACGATGGGATAATAAAAAGCACAAGAGTGGAGGCAGTCTGAGTGCAGAAGAAAGAAACCAGTAACTTTGAAACAATTATGTCTTGCTTTTCTCATTTTAAAAAGTCCATATCTGATGGGAAAAAAAACCTTTAGGAATGTGAATTAAAGTGCAGCTCACATGCATCATAGAAGGACCAGAGGTCCAGCTGCCACCACCGTTTGTGACTCTCTGCTCCTTCCACTTCCAACAGAATTCACGATGCTCTGTGGCAGTCCGGAAAGATCGGCTAGAGGGTGGATGACCCCAGTGATGTTTTCTGAATGGTGGCTTTGATCTGAGATATCCATGGTCCCAGGTTATTCCTCCATATTTTCCTTATGAGTTTAGTGCTTGAAAAGAATAATCTGTGAATTTCATAGCCAGATGAGAATACTTATTCTTTTGCAGGGATAAATGCTGTTTAGCTGTTTTCAGACACTGGCATTCATTATTTCCCCAATCATGCAAATCTGACCTCTTTATTGTAGGGTTTCAGTCTGTTTTTTGGGGGGGCTGATTTTATCTTTGCTTATTTTATCTTTCATTTTCATTCAGAATCTTCAATCCCAGTGTAAAAACAAATTTAAAAAAATTTGTATACTGTCATCACGACCCATCCCACCACTACCCCAATCCCATGCAAAAGACTCCAAAGGAACATGCCATTTCGTTCTGGAATCACAGAGAATCGCTGAATTGCTTTTTTGAGTGACTGTCTTCTTTTAACCCTAGAATTTAAGCTAAATATATCTATATGGTAAACAAACAAAACCCACAGGAAATCTAGTCACTCGGTGAATTAAGTGTGCAGATGCTGAGCACAAGTCTCAGAGAAACTGGAGCTCCCATGAGCTGGAGGTACTAAAGCTGCTGGGGCCTTGCTTAGTCCCATAAGCCCTTCTAAGTTTCTGCTCCTCTAGAAGCAAAGCCAAGCTCCACAACTCCAGGAATTTTCTGCATGCTTAAAGCCAAATTGAGCTGAACTGGTGTCCTCCATCCCAGCCAAGGTCTCTCATCCCTCCTGCTGCCAGCTATTATTACTATAAGTCCAAATGTGTACCTGTGTTCTCTACTAAGTACATTTTCCAGGAAAATAATCACAGTTCCAGGAAAATAATCACTGCCACCTCATCTGCTCTGCCATCAGCTGTAGACTTCAGCATGCTATTCAGGCATGTATGTGGATGTGGGCAGGTTTTGTCTGCTTTTGTATGCTTTTCATACCCAATGAAAGACAGACATGTTACTAATATTCTGCATATAAAGGGCAGAGCTCCTTTCTCTGTAGAACCTGAGAGGGACTAAAGGCCTTCTACATGTCTTCTGCAGGCTCCTGGAACTCCTCTACCAGCTGTAGTAGTTTAAAAGACGGTTGGATGGCTTATTAAAATTATATCATTAACACCTAGTTATTCCACACTGCTTCATTTTCTCCACCCAGCTGAGAGCAAGACCAGGATCCTTCAGGGCAAAAATCATCACATTTAATCCACCTGTTGCTATTTAGAGTAATAGCACTGCCATAGCTTTCAAAGGGAATTTAATTCTTCAGCTGTGTAAGATTACCATTCCTTTCACTCAGCTGTCTCAGGCCATTCAGTCACCTCTGAAGAAAACATCCAGCTTCATTTGATGAGAACTTCTTGTGCCTTTTCCTCTGTATCTACTGTCATGCTCTAAGACACCCAGCTCTATATATCCCAAGAGCAGCTGGTTTGAGGAAACATCAGCCTCAGTTTCCTTAATTCCTGGCGTTAGCAAGAATCTAGTGTTGTTTATTTTTGACCCTTCATCTCACAATCATTTTCATATAGCAAATTTCTGAACATTTACCTTTTCCATAGAATGTATTAGTGACTTCAATAGATGATCCATTTTACATTATTATACATCTACTTATTTTGCTTTGGTCTCAAAAAGTGAAAATGGGTACTTTAATGGGATTTAAAACATCTACATTTAAAACCATGTTCAGTCATCAGAATTTAATGAGCTTTTCTGCTTTCTGATCTATGCATTTATTCCACTAACTCCCACAGCTTTATTCATGTCTATATTTTTTCCACCATTTTTCATTGTAGCAATTAAAAATGCATATATCAGGCCTTTGCTAACATAGGAACATATAGAATTCTTTTTTTAATCATGTGATGAAGCAGAAAAAAGTCTTGAATACATTGTGTTTGCCATAACAAGCTGTCTTGTGATTCACATAATTCTTGAGAAGCTCTTGTAATGCAAATAATACCCAGGTATTTGCATAATACCTTCAACAGTCTGGCCCCAGACTCACTGCATACAGTGAGTAAAGACATTCATGTCTTCCACACTGGCTAGAAAGGTACAGGATACAAAGATATTTTGCTAGTTTTTGCAGTAGGAATGCGCCTCCAGGTTCTTCCCATCCAGGTTAAAAACTGTGCTCATTTGTGAGGAGTTCAGGTTAAACCTGTCCTGCTGGTACAGTCTCACACTAACACATCCATGCAGTCTGGCCCTGGAAGGATGAACAAGCTCCTTGCACAGATTTCTCAGAGGCATGCAATTCCCCTGAGAGAAGTTTAGAGACAGGACAAAACAGCCTCTCTCTTAGCGTCTGCAATCCTGTTCATCCAGAGCACTGGGACTCAAATGGAGATCAGTGTTGATCACAGCACAAGATATCTCAAGGAAGCCAAGTGGGACACTTCACACGCCCTCTTTGGTCTGACACATCTTTCACAGTCCTTGTAACAGGGGTGTTGCCCTCACAGGAATGAGCTGCTGTGGTCAGTGAAGGGCAGAATCACATGGCTGTTCATGGGAGAAGGTTCTTCTCAAAAAACCCAAGCCACCTCTGGGACAGTTCAGTCCTGAGTCTTAAGGACTGAAACCCAAAGGATGACACTGGAAACTCTGTTCATCATTCTAATGGATACTCAAAATAAATACACACATTATTATGGCAAATCAATATTTACTCCTACTTTCAGCTCTAGTAATGTCTCAATTCCACTGGTAGTAATTACCTGGTTTTCCTTTTGCTCTGTCAAAATGACTAAAAATGATAAAATAGATGAACTTTTCTTGTCCTTGCTAGCATGTCTCTGCTCTGAAGGTACCAATCATCTTTTTCCCTCAGTTTTATATGGATTACCAAAATTAAGTTAAACTCAATTGTTACCAGTTTGCTATTAGCTTGAAGTGTGATGCTGCTCCTACTTCAGAGCTCAAGGAGGGCTATTGCATTTCAAAATCATATGTGTTTCTCCCAAGTCAGTGGGGAAAAAAAATATTTTAAAAAAAATTTAAAAAGTACACTACCCATGTCTTCGAAGTTTGCCTCTATGAAGTGCAGAAAGTCTCTCAGCAACATGATATTGACATGGCTGAGCCTTTGTCTGACTTCTGTGACTTGTCTATGAGGACCTTCTGTTCTTGGCTTTTTCACATTGTCGCAATCTTACATTAAAATGCAGGAAGCTCATGTTGACTGAAGCCATAACAAGGGCTAAAACAACTCCTAAGGGGGGGTTTTAAAGTGGGAGTTTTTCAAGAACAAGAAAAAGCAAGTATTTGAAGGATTTGTCTCACTACACCCCATGGAGGAATCTATACATAACTGTACAAGCTCAGCATAAGAGATGGTTACACAAGCAGTCCAGAAAATGAAAAGACTTTAAGTTTTGGTTCAGGTCAATGAAACACAGAAGAGTGTTTTGGTAGTAGCACTGCTTATTATTATGGTACTAACTTGTCGTTCAATAGCTGTGAGAAAGTAATGTTATAAGATGTTAAAAAACTGTGAATGAAGGTCTTAACCCAATAATGGAATTAAAAATCACTATAGATGTGTATTAAATTCAAATCTGTGGTGATAGACAGAATACTGTTATCTGTCCCTAAGGCTTGACCTGATGGCTGCGGCACATGAGAAAGCACAAGCAGAAGTCAGGAAACAGGAAATGTTTCCACTGGAGAAGAGGCTGGTACATTCTGCACTGGGTCTACTAAAGGCACCAAACGTCTCAGTAGAGGATGAATGGGGATACATTTTCAAAGTCACTACATTTGGCAAATTGGAAAGCTAAGTTTACACAATCAAAGCTGCCTGAAGCATAGTAGCAGATGGCATTGCAGACAGATGCTAGGAAAAAATGCTATTTTCTGCAAACATATATAAGCACTGAGAAGCCGTTTGGATGAAAAGATTTCTCCCTCATGTACTAGTTGCTAGCTGCTTTTTCAAAAACAGGGCACAAACTTCAACTTTTACTTTTCCTTGAAAAATGAATAAGACAAAATAAACCATGTTTTAGTTTTTGCACTAAGGTATTAAGACAGAAAAATGAACAACTTGGGTTTGAGTTCCGTCTCAGTTTCTCTCTCTTTTGTTAGCCTTAAAATATTGTATTCGGAAAAAACCAATGACTTCCGAGTTTAACAGTGCTGGCTTATAGCTTTCTTGAAGACTGCCAAGTATGTGA
This sequence comes from Euphonia xanthogaster, assembly GCA_034509185.1. Taxonomy (NCBI): domain Eukaryota; kingdom Metazoa; phylum Chordata; class Aves; order Passeriformes; family Fringillidae; genus Euphonia; species Euphonia xanthogaster. The sequence continues at coordinate 97,553,603 of JAYDZK010000001.1, read as the reverse complement.
ATATAAACAGATTAGAATCCTAAGGTTACACAATATTTCTTAGGCTAGGTAACAACTCCATCTGCTACAAAATTTTATTTACATGTAGAGCTGTTCATTGCTTCTCTCCTAAAACCAATCTTGCAATTAAAATCAAAATTTTCCACAGAATGAAACTCAGAATATCCTCAGCTCTAAGAACCAATTTCCTTTTTTAAACATTGAAACACTTCAACAGTCATATTACACACATATAATCATGTTAAATAAGGTGTGTATTTGAAGTTTACTGTTAACACACAGCACACAAAACTGTATACTTTTCCATTAGAAATAAAGTCTATATTAATTTATTCTCATAACATCCCTCTGAAATTCTTCTTATTTAACAATCTCCATTTTCTAATGGAAGATGGTTCCATATAGCTGTCTGCTGGGCAAGATGAATACTTCATTGTAGTGATGTCACTGTTATTTTCATAGCCTTATTCAAAGACATCCACTCTTCTCATCATTTCCCCTCTCTTCCCCCCACACCCTCAAAAGATCTCCAAACCCAAGAAGAGAATGCATGAGAAGAAATAGAATCAACATTGTCCTATAATGCGATCTAAACTCTGTTAAGGAAGCAGGGGATCTTTAAAACTAATTCCTCCCATGAAATACATCTCTGACCAGAAAAAATCCAGGCTGTCTTTAACAGCCATGTCTTTAAGCATACCTGTAACAGAGACCACACTTGTAACTGGAGATTACGCTTTAGAGGAAAAGCATGGAAAACATGGACCCTGCACTTTAGGGTCCTGAGAGATCAAACTTTCCCCTCTTGCTCTTACCCTGGATAAGCAATCAGTTATTGGCTAAGGTCAATTTAGTGACAAAAAAAACCCAGCATAAATGTTTTTCTAACTTTCCATTTTAAAACAACATTGAAAATACTATCGAGTTCTTTTGATGGCTTGTTGATTTTAACACAAGCAGAAGCAGTACAGTTAATTTAACATAGACTAGACAATTTAATCATAAAATGTATTAACTGTAATTTCTAGTCATAGTAAGCAGAAGAGTACAGCAAAAACTTCCAGCAAACTTAATACACTGTTCAGAAATATGAAGGATAATATTTCTTCTCATTCGTAAAAGATATCACCACTTAGGGTACTAAGCTTTTTGTTACAGCAGAAAAATCTATCTGACCTCCACATTTATCTACTCTATTGGTATATTTTAGTATTTTTCTTGCAAATACCTTTGCAAAAAGAAAACTTATGGCAGCTTCCAAATATGTTTGGAGTTTTAAATGGTCATTCCATCAATCAGTGCCTCTTACTCTGTTAGAAATTGACAGGAAATAAACCTGGCTTAAATCTTTCCAGGGTAAACCTCATTAGGCAATGGTCAAGAGGATTCAATCCCACTATTAAGCAGAGAAATTCATGAGATCTTCTCTCTCATGGAGAGAAGTAAGCTTTGTGGTTAATATGTGAAAGATGATTCAGAAGTATAAAAGGCATTTTTAGACAAAGTAACTTATGCATGTCAAAAGTACATTTCTTGAGAAAAGCTGTGAATTAAATGAGGAACAACCATAAATTCAGTCTTAAAATATCAATATGCATTTTTATTTCTTTTAAGATATATAGCAGCAGATCAGAGGCGTATTTTAAGGAACATATTTTAGCAACTCTATGGCAGATGTTTGTTTTTCATAAACCAAGCATATGGCTTACATTTAAAATAAAGCAGGTGCAGAGACTAATTATACTGCAAAGCAAAACCAGCATGTGCCTGTATGCAGAATTACCAAAGTCATCATCCTTGAACTAGATCTGGCTACTTAATAGTGTTCATTAGTTGGGAACAGTTCCCAGGGCCATCTATTAAGGCAATTTCCAAACCACCTTGTCCTAGATTGGGAAGGAAAATTTGCACGTCCAAACAAAAACTGCAACATCTTCCATGCTTAGAATAAAAGATGAAACAAATGCTCTTGAATTTTCCTGTTCATGACTTAGGAAAACAATAAAAAAAATAAACAAATAAAGAAAATAAGAGGAAACGTCTTTTTGACCATGGGCTGTTGTGTATTAAACAGTTCCTTCTATTGGTTTTATTAAATAGAGAACCTCATTATAACCAGTCTGCCTCTGACTCTGTGCCAGTGTGAGAATTAGAAGGAAGAGTAAAGAAAACTGTGTTTAAATGTATTTTTGGGAATAAAGATGAACTAAGTCACTCCACTTTTTGTAGCACAGTTTTCTTGCTTTCAGGGAACATCTCTATGAGCAATCTCCACCTTTATCAATCTTTCTCAAAGTGCAAAAGAACACCTTCCAGTTTCTAAGGCAAATATATATTTATCTACATGTCTGCTCACTCACAAAATATCCATGCCTTGATGGGCTCAAGCTTCCTCCTCTCCAGGTCACAACTCAGGTCGGGCCAGGAGCACATTTTCAGAGGAACTGTTGTAAGAAAAGGCCACATGCTGAAAGGCACACCCATAAAATGCTATGTAAAACACAAATTTTCATATGAGCAGCTGTGGCAGAGATGTGGTACACCTTCTCTAACCTAGGGTACATTCTAAGAATACATCATGTGAACTTCCCTTCTCTGTTCTCTGCCCTGTCCTTACAACAATCCCAGGGCACTCAGCTGGGAGCTGATATAGACAGAAATCTACCAAACAGACATTGGACATCTTGTGCCAATGACATCTCCCTAGTCCCAGCTGAATTACAACCCAAGGTGTGCAGGTCTCTTGCATCCTTATCAGGTGTCCCAAGGCATCTCAAATGACGCTGATGCACAAGCACCAGTGATTGTGCCCCATGATTTGCAAGGTGAAAATCTCAAGAATATAATGAGAATGCTTTCTTGAAGGATCATCATCTTGAGGCTTTGGTTCATCTCACCAGCTGGTTTATGCTTTCACCCGTATCACTGTTTCTTGGCCAGAAGGGAAAAAACTGCTCATTGACAAGCCCTTTGTGAGCCGAATTTCTAGTACAGACTTGAGAAGCCTTAGCACAGCTCTTTCCAAATTTCACCCAGCTGCAATTGTGCCAAAGGACTGCCATCCTGTACCCAAGAGAATACAGAAACATCCCTGATGGGCTTCCTTCCTTTTAAGCCAGAAGGTCAGTATTTCCAATATTATGATGCTGGTGGCAACCAAAACCAGCACTGACAGCTTCCAGGAGAAGCCAAGCCAAATAACAGCAACTTGAATTGTGCAAGAAAAATTACAAGAGAGAGAAATTGTAACTGAAAGGTTCATCATATTCTACATGGATCCCTAGAAACAGGAAAACATTGCTAGCAGGAAAGTTGGAAGCGGTATAACAAAAGCACATTAAAATAAGTGCCTCAAAGTTTGCTCCTAGAACCCTTTCCTTTGCAAAATTACAGGTTGCTGATAGAACAGCTTTTGTGCTCAATCCTTTTTGCTCTAGATTGAGTTGTTAAAAAGAGAGTTAATCTATTTAGGAGTTGTAATCAACAGTAAATAAAAAGTATAATAAATGATAGCCTAGAGTTCATGAAACAGAAGGGTATTTTTTTCAGATAAAGACCAAACTCAGCAAACCCATAAAACATTTTTTTAAACACAAATAATAATTTAAGCTGCATTTAAATAAAATATGTGTTCCAATGATTATTGTAATGTACAAGTCTGCCTGTATAGCCCAATGAACCAAACCTTGGGAAAAGGGATGGATTGTGTTTAATGTAGGACTGATTTTCCAGGTCTCATTTGCACTGTATCCTTCCTGCAATAGTGAATCATGAAAGCATTTAGCTCGATTTTTTGAAATTCATTTGCTCATGCCAAGCAGCACTGTGAATAAAGATAATATTAATCAAGTATCCATTCAAGTGGCAGCCTGTCAAGACAGATAGAGTTCGTGGCTATATTTTTTTTGCTGAATGTGCATACATACTCCTAGGATTTTATCAGAGCTGTCAAATTACGTCAGCTGTAAAATTCTGAGTATATCCTGACTTCAAGCTGCCAGAATCTGAGCTTTCATTCTTCCTCTCTCATGCTGCTTTGTCAATTTTATTGTATCTTCTACGACAGGTTTGTTTGTCATCAGTAGGAAGAGATCGTCATGTCTTTGTTCAATTCCTTCTTTAATAGTTCATTCAAAAGAAAAATTGAATGTACACAGGGAAATAAATGTGACTGTTGATTATTTTCCAAATTCCTCTAAAATATGATGCTTGCTTAAGCTTTGGCTGAGAGAAAAAGCTATATTTGCATGTAGCAGTACAAGCACCTCCCTCGGCTTCCCTGTCGATACACCAAACCCTCCCTTGAAAAAACTGTTTGGAAGATACACTTGCATATAGTTTACAATTCTGTATTAGACTTTCTTGACAACACTAAAAGGAAGGTATCTTTTTGCCTGAAATTGTGGCTTGGAATTTTGGACATTTGTTCATAAGTGTAAAGTGTCTACAACAATAATCACAGTAACCAGGATCTTTGATAAGCAGCACTGAAAGAGGAAAAAAAAATTCAAAATTAAATCCTGATCCTGCTCTTATATACCCATGTTAGGAGGTCCAGTTCTTCCTACTAAACAATCTTAAGGTAGCTGCTTAAAAACCTGAATGAGGTAATTTTTCTTCCTGGTGTCAGCCATCAGAAAATACAGCAGCACTCATATCTGACTGGGGATTGGACCTGACGTAGCCTGACCCTTCACACTGTGAATTTAAAAAGCAGGCATGAAAAACAACACACATAACATGACAGAGAAAACTCACTGCAGCAACAAAATGCTGAGTACTTAAAATGTTAGTACCAAGGGGAATTTGCTGAGTGCAAGCATTCACTCAGGCTCTAGCAGGAGGAATATTTTAATGTGTTGCAAATGTTCTACCCAAATAAGGCAGCAAGAATCAGTCTAGAACACAGAAGAAGTTCAAAAATGCCCATTTTTCCAAAACCAAAGATACTGGAGAAAGTGATTGTTTGTAAGGTATTTCTTAGGGGTCATCCTTTATTAATATCCACAGACCATATTCCACGAGAACAATCACTTTCACAATTACATGTAAGTGATGGTCCCTATTTCTGCCTACAAAATGTTCCTTACTCTTTAATTCATTTTTTCCTTGTCTTAAAACTTGGCCTTTTAGTCAATGTATTCATGGGTGCAAACACATCATAATTTCACTGTGAAATATTTCTGATTGCGGTTGTTTAGAAAGATTCATGTCTAAGATCTGTGCTTGGGAGAGAAACTCAGTTTGGATCTAGAAAGCAGAAAAGAAAGAAAAGCTAAAAGAAAGTGGGGGAAGGAAGCCTTCCTGTGAGCAGGGAGGGAGGATTCAGAGGGGTTGAAGTGGGTTCTGAACCACGGGCAAGGTGGGGGAAGGCAGCTGAGTGCCCAGGAATAGCCAGGGTACCCCCAGGCACCCTCCCTGGTGGTACCCCCAGGGCCAAGACATTTTTATGCCATAAAATATCTAGAAAACTTACTCTTTAACATACCTTTAAATTCTCATAAGCCATGTTTTGAGGAAGCAGTATCTATGTTAATAGGAAGCAGTACAGCAGGAACCACTGCAACAGATGGAAAAGTCTCACAAGAAGCTGGAATGCAGAAATAAAAAGGCAATTTATGATCTTTGGAAGCAGTTGCAGGCAACGTGGGAGGACTACAAAGATGTTGTGAGGTTATGCAGTGAGAAAATAAGAAAGGGCAAAGCCCAGCTAGAACTTAATCTGGCTACTGTTGTAAAAGACAATAAAAATATTTCTATAAACATATTAGTGACAAAAGGAGGGCTAAAGAGAATCTTCCTCTTTCATTGGAAGCAGGGGGAAAACGTGGTGAAAAAGGAGAGGGAAAGGCTGAGATACTTCATGTCTTCTTTGCTTCAATCTTCAACAATAAGTACAATTGCCCTTTGGGTACCCAGCACCCTGAGAAGGACAGGACTCAGCCAGGACAGCTGACCCGAACTGACTGAAGGGGTATCCCAAACTACAACGTTGGGCTTAGCAATAAATTTTGGGGAAAGAAGGAGGAAGTCACAGGTGTTTCAAGTTATGTCTCCTGCCTTCCCAAGTAACCATTATGTGTGCTGAGGCACTGGTTTCCAGGAACTGGATAAAGATCTTCTTGCCAGTGGGAAGCAGAGAACAAATCCCTTTGCTTGTGCATGCAGCTTTTCTTCACTAATTAAGCTGTCTTGATCTTGACCCACCAACTGTTTGCACTTTCGCCCTTCAGATTCTCTTCCTCATTTGATGGAAGAGTGAACAAAATGGGGCTTAGCTGCCAGCCAGGCCTAGCCCACCACCACTGTCATAAATCTATTTTTTAAATAGAGCAAAATAAATTTTAACATCTTCTCCTCGTGGTGTTTCTCACCACGCTTAAATAAACATAATGAATAGAAGGGAGTAGCTAGAAGATTCTTGTTTTCATGTGTGGTGATGAATAAACATTTTCAACACTATTCCTACTGAAATGAAACTGCATTGGACAACAAAATCCAGGCTTGGTAACACCATATGTGAGCATTCAAAATCCATTTTGTCAGTCACAGAGCTGTCAGGTCACAAGCTACACAAGATTTCCTCTGGATAAACCACTGTCTGAGTAACCTCATAAAGCTGTTGTTTGCAATTTGGGACAAAAACTAATCACCCAAAAGAGCACAATCTGCTCAAGCATTCCCAGGAAAGCACAGAAGGATGTCTCTCTCCATCTGTGGCTACTACTGCCCTTCAGAGGTGACACACAGGACACATCCACGGGGTGTCTGGAAGGGGGTGATCTGCCTCCTGTCTGGGAAAGCAGGTACAGAAGGACAAACACATGCAGCCTGTCCCTGATAGATCCATCTGGGAAATCTTTGATGGCTCTTCACCCTCACTAGGCTTTTCCTCCCTGCCCCAAACCTCTTGTTTCCACTAGACATGATTATACTTTGTCTTTTCTCCTCCCAAACAAACATCACTGCTATCCTAGACCTGTCCATAGTTTACTGAGTTTTTAGTAGGAACATTTACATTCAAAAAAAGAAGATTTTCCACTTAATAAACAAACAAAACACAACAAAACAAGCAAACAAAAACCCTTCACAAATTCACAGAAGGAACTGCAGCCAGATCTTGTTTCTCTCACTGTATTTCCCACCTCCTCACTCTCCTTTCCTCGCTCTCCTTTCCTTTGCATGGGCTAAAATATGTCAAAAGAAGAGCAAATTTTTTCTTTCTCTTTGCACCTGGTTGTCTTTTCCATTAAACAGGCAGATTAGACCACTGAGTCTGTATGAGGAAAGACAGTTGTCACTGAAGACATTCTGGCCATGTAAGACAGAAAATGTGGTGCTTCTTTGAATCAGGGCAAGGAGAAATCTTGGTAGGGATTTTTTTTTGAGATAAGAACGAGGTATTACTAGCAAGGGAGAGCCAGGTATAGGACACAGTGTAAAGGAGAACAGGGACATACACAGTGTCACCTCATTGGTATATACTATTAAACTTTCTGTTCAAAAGCAAAAGACAAAACAAAAACTAGGTAGACATTGACAAAGTGTCTTCTAAAAACTGATGTTCAAAAATAGTTCAACTCCAAATTTAGCTTGCTGGTGGTGCAATGCTGAGAAGCATAAAACCCTGAAGGTGATGAAGAACTGAGAAATTTCGTCCCAGTGGAACAAGTACAAGGAAAAACGTGTAATGTTGCTTGAGCACCTTTTTGAGTCAGAAAAATGCTTCCAGGCCAAGCTGGCCTCCTCTGGAATGATTTGACCCCCTCAATATCTTGGCACCCAGAATAAATAGTCCTGTTGAGCTGGCCACTCATGACCACATCTCAGACACACATAAGTACTTGATAATGCACTTGTTAAGATGTGCTAGCAGTTTCCCCAAGGCTTGGCTTACACTGTGATCAGGCCTAGCTCTCAAGTGACACAACTGTTTTCCTGCATTGATGTTACTGTGATGGTAAATGGGACACTGGATCCAGAAGTGATCCTCATCTTAAAACTGTTATAATGTTACTAGCATTCAAATCTATAAGTAGTCCATGACATTTATATCAGACAGCTACCAGTAAGCTTTTACTTACTTCTGTTAAAAATTATTGTGTTTAATTCTTATATGCTACTGAGTTTATAAGTGACTGCTACTCATTTTGCTACAGTGTGAGTAATTGAGAACAGGATTTTTCATCTTGGTGACTTTTCTCCCTGAGAGGGAATTCTACCTTTTATGGATTGTGTTACTAAATCAGTTGTTGTCTGGTTTTGTCACTTCAGCCCAGCATCTCTTTTTCTTTCAGTGGCTGTGTTTAACAAGCTTGTCCTGCCAATTCCATCCCTTGTCAGGCTGGATCACGACCTCTTCTGGCTGCTCTCTGCTCCTAAAATGGGATTTGTGGCTGAGATTACAATTTAAGATATTTATCCCCAACTTGACTCTATTCTCATTTCTCAAGAATAATTTTCTTCCCACCGTGTTTATAAGCCTGAAATACTGTTGAGGACTTTCAGGCCACCAAACAAATTTAAATTTAATTGTTTCATTAAGTAGAGCTACTCTCTTGAGAAAACACTGGCAGAAGCCCTGCCTATGATATTAAACAAGAAGTATAGGTGGGAGATTGAGAAGCATGACTGCAATATGATCTCAGTTTTACTATTAATAACTGTTAGGCAAAGAAGGAAAATTTGGACTGCCTTTAGAGAAAATTTATGAACCATGAGAGGAGGTGGGCTCTCTGTTAGACACCTAATTTCAGCTACTCTTTCTAAAATGTTCCTTTTTTTTTTTTTAACTGGCATTCTTTAGAATGCATCCCAACTGTTTTGCCAGTATCATTCCTGGTTCTACCACAGACTGAGCTCAGCAACACTTACAAGAATTTCAGATTTGAAGGTGCTTCTCAGCTCCTCACATTTCTAGTCCTTCATTAAAACACAGACACAGGCATCTCCCTGAGAGGTCCCTTTACACAGGCATGGTTATCACAGAGCTGACCTCAGCAGAATTCTCCAGGGAACTGTGCATTACACCACAAAGAAAAGAAACATTAGATGTCTCCTTGATCCTTGAGTCCAATGCTAGCAAGTCCAGAAACTACTCCTAGCTGAGACACCACATTTCCCATGAAGACAGACACCTCTCCCTGTGAAGCAAGAGCACAGAGCTGGTCCAAGGTTTGTGAATCCAATCTTCAGCAGAGGTGATCACAAGGTTATATCCTGGTTAGCAAGGGCTCTCTTCATAGCACTATGCTCAGTTTGCCTCTTCATTTTTGACGTTCTGTCAGTTTTTGTATTTAAGTTGGAACTCCAGGAGGGAGATGTCAGTGCATCCTGGCTCAAAATGAGTAGCCTGAAAACAGGGCTTTTGAACAATTTTTTTTTAACCATCTATGCTTATAAATGTCTTCAAGCCTCAAGATCTTCTTTCACCAGCAGGCCTTGATAAACACTGTAGCACCTCAGTTATAATTGAATAAAAGGTATAGCTGATAATTTATCACAAACACATGCTGAGATATTTAGGATAAGTAATTCACAGAGCCAATTGTGTGTCAAGAGCTTGCTATGTGAATTTCCAGGTTTTCTTTTAAGTTATTCTAGTACAGTAGTTTCATCCATGCAAACCTGGCAGTTTGCTACACTAATCTCGGAGAAATACTATAAATTACATAAAAATAGGACATGATTTCCGCACGGGGGACTATGTTGTGACAGAATATGAACTGGCAACAAGCTAAATATGAATGCAGAATTTACCTTAAAAATGCACATGATAAACATTCCCTGAAACTGTCTATGGAACATGAGACTCGAGCTATACTTAATCTTCTTTAGTTTGTTTTTTTTCCCTCTTCTATCCTGTTTGTAACTTAGCAGCAGTTTACTCCAGAAGCCATGTGTTCACGTGAGTCCAGGCTATAGGTCCTAGCAGCTGTATCTCCATCCTCAGATCTTTTATTCTGAATTTTAAACATGACCAAAGGGACCACAGAGAGAAGCATAGGCTGTTGGGATGCAAGTTGCATCCATCTATGCAGAAAACACCCCTGACTCTTAGTTTTGCTGGAGAACGACCTCTAAATTCCTGATATAAAAACTTCACAGAGAGGGAGAAAAGGAATAAGTATTTGAGCTTCAAGGTATTTCTGCAACTTCCTCCTACTGTTTGCCTGATATCACCCAAAGTCAGTTCAGATCCAGCCTTCTGCTCTGACTCTCCTTATGGTCATGTGCTTTTCTGTCTGGAGTCCCAAGCAATCCTGGTAATATTATCTACTGTGAGAGAAAAATCCACCTGATACCTTTCCCAACACTCTGGATATGTCTCAGCTCTCTGGCAATCTGCACCATTTGACAAGTGTATACCAGGTCAAATGACCTCGGGAAAGGGCAGGGGATGAGGAAGATCTGCTGTTACAGCTTTATCTGAAAACAGCCTGCCAGCTCTGGAAAGTGGAAAGCAGACTCATTATCCTCAAAATTGGATTCACATGCTATCTTCTGCCCTCTTCCATTAGCATCAAGAAAATGCCCTGGTTTTGGCTCAGGAATCAGCCATCCAAACAGGGACAGCCCCTTTCAGTACAGGAGAAAGGAAGGTGACCCTATTACTTATTATTTGAAAGAGAGTGCAGTGATTTAAGATGTGATATGCAGGCCACTGATCATAAATTACACTTTAACCACACCTGGCAAGAGAATTCATCCTACTCACTTTTGTAGGAACCTGTTTCTTACTTAGTATTTTTCAATGAGGTGGTCCTTTGGAAATTCTGATTACCACTTGGAATATACTACAGTATCTTTTGGAGAGAAAGCATCTTCCTTTCCTCCTGATCACCCCCTATTAATCATAACTATTTTGTTAAAATCAAGATCCATTACATACTAAGGTTTGTTTAACAAACTTCCTGGCCTTCAATGTCTTACTTCATATCATTCAGTGTGGGATGGACACAGGAAGACACACACCTTCTTTCAGCTTGCTTTTGCATAAGGAAGTGCAAAAATTGATTTTTCTTTTTTTTTTATCTAAAGATTTCTGCTTACTGTTCATTTCTGATTTCTGAGACATAATCTGCTGCCTTCTTCAATTTTTTAATGCCTTGCTAGGGGACTGAGAAACTTGTCTGTGGAGTTTTCTCAAGACTTGAGTGTCTAGCAGTTGCTCAAATTAATTAAGAGTTAAAAATGGACAAGGGAAAGAGTTTTAAGTAACCTGGCTAGAAATCTATGTCCTCTTTCTCACTTTGCACTGCTTTTGTTCTTCTGATGATAAAAACTTGTGGCTTTTGGTTATCCATAGAGTCCTCTGGGGAAAAGAGAGTAGACTGTGTCTGTGTTTCTGGTGGGAAATGGAATACAAATTATTTAAAACAAAAAACCAAAATAAATATTTCAGGCTTGCTTTTCTAAATAAAGAAACAAAAAGGAGATCACAGGACTGAGATGCAGTGTCCATTTCAACTCTGTTAAAATTTGAAATATTCAAAATAAACTGCTCTTGCACAGGTTTTCCTTGTGATGTACACTCACAGCCATGTTCAGCAGCAAAGCCAGCCTCCAGGTTAAAGGAGGGTCTTTTATCCATGCTCCCCTGAGGGCAGAAATGGGTGGGATGGGGTCCAAGTATACAGAGCTCATTGCAGCCCATAGTGGCCACGTGGTCCTGACATACAGTGGATGGTGATCAGAGACATCAGAAATTGCAGGCAAGGATCACCCCTTCTGCAGCTCGCCCACATGTGTTCTGACAGGAAACAGACACATTTACCAATAACTGAGATTGTTGCCTGACTGCAAAATCTCACTGCTTCTTCCAAAAGTCACTTTTGGCTGACTCAGTCTAAGATCAAGTGACTCTCTTCTGAGCTAAACATGTGTGGAAGGACTATGTACCATTCTTAGAATCATGAAACTATTTATTTTGGAAAATACTTGTAAGATTATAAAGCTCAACTGTCGACCCAGCACTGAGTAGCCCACTGAAATATAATCCAATACAAGAACTGCAAAAGTTGTTTTTAAAACGTCTGAAAATTCAGCTCTCAGTCCTTCTGGTATCATTCATTTCTTCTTCCAAAACAAGTAATGCTGCTGAAAGGGTTACTTACAGAGAGCTCAATTAGTGGTTTAGACAATACATGCTATGGCTCACTACACATACAGGGCCTCCAGCAGGAATAAAAAAGTGCCTTTCAGGAAAATTACAAGGAGAAAAACTATAAGGATCATTTTTTTTCCTTTGACTAATGAAGTAAGCACCCTGACAGGAGAGCTGTGTGCTATATTTATTCCAGCAGCGCAGAGTTATCTTCTTGAATACATGAGGTGTAGGGGAAGGCAGATAGCAGATAATGCTGGGAATGGTAATAGGATGTGGAGTCCAATGGCAGCTGAGCTTGTGTGTGCTCCTCCAGGATCAGGTCAGATCCCATTGGGGTCAGCCTGTCAGGGACATGGACATGGAAAATCATCAGCCCCCCCTTAAAATATAGTTGAAAAGTTGAAAAGTGACACACAATCACAGCCAGCTTAAGCTTTTCAGAAAGATATGAATTCATGTGTCTGCACTGCATTGCAAATCACCATGTGTCCCAAAGTGTAAGCTCTCTCAGCTCCACAGGGAAGCTGTTGGGTTTTACTCAGCTGTTGCTTTGAGGTCTGGGACAAAAAGGCAGTAGAGAGCAGAGACTCAGGGCCCTCAACAGGAACCCTGTCTGCCACTCTAATCACAGAATCATACAATCATAGGATCATAGAATCATACAATCATAGGATCATAGAATCATAAGATCATAGGATCATAGGATCATAGGATCATAGGATCATAGGATCATAAGATCATAGGATCATAGGATCATAGAATCAGAATTGTTTGGGTTGGAAGGGAGGTTAAAGATTATATATTCTCAACGTCCCCACCATGCACAAGGATATCACAAGGCTTAATCCTTCAAGGCTTTCTTGGACACACTGAAGCACCCTGGCTGCCCTAGCAGGCATCCTGAAGCAGTACTCCTGCAACATCAATGAAAGGGGTTCCCCTGCCTCTCCATGGCTGCAGCTGAAATCAGTAATAGGACAGCATATGACGTAGCTGAATTCTAAGGCAAAAAATGTGCCTGAGACGTGAAAAAGCAGAAGGCAAATGTCTTTTCTGCTGCTCACATCACAGTGCATCAGCTCCACAACTGCTCAATGCTGGGGTTTTTTGTGTGTGTGTCTATGGATATGCCACGTGCTACCAGCAGCCAAAACAGAGGTACACTGGGTGAAGGGCAGAAGGGAATCAGATGATCTTTAACAGTATAGCAGTCTAAATAGTCATATAATAGTCAGAGTAAATTTGGCTGTGTCAGAAGGTTGAAAGTTTTTTTTTTCTACAGGTAATTCCTTGAAAAGCAGAATCATCCAAGCTCCAAAATTATGTCATGGCAAAATGCAGAAATTGGTCTATTTTTTGAAAACAATGCTGCACCAGCAATTGGATGGTCTAGGAAGGTAAATTAAGGCTTCCTTTTATCAGCAATTTTATTTTCAGCTGGACTCCAGCCACTGGCAAATAGAAAATGTCTTCTCTTCAGGCACAGTAAGTGTCAAGAGGCTTTTGAATTCCTTCACACCTCCCTCTTCCCCAGAATTCAGCTGAGTTGCTGACCTCAACAAATTCTCCACAGAGACAGCAAATGAACCATCCTCCACCATCCTTCCATTTTCTCAGGTACCCCCTGATCTGTCATGTATTGTCTCATTACTGGAAGTTGCAAATATCCTTGCATTTTCAAGGTTAGCTTTTTGTGCTGGCCACAGTGCTATTTCTTAGAGTTCTATGTTCCATGAATAGCATCCTCCTTTTCAAACAAAAGACTCATATCAGGAGGGTGCATGATCCTACAGAGAAGGTGGATTTATTTATCAGTGAAGAGATACACATTAAACCTCCTCACAATACTTATAGCCAGGAAGATAGATTATTTTGTCTGTAGGAGAGGAACAGCTCTACTGAAAGAAAATGAAGCCCCAGATAATTTGTTCTAGGCTACTAAGAACGCTAAGGAAGAAATTGTCTGGTTTTTAGAAGACAATTCTTCCCATTTATTTGCAATCTAATTCCTCTGTTATACATGCTTTCAAAAGGCCTTGTTCTAAGAAATCCCTTGGAAATGTTGCAAGAACAGATTTTGTATGATGTTTCTAATGACTTAAATTTCTGAGATCAACATCTTTTTTTTCTGAGAGCACTTTGTGCTATTTCCTTCAGATTTCTAGTCCCAGCCTATGGCTAAAACACATTAGATCCATCCAAGGCACATAACTCTTGTCTTCCCTCTGTATTATGAGGTGTCCCCAAGCAATTCTGGCAGAAGGACCAGGTGAAAATCTACCTTCCAACTGGCCATATGCAGAGCTGACTGTGGTTTTTTGAGAAACACTTCTTCTAGGTCTGTCTGAACAAATTTCACTCACATCCTTGCTGTGAGTGAAAACAGACAACCCCTATGCAAGGTTTCTGACTTTTTGTGTATGTGGAGTACACAATTCTCCATGTGACAATTGGAAATAGAAATTGGTGAAATGATCACAGTGTGTCAAGTTACAGCAATCCTCACAGCATAATCTAGATCCCTCTTCCAAACAAAAGCTCCACTCTTGCAATTACCCAGGCAGCATATCTGCACAACTGTGCAGAGAGAGAGACTAAAAAATAAACTTTAAAAGAAACCTAAGCTGTAAATTGTGGAGATGCATATTTGCATTTGAGAAGTAAAGTGCCATGCGTGTGATAAAACCTGTCTTCCATCATCTTTCCAAAGAAATTGGATTGGACCTGCTGCTGCACCACGCTGTGAGTTATACAGGAGCACTGCTGTGATTCTACTGATCTCTGAAGCTCCTGGCCTTTCTGCAGTTTTCTTTATAGATTTCTAAATCTATAAAATCATCTCCATGTGGAACTGCATTAACTTATTTTCAGGATGAAGTGACAATCAGAAAAAGAAAATGGCAGGGAAGCTGACTCTAAAGCGTGCTAAATACTCCATCTTCTCCTAGTGTCCAAACTTTCTTTAAAGATGCTTTAAAGAGGGCAGCTCCCCTCACTTTAAAGATGCATTCAAATCTGACAGCATTAAGATAATGGGGACTGAGGCCCATATGCCTCAATGAGCATTGAAGTACACAGTACCTCCCAGGCAGCCCTCAGCCATTTGGATAGTCAATCCCATAGACCAAATACCCTGTTGGATCACCCTGAAGGATAGGGGCATTTTTTCCTGATACCCTACAGATGACTCGGTTGTCTCTGCACTTGTGCAGCAATGTTTATTTTGAGGGGGGTAAGAAAGAAGCTTTACATTCACAGAGCATACATGCCTTTCAGAAATATATAAAATATGAAAACAAGGCATATCCCTTCAAGTCTGTGCTAAAGATTTGCTTATTCAAATTGGATCTTCACAGAGTTAAGAACTCAATCCTTTCTAATGAGTATTTTAACATGATTAATTGACTGCTCCATGCATCTGACAGATAACCATCATAAGGTATGGTTCTTTTTCCCATATTTTAAGCTAAGAATGATGAATAACAAATAGCCAAGTTCTTGTCTGTGGACGAATAGGCAGCTTCACATTAAATCTGTATTAAATCAGCTATTCCACAAATGCTGCACAAATAGAACCATATTCTCTTCTCGTTTGAAAATAGAAAGTTGCAAAACATCATCAGGCCTGGTAGCTATCAGACATTTAAGCTATAAACTCTGTCTTAGGTTTACCAATGCAGTAAATATATCCAAATGTTGGAAATTAACCATTTTTGTTCCAAAAAAGTATGCTAATGCATGCTTAGCTTCAGGCCTACTGACCTCTGGGCCATACTCATCTGCACGATGCTAAACTTGCCAACATTCCCTTTTCATTCTCAGAATTAAATCAGGTTTAGGAGCAATTCCATCAATAAGGTTCCAGAATTTCAGCAGAAAAATCTATGAGAGGAGAGGCAGTCTAGACACCAGCTGCTACTCAGAAACATTTTCCTCTGGATAAGGTCTCTACATCACCTCTGATAAAATGAGTTTGTGCTCTGTATGATCCAAAACCCCTACATTTTCTTATAGGAACACAGTAATAATTACTTCAGTTTTACTCTTTTCTTAAAACACAATGTTCTGATATGCTATTTCAGATATCACTGTATTGAGCTTTCCAAGCAGCCTCTCCTGGGCTGATAACAATCTTGGGGTTTGCTTTCTAGCACAATTGCTTTTGAACCACAGACTGTGATAATTCATTATCCCTTGCTCAAGACACATCATCTTCCCTTTTTTTGTTTTCTAATCCACTACTGAATCACTGCTGAACTCCTGGGAAAAAAGTAAGTAGGCAAGGATTTTATATTTGTTCTACAATTTTTCAATCACTGCATGGAATAAAAAAAGTGAGAAAAAATGTGTTAGGGGTGAAAATTATATGTTATGCAAAATTATGTATAGAAATAATGTATTTATGTTTTATACTGAATGTTCTCTGAAATTGTCAGACCAACAGCAAAAAGCAGCAGAGGGAACCAAAAGCACAAAATTCTTTTTTATGCACCTTCCTCCTTCAGCATGGCTTTTCCTCTCCCACTTTGCAAAGACCACTCTCCTCAGTTTCCACCGATGGGAGTTGCATGATTGGTATTTGTGGTGTTGAGCAAATGTATCAAGTAGACAAACCTCACCTAGAGCTTGTGCATAGAATAGCACTGAACTCTGATTATCTCTGTACCTTGAATGATTCTTTGATCAGTACATCCCAATCTCTCAAGGATACCTTCCAGATCACAAAGGTAGCAGTGGTATACACAGATTTTATTTACTTTTCATGAGTGAAGTCAGTGAAAGCAAGTTCAAGTATCAAGCAACTTTTAAGAATGACATGATGCTCTTTCTAGTGCCACTAGAATGCTGCCCTGCAAGCAGCACTAGCTGAAGATTCGAAAAAAAATCTCCTTTTGGCTAACCACAGCTGAATATGTGTATTCAGCTTCCATATGTTCTTGTGTGAGGATTTGGATTGGTTTCCCTGTATCCTTGCAGTTCTGCAAAAAGCAAGGAAAGGCAGAGATTTGGGGAATATAGAGCACCGAAGAAGGATGGTTGCTACAGAGGGGTTTTTTTTTTTTTCAGGTACACTTGAGCATATGTCCTGTTATAGATATTCACAAAGAAAGATGAGAGAAGGGACTATTCATGGTTTCTGCTGAACACTAATTATTGCATTGCCCTTCTGAACTTGGCACATGATCCCACACCAAATTCCAGTTCCTAGCATTCTGTAAAGATTAATGACTTACACCATGTCACTGCTTTGCAGGTTTCTGATTTGGCATATTTTTGACACCATAAGAAAATGACCTCTGAATTCTGCTTCAGTCAGCCTTGCTGTCTCACTGGAGAGCTACGCCAGCTACACTCTTTCATGCTTTTCAATCCATACTGATATTCTTTCAGATGGGATAACTTGACCTTTAGGAAACCCATCTACAGCTGAATGTGCAGAAGTGACAGCCAGAAATGGTATGTTCTTGTCAGAGTAATAAAGCCAAGCTCCGAAAAAGATCTAATGTATGCAGATTCCTTTTCTTTCAGGGGTGACTGTAATTTCAGGGAAAAGGCAAGCAGGTGATTGATTTGTTTATAGTGAGTCAGGAGAGCACACTGGAGGTGAATTTCAAGTCTGCTCTCTGCTACAGCTGTAGAGTGATGCACAGGTTTAAGGGTCAGCCACAGTGCCTGCAACTCAGATGTCGACCTGGCTACCAGCTGGAGTCCAGAAAGATAGCTCAGGGTGAAGGGTTGTAAAGAGCATTCCAGGAAACACTGTAAAAGATAGTGCATAAGATGTAGGGGAATTGAGTAGTTAAAACTGTAATTCTCCTTTGGAAAATTCTCAATAGCAATGATTAAAATGACCATCCAAGAATCTAAAAGACTTGTAGAAATTTATAGAAATTATGAGAGTTTCTTTATAGTGATAAGTGCTCAGAGATTTTACAATGACTGCTTGAAGGAAGCCTACATGTTATATGTCTGCATCTGGTAGTAATGGCTTTTATTTCAAGAACTTCCTCTATTGGCACATATTTTCCTGATCTACAGTGCAATTTTCTGGACCTGTCAGAAGTATTTACTCACGCATCAGCTTTGTCATGGCTTTGGGTCTGTGCATGTTCATGGTATGAAGAGATGGGTATATTGATAGCCATAGACATTGAACAACTGATATATATCTGTCACCCAACACTGCCTCAAGTCAGTTTAAGAGTAGTTTTTTTTTTCTTTTTGATTCCAGGAACTATTCTGGGAATTGGATAATTCATTGGAGAGATTGGTCTCTCATTCACTAAAGGAAAAAAATCAAACAAACCTGTGACTTGGGACTTAGGCTCCCTCCAGAGGAGAAAATCAGACATTTCTTTCAATCCCTGATAACATATGAGCCTGTCATAGGTGATTCCTACAAAGCATGGACCCTTCATGATTGGTCATAGACAAACTGCCTAGCAGTTGCTGACATGTTGAAAATGAGGAGAATAAGAAGAATTTTCCAAACATCTATGCTACATATCATGATGGTGGTGGCACAGTGGCACTCATTTTTCAAAGCCATCCTTATGTGATTTGTCAATTGTAGCATGTGAATTCTACCCAGGCAACCCTTCCAGGCAGGCAAAGAAAGGAACTGAAGAAGGTAAATGATGCAAGCACAGAAACTGTAATGGTGGATTTATGGTTCTCCATGACCTTGCAATACACTCCTAAAGGCAACTTGCTTGTTTGTGTTTCTGCTGATAATGCAGCCAGTAGAATGTTGCCCAGACATACCAAGATAATGGGAATAAGTAAATTAATAATTCCAAAGGGACGTCTGTTTGAAAAATTCTGGAATGATGACTTATTTGTAATACCAAGTAAAGTTCAGATCTTTTATCTAACTGTCATCACAGAATGACAGTGAGCTAAACCCTTGGTAATGGGCTCATTTATCCAGCCCAGTTAAATTCCAATTTCTCTTTCTTGTTTGCACTACAGCATCACAGGAGGAACAGTTGTTAGGGTTTAGCATGTTGCTGTGAATCATTGAATGCAAAGCTGCCAAAGCTCTCTCTGTCAGATTCATAGTATGTGTTTGGCACAATTCAGTCTTCATTACTGCCAGAAACAACAGGATGTGCAAATTAATCAGATTGATTAAAACACATTTGTGCAAATGAAAGATGACTTTTTCTCTTTCGTGATGTTGGTAACCTTTTTGCACACTGCTGACAACCCAATATTAATGTGCATTTTTATTATGGCACAGGAATGTGCACCTAGTTATACTGCCAGAATACAACTATCAGAATAATGGACTTTCTCAGATTATTTGTTAAGTATAAAGTGTAGTATCTGGGGCTGATGTTCTGCCACAGATCATGTTCCTATAAGTAGCTTTGTGAGGAATCATGCTTACACCCAAGGGGGAACTTGTTTAGGAAAGGCTCTCTGTCACTGTTGTATACAATATTTCTCAAGCCTGTAGCGTCTCAAGCCTGTAGCAGGAGAGGGAATGATCTGAAGGTAAATTCAGCATCTCAAACTTTATTTTTATTTAATTTATACTATATGATAACTCTGTATTTTCTGACCATGAGAACTCAAATCAGTTGAAAAATATATCAAGATTCCATAGAGCAAAATTAAGTCCAGCTGATGTGGGGTTTGTAACACAGGGCATATTTTGACCCACAGCTGTTTTATGTAAGCTTTTAAACAGGTACCATCCTCAGATCTTCCATCAGTGAGTGAGGGGCTTGAAAAAAATCTCAGTTTTACAGTGCCTCTGTTTCTTCATCTCCTAATTTGGTTCCTACTCCTCCTTGCCATTTTGTCACTAGCCATGAAAAGCAGCCACAATTCACTGTTGCAACTAGGAAAAAAGTTCTGGTTTTGCAATATTATTTTTGTACATAGTCCTTTATATATGTGTGTGTATTTTATAATAATAATATTTTCTAAACTGTGCTCAGCTTATAAGCATTGCCATTAAGATCTGGTGAATGCCCATTAAAGTGTGTGGATGCTACTACATTCTCAAGAAAACTACATGATTTCTGACCATGTGGAAGTTTATTATATTGGCAACAGAACACAGGCAGTGTCATGCTCTGTAAATCTCAGTTGAGGAGGGTTTTTTCAGAACTGTATAAAGTCCTGTTTTGAAAGTTTAATCATAAGGGGGATGACTGAAATCAGATTTTATTAAAAAAAAAAAAAGAACCAGTCTGCCACTTTGGAACAGTTTTGTAATATGTAATTTCATATATAAAATGAAATTTGTTTATGAAATCCATTAGAAAAGACTCAGTCATTCAGGAAACAGTCTCTGACAAAATACCTGTCAGAGGTATACACGGAGAATGTGCTTTCTCTTTGCCGAATCTTATATACAGAATTTTTACTGGAAATTATATCCTATGTCAAATTTCAGCACAGGATAATTTGCATTATTTTTTGAATATCCACAACAGAATATATTTATTTCTTTGGAATCTGTCCATATTGCAACTGACAAGGTGAAGAACGAGTTCAAGCACAAGCTGAATCACACATATCTTAAGCCGATGATTTACATGTACAATATTTTGAGAGATGAGGGATAAACTGAGATCTGTGAAGTCCCTCTGGATTATGAAATATTTCATAGGGTAGCTTCTTTCCTTGAGAAAGTAGTATTTTAGTCATCACATCCTACTTTTTTTCCCCACGCACTGTGCCATTAACACATATTTTCCTTTCACTCAATACCTTAAATGTAGACCAGCAGGAATGACTGATGTATTGTCATCTTTTCATCCACTAAATGTATGAATGCATTTCCAAGCACACCTGTATGCACAGGAGTGTAGAGCATAGTGACCCCTCTATTTAAGACCAACTGGAGAGGTAAAAAGGAAATAAATCCTGCCTACAGCCTGCTGTACACGCAGTCTCTTGGTTTAAATGAGCTGCAGCATCTCCCAGCAGCAGAAGCAAAGTGAGCCCCATCAAGGTCTCAGCATCCGGGCAAACAGGCAGAGCCAGTGTCAGGTGTGCTGGGAAGCTGGTTTGTCCCCTCACAGATGACAAGGGCCATCTGCAGGGCTCCCCAGGGCAGAGCCAGACTGTGAGAATGCTGGGATCTTGACAAGATCCACTCTTTCTTCCACTCCAAAACACGGTGGTAGCACAGAGCAAGTTTGCAGCTGTCAGTACACAAAACCCTCTAAGTTTATATTTAAATAAACTGAGCACAGGCGTTTGTACATATGCCAGGCCTGCTGTCTGGCTTTTCCAGCCTGAGTGACAGGGAGAGCATCTGTGCATAGCTGTGGTTGAGATATCGTGCCCTGAGGGCCTGAATGCTTTGTCCTGCTGAGCTCTTACGCCGCTCCTCTGCAAAATTATCCTTCAGTTCCTCTGGTCTCTATGAAATCAACAGATCCAACTTCCATCCCCCTTTCATTTTGCCAGGTTCCCCTTTGGTTTGCTGAGGGAAACCAGATGTATCAAGTCTCTTTAGAAACAAGGAAGTGAACGTTTTGAAACCTGTGCCCTACAAGAGCTGGTTGCTCATGACTTTCCTTGGTCTTGTGCCATGACAATGGTGTTTTCTCCAGGTGCCCTCCCTGTCTCGAATAGCTTCTCTATTGACATTCCTTGAGTCTCCCTCTGCTCCAGCAAATGGCAAGATTCACAAGACTTCCCTCTAAATGTACTTTTTTTGAAGTCAGTGTTCCATTTTCAGGCTGCCTGCCATCCTGTAAACATCCAAAGATTACAATGCCTATTTAATTCAGGGACACAGACACAATCTCTTGTTTGGAAATACCATGCACAAATGCTTTTATTCTGGTGGTGGGTTGCCAGAGAGCTTCCTACAATAATGACTTGCCACAATGTAATCAACTCCTCTTAAACTTGAAATGCTTCATGGACTGGTGTTGGATAACGTGCTGTCAGTAAGTATTAAAATATTTAACTTGATTTGGTAAGACGTAACATGATAAAATGAAATACTGAATTGTAAATGAACTGCAGACAGAGCAGAGAAAAGATACTATTTAATTCTAACTGTGGCTTCAAAAAAAGAAAGACTTTAGGCACCACGGTACTAAGGAGATAATTTCACTATTTCTGAAAAGGGATAATTTGGGCCCTTCTTGAATCAGCTCTCGTCCCTGTAAATAGCATTAGCCCTTTGTGTTTCAGCTTGCATTTTGCATAGCTCAGTCTTGAGTCCCTATTCTATTGAGTTTTAGATTGCCAGTCTGGCTTGATTGCTTCTCATTGGCTTGTGAACATCACTAACAAAACACTCAGAAAGCTGTGTGCATTGTGTGTCAGGGAATAGCTGTGTACTTTTATTCCTGCTGAAAGACACTCACTTGTCTTGTCACCAGATTACCCAGAATGTCTTGTAGCACACAAAGGACATTTAAAAAACAAGAAATGAAAAATACTGAAAATGGCCAGCCCAGAGGGCTGGGAGAGCAAATGATGTTTAATCAGAACAGGCAGGGTTGTGAAGACAGGGAACTGCAAAAAACAGAATAGGATGGAGAGTTTATTGTTTCAATTCCCAGAACCTGTAAGCCCAGGCACATACTGAAACAGTGAACCTTTTTCCTTCATGTTGAGTGTACACATGGATCTGACTGGACCAAAAAGTATCCACTTGAGTTATGCAGCTAGTCCAGTTAAATTCCCCTGGAATATTGCCCAAAACATAGAGATGTGCCACTATAAGCCTTCTGTTAAAAAAAGAAAATCAAAACACACAAAGACGAAAATAGCAAGCAAAGTCTGCCCCAGCATTTACCTACAAGAGCAGGCTCATTCAATGTAGATTGTTCTTGATCAGAATTATAGATATGTGGCACAGCTAAAAAAATAATTGATTCATGATTTTATGCTAAATTAAGGCAAATCAGACTCTGAGGGTGCTAGGGAAACACTAATTATATCTGCCAGAGGGAAAGCAAATAATACTTAGAAAGCATTAAATCAAATGTGCTCTTGAGGCTGCTGCTGTGAGTCCTTGTTCTTACAGAATGCCTCAAATTAGTTGCAAAAAGCCTCACCAGCTTCTGTAGAATTTTATTTTAAACCAAAATTAATTTAATTTTTAAATTGAATAAATTTATTCAAAACTAGATTTGATAGATTAATATTACTTTATTTAGTGTTACTAGTATTAACTCTTATTAATGAAGCACATGGCATCTGCTAGGGCCAGCAATTAATTTCTTACCCATACATCTCTCTCCTGCATCTCCTGCCAAAACCCCACGTCAGTCTGCCACCACAGCCTCCCATTCAGCTGATAGCAGTGCCTCCACAATCTGTTCATTCTTCATTTACTGCATGGGGTTGGCTGAGACCACAGCAACACCGAGCTCATTTAAGCTCATTTCAGGACCTCAGGACCATGCACAGTGCAGAAGTCTCTAAGGCGGACTGGGCTGTAGAGAGCAGCTCTGTGCCTGAAGGGGCCATGGATCCATCCTGATCCTGCAGAATTAAGTTTGGGGCTCACAAGGATCAGTGGGCACAAGGCAGACCCTGGAAGCATCCCTAGTGTAGGTGAGGTTAATGCCAACAGGAGCTACGAGGCACCGCAGTACCAGGAGTGAACGTGGACAGTTTGTCTCTTCTTGAGATCACTGGGCGAGATTTAGGGCAGCGACTCTCAGCATCTTCTGGATAAGCACCAAGATTCCTGGCCCAGAGATAAGGTAATTTGTCCTTAGGTGAAAAGAGACATAGGTAACAACATCAGCTTCAATATTATTCCAAGAAATCCCATTCCAGTATCTGTGGGAATTTTGCCATTGACTTGAACAGCAGCTGAGAGACTCACCACTGTGCCAGTCAGAGGAAACAAACTTTTCACTGGCTATTGAGAAACTCCAATGAAAGACAAGAAATTCTGGGTGTCAGAATTCTTATTATGCTAGTTTCCCATTGATACCTTGATAAATAAATAATGTAAAAAGTCCTTAGTAACCCTCCCCTTTTTAATTATCAGACAGTGACATATTAAGTCTATTGACTCACTGTAGTGGGTTGCATAATGGAAATGCCCTTGGAAAGGCATGATTTTGTACCCTTTGTGTTTCTCCATCATAATTCCATAGATTTATACATCGTCAGTGTGCTATTTTGGGCTAATATATTGCAAGGACATAGGGGTGGTGGCAGTTTATCAATGACTTTTTGTCCTCTTTTTCATTAGTGCTGTTTAAGAAGGCAAGCTATTTCTATCAGGAGCTTCCTATAAACATAATGGATTTTACAGTATAACCATAATAGCTCAGTACTATGCCTGTCCCTTCCTTGTATTAATTATGATCATATTTGCATTCAGGATGCAACCTTATGTGAATCCAATGCAAATTTCTATCTTTGAAGGAGAAAGGCACTAGCACAGCAATTGTTCAAGCTGTCCCTGGAGGTAATAAGACACGTGCACATAAGGCATGTGCTACCTAAGGGCAGTACCAGAGCAATAACTTTCTTGATCCACACAAATATAT
Source organism: Euphonia xanthogaster (assembly GCA_034509185.1). Taxonomy (NCBI): domain Eukaryota; kingdom Metazoa; phylum Chordata; class Aves; order Passeriformes; family Fringillidae; genus Euphonia; species Euphonia xanthogaster. The sequence goes on along the minus strand of JAYDZK010000001.1, from coordinate 97,528,997 downwards.
CCCAAGCAATGTTTCTCTGGAAATGGAAATTATGCATTGTAATGAAAATTTGGAGATTAATTTAGCTTTTTCTGCCTTTTTTTTTTACCTGTGCATTACCTCACTAGCATTCAGTCAGTATTATATAAGACCATAACCAGGTTCACCTCGACATATTTTCTTTTCCCAGTCAGTCAAAATAGGTAGCAATCCATTTTTCATACATACTACTTTTATTAAGAGAGATTTAATACTTCCTCTTGGACTGCAATCTACCCAAAACAGCCTGGTATTTTTCATCTACCTACTTCACAAGCGACAGGTCAATAAGCTTTTCTGGTTTTTTGCCTGGGTACCTAAGTCAGCATCATTAATTTTCAAAGGCTTCAGCTCTGAAAGCAACAAGAAAGGCTCTTAAGTACATTCTTAAAGCCCACATATTCAGTGACATTAAAAGTATGGTTTATGTCCCTTTCAACAAAGCAAGCATTAACTCCATCTTCAAGGCCAGACAACCATGTATGCCTGTGTATAGTCTCAACTAACAGGCTGTTTCTCTTGTTTAGAATACAAGAACAAGAGCCCTCTTAAAGCTTGACATTTAAGTGATGTAGGTACCAGAAGAGCTGAGTCATCCCAGGAATTGTCTGTCAATGGTGATAACCACTGAAATAAGCAAATCAGAGTTCACTTACTTTAAAAGTACATAACTCCAATATTTTTTCTCTTTTGAAACAGAGAGGTGCATAGACTATGGAAAACTTCAAACTATTTCATCTTTTTGCAATCTTTGCCATTGAAAATGGAAAAAAATGAAAGAAAACTGGGGAAAAACCCCTTCAAAACATAGAAAATTGCCTTATCCAGAGGAGATTTATTCTTTTCTTCATTGTTGTATTGTTTGGAAAGGGACATTTTAAAAGGGTTTAATCAATTTTCTTCTTGAAACTGAATTACAGGTGGAAGTTTTCAGGTAAGACAATGACTTAAAACTGTGGATGGTAAGCAGACACTAAAATTCCTATAAAGTAAAGCTGCCATATCTCCCAGTGCCATCAGACCCAACGTGGAAAATGAAAGAAGTGCAGATTTGTCTTTCTTTTCCAGGTGACCTAGAAAATATCTCAATGGAGCACACCAATAGCTGCAGCGAGAGCCAAGAGCAGTGATATACCAAGTGTCAGAGCCCTGAGGGTACCAATAAGGTCTCAATATCTGCTACCATCACCATCTCCAGCTTTCAGGGGCTCAGGAGTCCCATTTCAACCCTGTCTGGGCCCATCCATCCCTGATCCAGTCATGCTGCCACAAGTGCCAGTCCATCAGGGAGTGGGCAGCCTGCACTGTCCCCTGACTATAAGCAGGTAGAGCTGGCAAGAATTCCATCCCACAGATGTGTGTGTCTCTGGTGCAGGCTGGACACCCATCCATCCCAGCAGTTCTCCTGAAATGGCACCTCTCTTTTGCCATTCTCATCATGACATGTCAGAAAACTCTCAGCTGATGAGGACCTCATGGTGCTCTGCTGTGCCTTTGTAAGCTGCACACAGCAGGATTTACACCTGAAGGACAGACCCTAACAACACTAATTCAGTAGCTTCACAGTGTCACTGGAGTTTTCCAGCTGCTTTTAAACCATGCTTTCATGAAGTATCAATTTGCAAGCTCATCACTTAAAGAAAGAGAACAATCAAACGTGGAAAAATGCTTTTAGAAAATTACACATATATATCTATAAATGTGTATATAGAGATATATCTGTACTTATATATATATATGTATGTGTGTGTGTGTGTGTGTGTGTGTGTGTGTGTGTATCTGTATTGACCCATAATGGTTTTGAAACATTTCTCATTTTCCCATAAATATATGCACAGAAAAGGACACACACACACAGAGAAATGTACAAGCATACACACAGGCTCTCAGACTTTATTTTTCCAATAACAAACCAGGCTGCTCGAGGCTTTCCAAATTCAGTTAGATGCCCTTTGCATTACAGAGCTTGCCCAACCCATCTGTCACACAGCCATCCTCAAAGTGCATGTATTAAAATTTAAGCTAGGTTGTTTACAAAATAGTTCCAAGGCTGTCCCTTTGTGGAAGTACTGGTTTGCAGAACATCTGTTGCTTTCAGTAGTCAATACAAAGACATTTGTTTCATCTGAAAGGAACGGCAGTTCCCTGTGCTGTAACCATGCTCCCATGAATCAAAGGAAATATGTTAAGGCCATCCAGCCATTATTAATCTTTTATCTGGGGACTCTGCCTTTCTCTGATCACATATTTATGAGCATTAATTTTGGCTTGATTTGTAATGGCATGTTCTCTGTGACGATTTTCACAAAATGGGAAGACAGAATCTGAATGGGTAGAATGGCTCAGTGCAGACTTATCAGTGATTTTGGCTTCATTTCTGCACATCCCCATTGATCTACTGTGTTGAAAAAGCAAGTAACTATCAACTGTGTCAGTTCCCCTTGGCTATCACCATCTTCTCTGAAACAGAGCTCCAGCAAGCAGCACCAGCCTGGCCTATAGTGGTTTCTTTTTGTTTTTTATTAAGACTTTCCCTTTGTGTTTCTTTCATGTTTTGTTGATGTCGGTCAGAATTCAATATAAATCTAGACAATGTTCATATTAATTATTATTGAAGTTATATCACTGGAAAGGTAAGGCAGCCTAAGGGTTAGAAGTGAAAAACAGATTAAAATCTTCGTTACCAAAATATTTTGTTTGCAAATTTATTTTTCATATCCATATCACATCTCTGTAAAGCTGCAGGATTAATAAAGATGTCTGAAATTAAAAATAAGGGCTTGATTTTTCTCTCAGATGAATTTGTAGAGATAGTATTGGTTCATTCTGACTTTGTAGACTGCCTTGAAATAGGTCACCAGCATGCAAAGCAGTATGAGTTCAAGTAAATGCTATCTTGAAATGGTGTCTACAGTAAAGTTCTCATTGTAAAAGCTACTCAACTTCTAAATTCAAAGCATCAGGACCAAAACCGTGTAAGGATGCACAATAATGGCAAAACAATGGAAACATTTCTGGTTCATGTGATCCCCTCAAAATCTGTGAATGATATAAGGATCATCAGAGAAACTCCTAATCATCAATTTTATGAATGTTTTAAATTTTAGGCTTAGGAATTAGCTAGGGTGAATGAGTAAACAGATTATATGCCAGGAAATTCCCTCAAGCTTTGGAGATGCATTAGTATACTCTGCTGTCTACCCTTTGCAGGGAATGTGTTACATTCAGGGAATAGTGAATCAATAAAAGAATCAATTTACAAGAAGCATCTGAGAATCTGGAGAATTCCTCCTGAAAGACTGCACAAGCTGAGACTGGATATCCTATTTCTTAGGAGGCATGGCCACAACATCTTGGGAGAAAGATGATAGTGTGTACTAGCTTGTTAATTTTGGTCACAGAAGATAAGTCATAGGAACAATGATTACGGTAGAGTTGCCTGCAATTAGATAGGAAAAAATGTGTTCGAAGAGGAAGGATCTCAACCTTACCTAACTCCAACTGGTAAAATTTAAGAACTGAAATAAAAATAGTTCATTTTGAAATGAGCTTTGAGAAATTATTTTAAAAAATAAAGCTGGGCAGCATTGAACATTAAATTAAGCTAATGTCTTTCTCTTTTTGATTGTCCCTCTTAAGAATGATATGAGAGGTACTCAAACTGAGATGTGTATAGCCCTTTCTGGGTCACATACACAAAGCCAAGTTGCTTCAAAACATTTACTTGAAATACAAAAAACAACGGATAAATTATTAAATTAATGGTATATCTCCGCTGAAAAGAATTTAGGATATGGAAAGCTTCATTGCAAAATCAGGAGTTTATTCAAACAACACTTGGACAGAACATCTGCATGTGTGTTCTCACAGACAGGTTGGGCTCCTCCTCATTCCATCCTCTTACTTATTCCTCAGAAAGCACAGCTGGCTTCTGAGGAATAAGTAAAAGGATGGAGTTTCTTCAGTGAACATTGCACGAGAGCATCCCACTGTTGTGCTGAAACATGGCCCTGCATTAGGCATTTTAGACATGCTAATAGGTTGTGTCTTGGTACCTTTTAGCTTTTCACAGACCTAGAATATTAATGAACAAAAATGGTATTAAGGCAGTGGTCACACATGAGAATAATTGAATAAGGGCCTTTGAAGGCTACAGCTCCAGTGCTTGCATTAGATTGAAGGATTCTTTCTGCCATAGTATTTTCTGCTCCTTTGCCTTCACAATGGAAATCCTGGTAATCATCATTCATTCCAGCCATCCCAGCCATTTCATCTGATGCATAGAAATCATTCTGCTTCTTCTCTCGTGCACACATCACACTACAGAGGCTGTGAGAGGAATACTGCCTGGTTTCACCAGTAAAGGAGAAGAAATAGGATGTCTGGAAGGAAACCTGAATTGCTGCTTGATTGGAACAAATGCTCACACTGTGCCATTTCCACCAGTCAATAATTTGAAAGGTTCCCTTTCAATTTGTGATTTTTAACATTTGTGTAAAATATGCTACCATTTGAAAATTAATAAGGCAATTTTTCACATAAGAATTTAAAAGCAAGAAGACTACCATTTCATGCATCCATTTCTTTAAGCATATTTTCCAATTAGAAATACTATCAAAAGCAACTCACTCTTCTGGCCATCAGATGCAGTGTAGTGCAGCAACACTGGGATCTGTGAGCTCCCAAACACAGCCAGGGAAAATCCTGAGGAGCAGATCGTGGTTCTGGGCAAGTTCGACATAATTAATTAATGAAGCTGAGAGCTGCAAAGGTTCGGTGTTTGAGAATTCTGGGAGGAAAATTAACAAAAGCTCTTTCAGTTATGATTATCCATTCAAAACGTTTAATCTTGGTTTATAACTTAGAAATATTAAAAACCCTTAGTGTATTTTTCCATCATGCTTTATTTTTCAGCTAAGATCCAGTGGCAGAGGTGAAAACTGAATTAAAGGCTAGGAGAAGGAATGAATTGTCTTCATGCTATAACCATTTGGATTTGTAGCTACAAAGGCCTTTCCAAGATAATAAAAGGTAACTTAATTTATGATATTATGATGAAAATGGGGAGAGAAATAAAGTGGTAAGTATTTGAGCTTCCAGATTTCCAATGGCAATTTTATTTTGCTGTAAATATATCACCTTCCTACATCTGACTCAGAAGCTAGCTCGTTAAGTACTCAGAATGGCTGCAGGGTACAGAAACCTGTAGGTTATGAAGAAGGAAGCCCTTGTGGACTTCTGTTCTTGCCAGGAATAACAAAGCTAGGAAAACCGATCTCTCAGGCTAGGCTTGAAGCTGAGAAAGTATTCTCTTCCAGGTGTAAATATAAGTTCCTTTACTCTTAGAAGTCACAAATATGTGTGGATTTCTGAGTAATTATAAGAAAATGTTATCAATAATATTACGGAAGTTATCTAATAGTTTACACTATAGAGCTACTATAGAAGTAGCATTACTGATTCTCTATCTGGATGAACTATTTCACATAGAGAGATTTACAGAAATTGAACAAGTTAACCACCTTCAGTACCCTGTAGCAATCTATAAATCCAGAAACTGGTTTTATGTGTGTGTGGTTTGGGTGAGGTTTTTTTTTCCTCCCTCAGCATTCATTCTTCACCTTAAAGGTTATTGTCAACTGCTTTGAATTTTTTGCTGTCTGTAGGAGTAGTTAAAGTTCACTTGAGGGTCACTGCTTTAAATACTCCATGCTGGAAGATCTCTCATTTCCTCATCTCCTGATATTTCCTCTTCGGTTTCCATTGGTGAAGTGCATTGTTATCCTTAATTAACAGAAGTGCCCCTATTGAACTGAGCTACAGGGTTTCTAGACAGCTAATGAATAGCTGGGGTTTCCCCAGCAGATCATTTAAAGTTTCATTCTTCTTGTCAGAATGTCTTGAAAGTTTATCCTCATGGATAAAATTATGTGATGAGTAGAAAAAATAAGCCAATAACCAAGGAAATCATTTGGGTATGTACCAAAGTTAAAAATCTACTGAAGTGCAGCTGACTTCATTCAGAAGAAATACAACTGACCCAAGAGAAGACAGCTGGGGAAATAGCAAGCCACCACTGGCAATGTGCAGAAAAGATGACAGAAGAGAAAAAAGGGAATTGGGAGAATAATTGCTGGGTATAACAGAAATCTGATTAATGTCTTCAGCTAATACAGAAACAGGAAAGGAAGTAGTGAAGTCACTATGCCTGGAAGTGTTCAAGAAACTACTTGTCATGGCACTGAGTGCTGTGGTTTAGTTGACACAGGGTGCTCAGCCAAAGGTTGACCTTGGAGGCCTTTTCATACCCTAATGACCCTTAATGAACTAGTAAATCTTAAGACAAAATGAGCAAAAACTAAAATGAAGCAACAATGAAAATAATTAAAATAATTATTTGAATAATTCTTTCCCACCATTTCATAACAAAATTATACAGTCTCTAATCCAGTATCAGAAATTTTGAGTAGTGAGGACAGGCCATGAACAGAAGTATGAGAAGCTGGAACACACTGGAAAATTGAACAACAACAACTCATTAGGACTGGCAGATACCTTCCTAAAGACCACAGTTGCTGAAGACAGAAGGTATTTCATAAAATACAGCTAGTAAAATATGCAGTCTCTGGTTAAAATGAGCATCTAGATTGCAGGTCTGCAGGTTAGCAACTGTTCTAGATCTAAAAAAGTTACTAGGGTCTAGGGAATCACAAATCACAGTATTTCACTACTGGTTAATCTTATCAAAACAATAATTTTAATTTATATTTTTTAAAGATAATTCTTCTAAAACATGATAGGAACATGGCAGGAGCAGCAATCTTTGTAGCAAGTCTTCATCTCTCCTCAAGAAGGGCAAGCAGGAGGATCCAGGTAACTGATGAGAGGCTGCTCAGCCTCACCTCCATCCCTGGAAAGGTGATGGACCCCATGCTGTCATCAATGGTGCCAAGTCCCTCTGGCAGCCATACCCAGCATCATCCCTCAGGGGTGGGCACTGGAGCAGTTTTTTATCTGGTTTGGTTCCTGTAGTGACACAATTCAAAATATTTCTCTGTCTGAGAGTACAGGGTGAGAATTTTTCTGAAAAGTGAAAATTATTATGGCTTGTTTTACATGGAGTGACAGGTTAGAGGAGTAATGAAGTCAGTGAAGGACTATAAGTAAAAAAAGAAATATTGAAAAGGTGTCAATATCAAACAAGACAGACATACTCCAGCTCGTGCGAGAAATGCAACTCAATTGTTTGAAATCTTCCATACCTAGATGAGTCAGTCAACAGCATGTTACTATCTGTATTGGAACAGAAAACACTAAAATCACTAAAATAATGGAGGGAGAATGAATGACAAAAGAATTAGAAAATAAAAAGAGTCAGGTTTTAAATAGGTAAACTGTGAAGGGAATATTTCAAAACATAGATATTTACCTGTGTGAAGTATTTTAAAATATGTAACATTAAAAATATTCTAACTTGTGCCTGAAAACCAAAAGAGGTATCTGCTTGCAATGCAGTATTGCTGTATGAAACACTGGGATTGCAGGGAATGATAGTCTTGCAACACATCACAGAGACAAAATCTGCTGTTTATCACAGCGGCAAACATCAGCTACTACACTGCAAAAATATCGAAGGACTTCTGCAGAATGCCTGAGAAGAGAAAAGAAGAAGAGGTGATTTGGATGTCTCTATCAGGTGAAAAGCTGCTGAGAGCAGAATATTACTGATGTATTTTATAAACCCTCCCTTGTCCTGGAAGACAAGAGGTCACACTAGGAGACATGAAAGTCTGTACTACAAGTAGGGCTACACAGCAAGATGTGATTAAAATAAGAGCCCTCCTCTCTCAGAACCTTGACAACAACAAAATTCAACCTGCACTCCACATATATTTACGTTTTTAGATCTGTAACTAATATTTCCTAACCATATATCCCATCTTTTATGCAACAGTCTATCAATGTCCTTCCTTCCTTCCTTCGACAGTCTTACGAAAGGCTCTTTTTGCCTTTTTTGTGCTGGACCATTCTCACGATGAGGAGTCTAAGGGTGGGACCTTACTGCAGTCTTCAACCGCCGAATGGGAGGCCAGAAAAAAGAAGTGTCACATTTGTCTTGAAGATACATAGTGAAAGAGATGAGAGGCAAAAGACACGTGTTGCAACAAGGGGAATTCTGCTTAGGTAGTAGGAGAAAACCTTCTGACAGGAAGAACAGCCAAACCCTAGGACAGGCTCTTCCACAAGGGCTGTGGAATCTATTTCCTGAAGAGCTATTCAGGATTTTCCTGGGAAAGGCTCTGAGCAATGTGATCTAACCTGTACCTCACTGAAGCTCAGGCTTGCTTTGTGTTCCCTATCATGAGTAATTCTGTGCTGCTCACACCTCTCTAGAGGAGAAACCCATATGATTGACACCCTTCATAAGGCAGCAGCGTTCACAGGGTGGAAGAGGGTGACATCTCTCGGTGCAGACACGTCCCCAGCTCAGCTGACAGACACCTCCATCACTGCACCTCACTGCCCCACTCTGCAGATGACATAGTTTTTCCAATAATGTGTTCTGAGTAGGATTCTGCCCGTTTGCCATGGTCATGGCAACAGGATTTGAAAAGTGATAATCAAAAACTAAACAGGGGAAGAAGACTACTCCTTACTACCTGTCTTCGGATTTATTTTGCTTATTTTTAATATCATCTTAATTAAGAAAAAAAATAGTTTCTTTGACAAATATATGGTCTGATTTCTCAGCAAGGACTTCCATTGCTTACAGCTTACTTATATTTTACACTTCTTTATTTCTCCCACTGATAAACCACTGGTTATTGCAAGAGCTCAGCTGCAATAAATTGTCACTAATAAGAAGATTCACAATGCACATCTGAGATATTTTTGTGTATTTCTAACAGCTTATGGCAGTAGTAATAGCAAGTTTTACCCACATCATAGGTCTAATATGCAATCACAAAATTAGCCTTTCCTGACAAATGGCAAGGGCTCTACCTGATTTCAAGTTGAATTCAACATAATGTTAAAAAGGAATGTGCTCCAAAAACCAATTTGTTATAGATGTAGTAAAATAGCATCAAGGATTCCATGGAAAAACAGATTTAACAAAGAGTAAAAAAGAGCTCACAATTCTTTCAGACAGCACAGACATTATGTACCACTCACACATATGAATACAAACCACTCCATGGAAATAAGGGCAAGGTAGATTCATGAGCACATGATGATATTCTGTTACTGGGAGAGATCTACAGGAGTGACTTGGATTTTAAACAGTAAATAAAGTTATTTTTGTGCCATTTATCAGGGGTTTGGGGGTTGTTCCTTTTTTATCTTGTGCTACAACAACTAAATCCCTTACTACTCCCACCATCACAGAAGGTAGAGACAGGAGTTTTGCAGCAGTTCCCTGCTAGATCCAGGCTCCCACAGTTGCAGGAGCAGAAACTGGAAACAGTGAGTCCATCTGACAAGAGCTTATGATCACAGAAAAAAGAGAGGAAAATCTGCTGTCACTCTTCTGCTGTTGGAAAGCTCTGGATACTGGACATGAAGAGAATTGTGAATCAGGGTTACACATTTCCTGCCACATCTTTTATCATTCTGTCTGGAAAAAGCAGCCTCCAGTCAACAGAGTAGAAAAGAACTGGCCTGCTTGGTTCCTACAGAAATCAGTAGGGTAATGACACTGACTCCAATGGGCCTTTAATTATCAGGAAAGGGCAGCTTTTGAAGAGACAGCTACTGCTACAGGACTGAGAGTGTCATTTATTTACCCTTAAGAGTAATCATAGCCCCTGTGTGCCACTTCCTTCTTCCATTTTGTGGTATATATCAAACACCTTGTGGAACTGTGAGCACAGGAACAAATCACAAACAAGTGTAAGGAGGTATAATTAGTGTGCTGATGTCTCAGCCACTCACCAGGCTGATCATTCTCAGACTAGATAATTTCCCTGGTTATTCTACTGCCTTTTCAAAATGAAGGGGGAAAAAAGAACACTATGTCCTCAAAACAGAGGACAGATTCTCTCACATTTAATCATACTTAATAACACCAAGTCCCACAAGATCTTCAGGCAAGACAACTGAGAAAAGGGACATTTCTTTCAAGGAATATGGGCTTTGCGAAAGCAGATGCCTAGCGAAGTATAACACAGTGTGAGCAGGCATGGAATAATAAACCTTAATGGTGCTTCATGACCTCTTTTTCACATCACAGCAGGGACCTCACCAGCCGCCTAGAATGGTGGTGCGCAAATTCAGAAGTGCCAGGGTGCGAACACCTGCCCCAGGTGCTGCAGCCTCTCCTAATACTTGATGCACCAAAGTGTTGGTCGGACTCTTTGAAGTGGTGCTATGACACATTTTTAAGATATTTCAACAGCTGCATGCCCAGTTTGACTTTGTGAATGAAACTATAATTTCTTTCACAACATCTTTGCCTCCCACGCAAGGGGAAAGAAACACTTGTCAGTCTCTAAATAAGTCTAAGTCTGGAGAAAACTGGACCCTCACACTAAGGTGTTTCTTACTTCCAACCAATTCCCTACTTCAGACTGTTTTACCACTTCAGGAGGATCCTGCATACCAAGGATAATTTCCTTGGCATTGCAAGCAGAACATTCAGAAGAATCATTACAATGAGGCTCTCTGAGCAGCAGAGCCTGTAGCCTCACACAGAATCTCAATTCCTCTTTTAATCTGCACAGATAACTGAAAACCTTTCAGGCAAAAACATTTAATTTTTTTTTTCTTTTTGGGTATTCCCTCAGCTGGAAATGTTAATCTCAAAACTCATACTTTTTTTAACATCTTCTGGAGGGTTGTTTTTCTTGATGGAAGCTTCTAAAATAACACTTTTTTTTTTTACCAATTAATCTTTGAAATAGTTTTTCAGAACAGTCTCTTTTTAGATCTCTTGCTGCTGTCAGTTTCATCAAGACAATATCCTGATTTTAACCTCCACCTATGCTTCTTTCTAATGTGACACTTCAGGTTATATCATTAAACTTTTCAATAGATACTCAGAGGTAGGAAAATGTAGGCACTGAGTCTCTCCTTTATATTCTGGTGTTCTGACAGCAGAAAAATTCAGATTGCTTCCTTTGCTTTTGGGGGTATTTGGAACACTTTAGAAAATTTTCGAGGTAGCAAGGTTTGGACTTTGTATAAGATGCAAGAGCTTTCTAATTCCCCTCTGGAGCCAGCTTGGGTGTAGGTGTGTGCAGAGCTCACCCCCCAAGAAAATACAAGACAGGAGGATGAGAGGTCACACTCACTGTGAGCAAACCCCACTGGGGCTGTCAAAGACACCTTTATCACTCCCATGTGGTTATACCTCTGCTGTCAAATCACCATGCCCAGTCAATGGATTTGGGTGGAGCTATTTGGTGGTGAGTTTAGACTGGGGGGCTTGTGGTTAAATAACACCCCTAAAATCTTCAACTCCCCACAACTTTGGGTTAAAAGAAATAGTGACAAAATTACAGCAAGTCCAGTGCTCATAAAGATTCAACAGTCAACATTTCTAAAAAGCACTAAGTCAGCAAAGCCAGATTGCATTCTGTGTGACCAGGAGCAGAACTTAACCCTTTTCTGTTCTTTCCAGTAAATGTTCTGGCTGTTGCAGAGCACTTATCAATGGTTTGATTTAGGTATATATGAATCACACAGATTCTAATCCAGTTCCTCCCAGTTCAAAGTTCAGGTAAATTCAAGGGTAAAGACAGGTTCCTTTCCATTGGTGAAATGACAAAGGCACTCCACCACTTACTACGGTTTTATCTGCTTGACACCAAAGAGCTTGGCCACAAAATATAGGCAGTCCATGGTATGAACCTGCACTATCAGTGTGGAGCCTCTCTCTCTACAGGATTTCTTTTAAAGTATAATAGCTGCCAGGTGACAGCTCGTGTCTCTGTTCCCAAGAGGCAAACAAACCTTGGCCAGAAACTATGTCCAAGGACAGCTCAGCTTCTGCTATAGTGTTCCAGAACTGACCTCACAACTCAGAACAGAGCAGGGCAGCCAGCTCTACAAAGCACCAACTCAAAACATTATTGACATTTTAAAATCTACAGCACTTAAAGGACCTGTTCTTTCTAATTTTCTGCAGTAGTAGTCTGTTTTTCCTGCTGACATTTTATGGGCATGAATGGAGTCCCTCCTGACAGTCAGGGTCCTCACACCACCTTCTTCAGAGTCTCGTGAGGATGGGTTTTGCCCTAGTTTCCTAGAGAGGTTCAGCAGCTCCATGGTGAAATGACAGTAGAGCTGATAAATGTTGCAAAAACACCTTACAATATTACCAGAGCTAATTTGTACATGCAAAATTTGAAAATTCACCTGGGATTCAGATAGATGGAAAGGTTTCTGCAGCATCTCTCCAGAACAAAATCTCCATGATTTTAACACAGCTAATACCAGCAGAGTGGTATGGGGGCTTGAAAAAAAACTAGTGATAGGTATTTACACAGCTACTGAGCACTTACAGACTTCCACCAAAAAGGCACTAGTAGTTTCTCTCTTACAATGATAATTTCAAGCAGAAACACACAAACCTCCATCCCCTTCACAAACCTAAAAAACCTGTACTAACATCTGAATACATAAGGTAATGGCACACACATGTAAAGAAAAATATTCTTTCTTATCTCTACCTATGTTTTCTACTGGGCCATATGGATCAAAGGGATATCTAATCAGAGTAATACCTAATGGTAATGGTCATTGAAAGAAGGTTGAAGTGTTTTCCTTTCAAAGGAAAGCAACATTCTACATTTTGGAAGTGAATAATTTCAGTATTAAGATCATTATTTGCACTCTCTATCCTCACTGAACAATGAGTGCTTTGATATCCAGCCTGCCAGAAAAGCTGATTTGCACAATTCTACACACCCTGAGCTCTCAAATACACTGTGGAGGCATTTTTCTGAGTGAAGAAAATGGCTCTCATTTAAGAAAACAAAATAGGTAGACATTTCATTTCATCAAGTAAAATTCTCATTCCAGGGGTTTCTTTTCTGCCAAGGTTTCTACAGCTCTGTCTGAATGCTGGGTAGATTAACTGGTTTAATTAGGGTTTCAAAGAAACAATGTCCGACAAATTATTTTTCTCCTCTCTGAAGAGTTCATTCCTGTTTTCTGACCTGGAAAATTCTATTGTGACCTTAGAATTCACACCTATTTATCTTTTCTATTTCTGTTTGCTTTTATCCTGACACCAAATCTGATGTCTCACTGGAAAATATATTAAATTATGAATCCATACCACTTGTAGCATCAAGAATGGTATAAATGTTTGTTATTGAAATTAAAAGCAGTATTGAAATTAAAAGCAACTTATATCACCCAAAGTTCACTTTCCTGTGAAGGAGGTGCAATGAATTAAACCCATTAATGAAAGAAATGGGCTCCTTTTTTCAGCTGTAAGGCCAAAACATTGCAAATATTTGCCTGGAAGTCCCCATACCCTGCATAAAATACAGTGTCTGTAATAGTCTGCCCAGCTCTGGATACATGTAAGTGCCATTCAGACAGAGGCAAAGGAATATAATGATTTTTTGTTTGTTTGTTTTGTTGACTTTTAAGGGAACAGTGGGTTTTAGCCTTGCCAAATTCCAGATGCAAATTTGTTCTGCATTCTCCAGTGTAGTGCTCTAATCAGCAGCACAGGTATAGATTTATGCTGAGTGCAGAACATAGCAAGGCTGTGGATTTTGCTGAATGCCTGAGCAGCTCTATGCCCCCAGCTCTTAAAAGCATTTGAAGATTGCCAGGCCCTTCAAGGAGTGAGCTCTTCTTTCATATAGAAGACCTAGTAACTATGTTATTGGTTATTGCACCTTGAAAGCAATATTCTATTTTCTATTCTTTTGACTGAAGTTCTCTGATACACTACATACAGTTTATATCTTGCTGATGCTAAAACATAATTAACCTTCCCCACTCAAACTCACTGCTGATGTGGCTGTGCTAAACCAGTTTCTTCATTCTTTGAGAAAGTAATACACAATTTTCTATATGTTACGAAAAATATATTTATAAACTTTTTTCTTATGAATTTTCCATCACAATCAAGTCTACATTTTCTGGTATGTTTTTCTCACCTGCAAAACAAATGCATTTGAAGGATATCAGTGATGTCAAAGGTTTTGTAGGAGTAGGGTTTTGATAGCTGAACTCCAAGTACCAGTCTCTCTCTGTCCAGAGAGACACTTTTCTGCCTAACATTTATGCTTAGTAAAGCAGGTTGTGCACTGCCCCAAGGGGGCTGGCTGATGCTGCAACCCACAGGTATTACATTTCCTGCACAGTTAGGTTTGTGACAGGCAAGGAAATTCTTCCTGTCTGACTATGAAGAGCTAAAATTCCCAGATAAGGGCTTTCCATTGCTTTCAAGAGAAAAACATAAAATTCAGCCCAGTATCTATCAAAAGCAGGACCTTTCCACCTACACTGGGAAACAAATCTTCCAAAATAATCTCCATCAGCATTGGAGCACTTTAATGGTGTTTTACTGAACTCGCATATTTTTGCATTAACACATTCAAAAAGTATTTTGAATTAGAGTTCCAGTTCCTTGTGCCCTTGGTGGATCCATTTGACATTTAAAATTCAATCTCTGCTGAGGATGCACACAGACTAAATTTATTACATAATGAATCTGAAAGGCAATAATGCACAAACATATCCCTACAGTGCCTTTATTCTCAAAAGGGTTTCAGATCAATGTGAGGCAAGCTGGAAAATTCTTGCCAAATACTAAGCAACAAAAAACCCTTCCTCTTCCAATAATTTGCCAAGAGATGAAAGTAAATCATAGGAAACATTTTCTGATCTTTGCAACAATCATTTGGGACATTTTTTTTAAATCAAAACAAAATGATTTGGACTCTAACTGTTGATACTGGAAAGCATGAAAATATATTTTTCTTGGTTGACTTCCAGATTGCTCCACTGACTAAAAGCATTGACACAGCACAGCCAGGTAACACTGAAAAGGTTAGTAATGTTCTGCCAGAGTTTTCATCCACAAAGAGCCCTGGTCTGGTTTATCTTTCATTTTATACCAAAATAATTTAACTAAGTGAAAAAGTAACAAATAATAACCACTAGAAGACTAACTGCTATTCTCATCAGCCTCTCTGCACAGTCCTATCACCCGCTGTTGTGTCTTTACAGTCTCCATATTGCAAGACCCTTCAGTAGATCTTCATAGGCAGCATTAATTTTCATTATGGTGAATAATTTTATACTGTCATCAGATTTTATCACCTCTTCATTCAAGTGATCTTCCTACTCACTGATAAAAATTTTGAGTGGCACTGATCACGATGTCACTGATCATGCTCAACCTTTCTTCCTGTTTTAAAAACAAATCTCTTTTTGTTGTTTTCTGTGCTTTAGCAGTTATTAATTCATGAGAACACCTTCCTCTTTTTCCTTTTCTGACTTTTTCTTTAAGAGCCTCTACTGACAAGTCTTGCCAAAGCCTTTTCAAAACTCATGTGTATTAGATTCTCTTTTATACAGACCCTCCTTTTTTGTTGCATCTCTTGAGCCATTCAAGACTTGAGAGATGGTGTATTACCTTCTTCTACAAAACTCCTGATCATTATATTAATATTTATTTGTGTGTCCTTTCATTCTATATTTTCCTATTATTTTTGCCAATCTTACAGATACCTTTCTTTATAATGTGTGATTTTTTTTTACCATTTTTAGGTTCATTTTAACCAAATTAGTGCCATTTTCATATTTGCCTGAAGCTCAGGTTCTTTTGACTAGAGGTAATAAACTCCTACCCATTGCAATCCTACAATTCTCTCTGCTAACTCCCTACAAACCTATGAGCAAATATCATCTAATTTAAGTAAAATTTTAGCATTTTTGACAATATTCTACAATATATTCCACGCCTTAGTTTTGAGTGGGTGCTTTAAACCCCTATCCCACTAAAGATCATAACCAATTTAGGAATATTGCTAAGTTTTTGTATAACAAACACTGATACAGAAAATTCATTACTTTTTCTCCTTGAGTAATCCTTCTGTGCTTATGTCAGCTCTCAGCCCCATGGATTCTCTGGCAGGCTTCCTGCTTCCGATAGTTTTTATAAGTTGTCTTTTTATGGCTAGTTTAAATGCTTTTTGCAATTTTCTCATAAAAATCTTTTTTGGCTTGACTTGCTGTGAATTAACTTTTACCTTCCCAGAGTTTGTGTCGCTTTGTACTTTCCTCATTTGAGCAGAGTTTTGTAGACACCTTCTTACTTTAAAGAGTTTCCTTCCTTCTCTTCCTTTGGCATGGCCTTTTTTCTTTTTTAAGATCCTCTCTAAGTCCTTTCTGAGTTATGATACACTTTCTCTGAACCTAAAACATTGATTTGCTATGCACATTAACTGACCAAAAAAAAATTAGTCTAAGCTTTCAAACAGTATCCATGCTGTCTGCAATATTTTTATACTTTTAGCCACTTTCTAATTAAGTGTCTGCTAACTTTTGGTTAGTTTTACTAGAATGTAGAATTTGATGTTGGTGGGGGTTTTTTGGTTCTGGGGTTTTTTTGGGGTTTTTTTTGGTTTTTTTTTTTTTTTTTGGTTACCAGGATATCAAATCTGACTACACTGTTATAGGTGAATGATAACTGTCTTAAACCAGTCCCTACAGACTGACCAAGATTAAATGAGGAGCTGTTTTTCTACAGGCAGGACAGTGTGCTCTAAGGGGTACATCTAATAGTGTTTGAAGACTCAACAACTGTGTCATGGTGATATAATTTTCTTAATCTGAAGCAGACCTGGGAAGTCACAAACATTTGATATTACTCATGTTTTCTTCTTTGCCTCAACTGCTGAAATGTCTCCCAGGCATATGGGGACAAATCTCATACACTTTCTGGGAAATCAGCACATCTGAGCGCCTCTCTGAAGAGCTGTACAGCACTGCCTGTGGCCCGAAGACCAGGAGGAGCAGAGGTCTGTGTGCATCTGCAGGCCACCAATCTCCTCGGCATGTGGGACAGCCTCCCAACTTCAGCCCTTCAGATAACTGGAAGGAATCTCAGGTTTTCAGCCCCTGGTATCTGCTGAAGGGGCGATATACTGTGGAAAACCATCCGGGATGGACCAACCCAATGAGAAGAATATCAAGCCAATGTGGCAGGAGGTGAGCATGGATGAAAAAGAGCTCTTCACTAAATTTTAACTTAAACAGGAAAGGCACAGGAGCTGAAAAAAACAACAGGTGAAAGAGAGCAAGAAGGGCTTCTACAGGTATATAAACAGAAAAAGGAAAATGGAGGAATAGCAGCAGCCCCATTTGCTGTCATCAACAAAAGACACAGAAAAGCCTGAGGTTCTCAATGTTTTTCTTGCCTCAGTCTTTCCTAGCAACACTGGTCTTTAGGAATTAATCCCAGGCTCTTGAGACCAGTGAGAAAGTCTGAGGCAAAGAAATCACCCTTGCTAGAGAAAAATGAAGTTCAGGAACTCTTGAAATACCCACGCCAGTGGTGTCTGATGAATACACCCAGGAGTGGCAGGAGAGCTTCTCAGTGTCACTCTGAGGCCATGCTCAGTTATTTTTGAAAGGTGGCTGTGCCACCTCTGTCCTTGGTGTTTTTAAACACCCAACAGGACAATGCCCTGAGCAATGCAGTCTAACACTAGAGGTGGACCTGCTTTGGCATAGAGACCTTCCAAACCCCCTCCCATCTGGATGGCTCCTGGTAAGTAGCATCTCATGGTTGCTGGCTCCACTGGTTGTATGGGCTGTCATTCACACTGCTGCCACGTTTTTCTCTGTTTACTGTAAAATTTCCACACAGAAAAATCCCACAGTACATCATCTAATTTAATTTATACTGTCTGATACTTTCTGTAATGTATTCATTTCTGTATGATTTGTGCACTGTTAGTACTGTCCTCCTGAAATTATGCCTTCCACTTACTTTCTAAGATGTCTACAAAGCAGTTTTTAATCCAGGCATTTTATTTCACCCATTTTAACTTTCAGGCTTACACTCCAAGTTTGTCATCTCAAAAAAAAAAAAAAAAAAAGAAGGGGGCATGCTTTGGCTCTAAAAATTAGTATTTGTATTTCAGAAGGGTCAAAATACCCCACGAATGTGCATGGGAGTTGCTGACTGTGCTACTCAAAGCTAATTTTTCAGGCACTTAACGATGGACTTTATTCATTCATGTTTGGCAGAACAGAGAAAATCACACAAAAATTGAGCACGATTTCCTTGTACATTATTTTGCAGAAAAAAAACCACTCTTCAGGCTAAGCTGTAAACTTGGCAGAGCATGGGCACTAAGGAGGTGGTCTTTATGAATATATGACTCAAAATTAGCTCCCATACGAAAAGCTTATAAGGCTTGAGGAAGTTTGGTAGGCTTTTTCGCTTTAAAAATGGATATGCAGGATTGTCTTCCTCAAAACAGGTTTGCTCATCTAGGAATTATAAGATTAATATGTAGTACATAAATTTAAATATTTTAAATATTTTATAAAGGGCAAAAGTTCCTTTCTTTCATCTTGAAAACATATGCACAGCTATAGCTATTGTTTATATTTTAATATGTATTTGTACAAGATGTGTTTTTTACAATGGTACTCATTTACATAGAACTGGAGTTTCCTAGAACAAACATAATATTGTAAAAAAAATATGAAAAAAGGAAAAAAATTCATTTCATGTTAACTTAATAGTAGCTCAATATACAGAGAGGACCTGCAGGTAAAGTTTAAGTACATGGTCTCCAGGAAATATGGTTGTAAGATTGATCAATATAGCATTCCAATAAATAATCAAACCACATATTCCTTTCTGCAGCTGGCATAAATGAAATGTAATTATTTTGACCAGGACTTTTTTGTTGTTGTTGTTGTTGCATTAATTCCTTATACCAAACTATTGTGTTGCCTGAAAAATGAATTCCAGGCTGCTGTGGAATTTTTGTCTTTGTTTTGTCTTTGCTTATTTGTTCTTGTGCACTGAATGCAGACTCACAGGAGCTAATGAGGTAATTCGTAAACCTGTCAGCAGCAGACACAAGAATTAATCTCGTGGTGGTCTGGTGAAAGGGGACAAGAGGATTACAGGTGCATGGTTGCCAGCCAACATGCATCCACAGGAGGCCTGAAATAACACCTCAATTGCCTCCTTCCCTAAATCCCACTTGAACCTTCCACATTTGCACTGCACTCTTTCCTTCTCTGTGCCTCCTTGCCAGCAGTGCTATGCAGGGTATAAACCCTGCAGCAGATGTGATATTCCATCTCCACCCCTCCTGTTCATTGCACAAATGTCTGCTTGGGGCCCCCCTGAAGGAGCCTTCTCAAGGATGAAATTGTGCCAAACCCCGTAAGGGCTGTTTATTGCCTTATTACTTCTATTCTATATGATTCTTAGCAACAATAGCGTGTTTTTGAGAATGTACTAAGTGACAAAGCAGGACTTCATTACTAATGTCAGGTGTATTTTATTTTCTTCAGAGGAACTGAGGAGAGCAGTCCCTCATGCAACTGGATGTTTGTTAGCTTTATTCTGCAAGGAAGCGAGAGGGATTGTCTATATCTGCTGCTATGCTTTGTTTTTCATGGGGGAGCAAGAAGTCTTACTGGCTTTACTGTTGCTCTATTTTTCCTACTCACATTCTAAGGAGAGACATCCAGGGAGAGGGCTATGAAAATGTGTGGGAGGAGAAAAACTATTAAAGGCAAGAGAAGTGGTTTTATAATAACCCAGGAGGAAAGTTTTCCAATGGGAAAACAAACTTTGGAGGAGAAACTACTAAATGGAAATGAAATTATCAAGATGCTTGCATAATTATTGTCCTACCTGTATTATAAATTTCCAGTTACATAATGAATTTTTGTGGATAAGACCAATCTGTTTTGTTGTTCTATTACTTGGCAAGCTTTATGACTCTCTGGTTACACTGTTCCACACTATTGCTGATCTCCACTGGTTGTCTGACCTTTCATCAGCACCGTGCTGAGTGGAGGCTCCTTGTGAAAGCAACAACCTTTAGCCTTGCAGTGGCCACACAGAAGTGAGTTCTGTTTGACCTTTTCTTGACACAGACGCTCAAATTCTTTGTGTGTCATGATAAGACCACGATATCTTCTAAGACAAGATCACCAGACAGACTTCAGAAATTTTGACAGGTTTCACTGACACTCATGCACTATACTTGAGCTGATTGTTTATTGACAAGTCTCAGAAGAATGTTCAAACCCCACATTCCATGTCATATTCTTATGTTCTCAGTCCCTTGAATGCTGCCATAATATTAAGGATGAAAAAAAAAAACTATTCATCAATATTGAGAAACTTCATATCTGGCTTATACTTTAGAGATGAGAAAGATGAAGATTTGATTCCTGCCCTGTAATTAATAAGTACATGGGTTATGACTGATGTCATGAGTTTGTCAAGAAAAAATCCTGTCAAGAAAGCCAAATGTGCTATCAGAGGACAAGGTTTTGGAGGTAAAGAGGGAAGGAGTGGTTAACATATAAATTAACTTTAGTAAGGTTTTAATGGCAGAACCCATAGAAAAGCAGAAAAACCCTTCAGAAGCAAAGCAAACATGATCTTCAGTGAAGGACATAACAAACTCAGGTTTCTTGGCAGTAAGAGGAGAATGCTGATCAAGGCATATGATAAAAATACAAAAGTGCATCAAAAGCTAGTCCAAAGAAGACCAAAATAATCTGCTTCCCAAATTTGTAGTCAGTAAGACAAGATACAGCTTAAACTGATGCATGGAGGAGTTTGTGCAGACACGAGGAAAAATGAGAAAAGCAAGTTAAATTAAACATTGGGGTAGGCTGTTGGATGGATAAAGGGTATCTCCATTATTGGAGACTTTCAGGAACTGGTTAGGCAAACAAAGGTCAGGAATAATACATCTTGATACTGCCTTCCAAGGAGTTGATAGAATAGATGTTATCTTAAGCTACCTACCCACCTTTCAATTTTATATATATTTGGTTTTAGGTACTGAAAATAGCTGAACCTTTTTTTAGTAGAATATGCTCTTCTTTAACAGTCCTCAGCAGATGGAAAACATACTAGAAAGTTTTTCCCCTCGTGTAAGTTATTTATTAAAGCTGCATTCTTGCATATTGTTACTTCTGCTTTTTTTAATCACCTCATTTTTTTCCAAGAGTTAGGCTGTTTGTAAATAAAACCTCATTTTCCAGTAATCAGTAAAGCGTTTAGAAAACATTCCGTATAAAATTCTGAGAGGAAAATTATCAGCTTCATGTAGGAACTGCAGAATCCTGTGTGGAGCTTTGTATCTGTTTCAGAGAGCTTAGAAGCTCTATTTTTCAACCTAAAGAAGACATGGAAGGGCAGCAGGAATTAAAGTTATCACCCTAGCATCCTGTTAATTAGCTGCCACCTTGTTTCAAAGACAAGATGTCGTTCAGCTCTTTTACCTGACCTATTCATTATCTCTCTCCTGAGCTTGTAGAACACTAGAATAATGATTTCATTTATATGATGATGTGAACTGTCCAGAAGGAGAATGTCTGAGATCATCAATTAATTTCCCAAAAGTCACCCATTACTTTACTAGTAATGTCTTAAACACTGGGATTCACCTGAGTCAGATGCAGTATTCAGATAGTTAGATGCACTAGTCAGATGCTGTTTGGAGTCTATATTAGGAAATGTTTGCATTATTTGTACATAAGATTTTGTGGCTTTCTTTGTATCACAGTTCTACAAACACTTTAAACGTGCAAATATGACAGAATAATACATTTAAATGTTGATTAAATAAATTGTTCACTTTCTTTTTTAATACGTTTTTGAAAGTGCATTGCATGGCAGACTGTCACTAAAAATCTTTGAGAACAGGGCTCTTAGACCTGATTTTGCAGAGGTTTACACAAATATGTGGGTACACTGGAAGACAACACTTCTCTCTTTGGAGATTTAATGAGACTTTGAGGCAAGGAGGAGGCATAACACACATGAATTGGATTATCAGTGACAAGGTACACATCAATAATAAGACTAAGAGCTATAGCAATTAATTCAAAGGAGCTTTAGCAAGCCCTGTGGCAAAGCCTACTTCCAGGTGATTCTCAAATAGCACTGAGCAGGTCACTGTCATTGTCCTGTGAAGAAGTTTGCCAAACTCTTTTACTGCAGCTCTTCTTTTCAGCTTGCCTCATTCCCTTGGATCTCAGCTCCCTCAGGTACAGCAAAGCTCCCCATTATCTCCAGTGCATGGACCTGAATGCTGATACTGGGGGCTATGGCTTAAATGGAGCTCATCCATCATATGTGAGAGAGGATAAAGCTGGGAAGAAGCTTAAAGTTTGTGGTTATATTACCTGATTATGAGAACAGTGTTTGGATGAAGGTCAGCAATATCTACAAAAGAAAAAGATAAAAGCAGGAAACAAAATACACTGGAATTGAGGAAGCAAGCCATCATACAAAGTGATTAAAAGGAATGAGAATTGACTGATATAGGAGGAAATTTTGCATGATATATTTGCAACTCGTTTCAAAATAGTCAGTAAAATAAATTGTGATAAAAACATTCTCATCAGTTTGAAACAAATACAGACATAGCAATGATACAGTAAGAGAGGCAAATAATATCAAAAACATGTAAAATAGTATTTATAAAACTAACTAGAAAGAGATAACTACATGACATGCCATGTTAAAATCTGTTTATCTTTGTAAGAAAAGACAACAAGTGTAAAATATAAAACCTTATATGTAGGAAAAAAAAATACCCCAAACATTGCCTAAGACCTGATGTATTCACGTGAGCAATCCCATTTTAATACATGGTAACACTCTTGTGAGTAAACCCCTTTATATCAGCTTTAAAGTGCCAGAATATGTGGAGTATTTACTCTGGGGTCTCTCCAGGGGTCTCTCATATTTTAAGTTGTTTCTTCTGCTCATTCAGCTCTGTCAGCATTAGCAGCAATAGGAACCTCAGCTGATGTGCTGTGATATCACCTGTCCACACTTTCTGTGTTCTTCTACTGCAAGAGGAACTTCTGATCTGTGGCATTCCCAGAGTGGAGACTACCAGGAAAGCTCCACTGGGGTGCAGTCATTCCTACCTGCCTGCCGGAGTCTTGGGGAGTGCCTCTGATATCCTTCTGCTCATCAGACTCTGTGTTCCCAGACCTGGATCTGGGAGCCAGGAATCCCAGTACACACAGAGCAGTTACTCAAGACACTTTCCTTTGATTTCAGTGTGAAATACATTCCAGCAACTCACATCTCTACCAGTGCTTGGGAGTTGTCATTCTGGATACAACACATTCTCCCAACCACTGTCAGGGTGTGAGAGGCCTCACCTGATATCCTCATGCTGACATTGTGGATTTTTTGTTATTGTGTACCTTGATTAGCACTGTTTTCCCACCTGCTCAAGGCCTTTGTGAGGAAAGGTAGGAAAATGGGGCAGAATGACCTTTCTTCTCACAGGAGCTTCACTGTTTGCATGCCTTGGACTTTTATTTTCTGACATTGACATTAAGGGATATAGGTTATATTTAATAGAAAGGATATATTTATTAGAAAAAGGTTTTTCACCCAGAGAGAGGTTAGGCACTGGAACAGGCTCCCCAGAAAGGTGCTCACAGCACTAAGCCTGGGTTCAAGGAGAGTTTGGACAATCCTCTCAGGCATAAGGTGTGATTCCTGGGATGTCCTGTGCATAATCAGGAGTTGGGACTCAATGATCCTGATGTCTCCCTTCCAACTTGGCAGATTCTGTGATTCCAAGAAATGACCATTGAAGCAATGCACCCTGGTAGCACCATATTTGCAGGTACAATGAATAACACAGAGAGAGGAATTTCAGGGATGGGCAACTGAATCTCTCTTTTCTTATATTTTTGCTTTATTTTCTCAGTGCTGCCTTTTCAGCTAACCTTTTTCTCCTTTCTGCTATCACAAATATTACTGTTTGTATTCTGTGTACCTGTGATGTAAATTGCAATGGTGTTTAAATTAGTGCCCAAATACATTTATGAGAAAACAAAACAGAAAGCAGATTCTTCACTTTCCCATATCAGAAGATTACAACAGATTATTAGAGGCAAAAAAATATAGCTGAAGAAATATTTATCAGAGCTTTCACCAGCATAACATCAGTGAAAATCATCAAAAATCAGCAATCCAGAGAGGAAAACTCTGGGCAAGAGAAAATAAATTCACTTGTGGTGATGAAAGGCATTCTATTTCCCTGGGCAAGGAGATGTAGGAAGTATTCTGCAATTTGAGACTGGGGTGAGACCATACCAGCACTGCAGGACCCACGTGTCCCAAGTCCATTCCTGTACAACAGGGAAGCAATGAGGGAGAATGTGCTGAGGGGGGGCAAAATGTTCCAAGGAGACACAGAGAAACAGAAATAACAAACTGAAATATTTTCCACTGTTAACCTGTAGATGACTATTTGAGGCATAGACTACCTACCCTAGATTAAACAGGGGTATTTCTCTCTCCCTTTTCACCCTCTTATCAACCCTCAAAACTACAAGCTTCTAATTCCTTTGCAATATGTTTTAGCCCAGAGATATGATCACAGTGATTGTAGAAAAATTAAGAAAAATTAGTAGGAAAAGCTCCTTTCAGAGACAGCTGAGGCCAGACTCTCCAAAGGCCAGTTGTGTCCTTAGGCTCCATCACTCTTTGCCCCCCAGCATTGCATACCTGAACTGGCTATGAGCAGGCAGCAAATATTCCCCAGCTTTGCTTCATTGAGATTGAATGACAATATAATTCCTACTGAGCAAGCAGGTAATGTTTCTGTCTCCCTCTCACTGCTCACACAGATCATGGAGCAGAGAGTGGCACAAAAGAAATCCAGCCAACACCTGCCATGAAGCTCATTATTCACTTGTTTAATGCCTATAACTTCTTTGCAGCTGTGTAAGGCATCACATCCACACTTGGAGGCAAATTATTCAATGCCCTTTCATTTTTTTTCCTAGTATTGTCTCTTTTATAACTCTTGCCCCACTTTTTTGTCTTTTAAGAACTCTTGCCCCACCTGCTTTGCTGGAGAGTGGAGGAAATGGTGATGAACAGAGTTCACTTACAGTGTTTGGTAGAGATTTATGATGCTGCTTCCCATTTCTGCCATAACTCTCTGTGAGTAAAATCAATGATACTTTCTCACTTGGCAGAAGAATCTCACATGTGATATATGGAAATTATTGTCTCAGTGTATGTGATCTGAACTCTAACAATTTCATTTCCTTCCCCTTGCTCCTCTGCTTCCAAGCTAACTTCTCCTTAGCTGGTGGGCACTGTTCAGTTACAGTTAAAGCAGCTCTTCTCACATTGTATTTACCTTTGAAGGTCAGTGCTCCCTATTCCAGCACCCATCTTCCATTTCAGATCTGTAGGGGCCTTATATAGTTTCTCTACATTTTTCCAGTCAGTCCAGAAAAAGGAATCACTTCACCCTACAAATCTTATGAGGATGGCATTTTGTCATTCATACAAACTTACTGGGTAAAATTTGTTTTCCATCTTCACACCTGACAATTATAATTGTGTTTAAAAAAAGAATAGTAAGTATAAAATTAGCTAGAATTCACTAACATGAGACCAGCTAAAAATATGTGGAAAACCTATAGTTAACATCCTTGGCACCATAACATAACAGCATTGTAGCAACAGAGATTTCCGATTTTAGGGAAGTAAGGATTAATCTTCATTTTAGTTAAACTAAAACTGTATTACACTTGAGGAAAATGTGTGGTAGAACTGAGGTCCTCCTCAGCGTACTTAGTGCCTTGCACACACTTTTTTTGGTAGAGTATCCCAGGGATCAATACTGAGGGAAATATTGGCTAACGTCTTGATTAATTATCTAGATGTTTGGAGAGAGTGCCCCCTTCCCAAGTTTGCAGATGATACAAAACTGGGACAGGTGGTTACCATAACAGTCAGGTGTGCTGCCATTCAGAGTGATCTGGACAGGCTGGAGAACTGGACTGTGAGGAATGTTATGACATTCAGCAAGGGGAAATGCAAAGTCTTGCACCTGATGAGGAATAATCCCAGCATCAGGACAGGCTGGGGGCTACAGGCTTGGAAGCAGGACCGTAGAGAAGGATTTGGGGTTCCTCAGTGTCCCTGAGATGACCATGATCCAGAGATGTGCCTTTGTGACCAAAGACAGTCAGCAGCCTCCTGGGCTGCATTAGGCACAGCACAGGCAGCAGGCTGAGGGAAGGGATTCTCCAGCAGTGGTGGATCCAGCAATTGGAATGCTGGGTCCAGCTCTGGGCTCCCCAGGGGTGCTGGAGTGACTCCAGCAAATGGTCATGAAGGTGATGAAGGGACTGGAACATCTGAGAGGAGGTTGAGAGACCTGGGACTGCTTAGACTGGAGAAGGAAATTTTAGGGGAAACTCATCAATGTGTAGAATGCGTGGTAGAAGAGAACGAAGAAGAGAGTGCCAGATTCTGTTCAGTGGGGCCCAGTAACAGGACAAAAGGCAATGGGCACAAACTGAATGCCCATGAAATTGCACCTGAACACAAGAAGACACTTCTTTTACCATGAAGTTGGTCAAACACAAGAATAGGTTGTCCAAAGAGGTATCTCCATCCTTGAGATATTCAAAACCCAATTGGATGCAGTCCTGAACAAGCTGCTGTAGTTAGGCTTGCTTGAGCAAGGGTCAGACAAGAAAATCTCCGGAGGTGCCATTTCAGCCTCAGTGATTATGTGATACTTCATCTGAATTTTTCTGAAATTTCATCTTTTTGGTACCTTGTGAAGGAAAAGTAATGGATGTTCCCACACCACCACCATAATCACAGAATTTCTCCCCCAGATAGGATATGAGGATCTAACACTGATAGTTTAATTTTTCAAGGCTGCTATCTTGTAAGCCATTAAGCATCTTTGTTTTGTATGAAAGGCAACATTAATGCAATCTGGAGTATTTTTAAGAGTTTACTTTAAGATGCTCACTCCATACTTTCTTAAGTAAATCAGTTCATCGAGATTTCAGACTCTGTCTAAAGGTAATGATGCTTTACCTGAATGCCATGGGATCTGAATCTGGGAGTTCTGAACACCTCATTCTCCTGTGCCCTAGCCTACATTCTTCAGGAAATCTTCTTCTTCAGGAGATATCCTTCATGGTCTGTTTGAAGTTGCCTTGGGCTCAGCTGATGGCAGTAGGTCCCACCTATTGTTGAGTCGACATGTTCTACCTCCACTACCATGACAAAATTTTCCTTGCATTTAACAAAAAAGGGAAGCAGGAGCTTGGGGGAGGGTAGTAATGAAGGATTTGAGTATAGAAATGTCCTGCAGAAAATGAGATAACTTCTGTTAACCAAAGTTAACACAAAAACACAAACAAAAACAGAAGGCAGCACAAATTATCTTCACTCTACCAGCAAGCTAAGTGTAAGTAGGGATGTGCTTTTTTAATTCTTTCACATTTTTTCTGTAGGCTTAATGTCCTTCAGATTAAACAGGTGTGGGATTTTTAGGTATGAGATCTGAAGTCGTTGCTATCAGCATCTGAGGAGAAATACAAAGCACTCTGATCTGAAATAATTGGAAACTGTCTATCTGACTGTACAGGAAATGAGAAAAACACCAACTTTGAAAAATATTTCTATGATACCCTGGAAAATAAGATGCACATGTTCTTGCTTGTTTATGAAGTACTAGGTAAAGTAATCTCTTTTGCATAACCTGCACTAATTTCATGTTGTTTGTTCAGACTTGACCTTCAGTACTGGTCTACTGTCATCCACAAAGTCTACTGAAATAATTAGAGATAGGTTAATGCAAAGATTTGAATGCTCTTCTCATCCAGAAGGTTTAATTGGACAAAATACTGTGCAGTTTATCTCCACCTTTAATCCTTAAATTCAATTCCAAGGCAGAAAAGCAAATTTCAGAGGACAGAAGGCAGCAGCAGGGCACCCTGACAGTGTTCCAGCATGGATGTGTGAGGACCATGGTTGTGCCCACAAAGCCACTTACACTCTTCACATAATCATCTGTGAATCTTTCCTTGACTTCAGTAACTCAGCTTTGGATAGGGTACTCACTCTCTTAACTACTGTTAAAAACACTTCAGATAATTAAAACTGGTGCAGCTGGGAACAAAGATTTAGTACCTCCTAAGCCCTTGCTAAGTCCTCCTTAGCAAGACATGGTCACTCCAACACCGCTCTGAGTTATCAAATCAGTGATCTATATTTGCTGCCATTTTTCCTGCCTGAAAGGTTTGTAGTGACAGAATGACCAGCTAAGGCTTCAGATGAGCCTTTAAGAAATTAGTTTAGGATTTACTGCAATATGAGCAAGTTATAAAGCAGACAGAGCCACTAGTATTTGGATTCAAAATGCATGAAACCACTGCTTTTTCTGCTGATCCTACTTACTTTTTTGTCTGTCTTTCCCAGTTCCACCACAGAGCTCACCAAAAAGTCATTAGAGATTGGCAGCTCTCTCCTTGCTTATGTGGCAAACTTCCTCCATGAAATCAGTTAATTAACTGCCCTCTCTATATAAAGATGTGTTGGGGCACAGAGAAGAATGCTTGGTTTTAATAAAATACTAAAAATATGGGGTTTAATTCACCTTTGTGATTTGATAACTTTTACCACACACATCATTAATTAATTCTTCATGCAATTTTCCTAAAATAGTATTTTACTGCTACCATTTTTTTTCTTGACCCTATGTTTAAATTAAATGGCTGCAAATTCATATGTTTAAAGCTGAAGCAAATGTACAGAGAGAACTTCTGAATTTGCCATTGAGTCTCAGGAAATAGAGTCTGAATGCAGGGCCCTGGGTTATAAGCAAGCCTCTCTGTGAGGTGAGTATTGACAGAAGGACTATACCTCTCAGACAAAGCTATTTTATTAAATCCCAATATCAAATCCCAATATCTTCACTTTTCAAGGCAAGGGAGATTACGAACTGACATTTCAAGACCAAGTCAGAGAACCTACTGATTAAATACTAATCCAAAATGTCCTTTCTCTGCCATAGTCAAGGAGGAGAGTGAGCTATATTAAAAGGAGAGTATAATTCTGTTGATTGATTTGCAGAGCTGTTTTATATTTCTCAAGGTTATGACATAAGAGTTTGCATGGAAGTCTAGTTTTGGTGGGTTCCAACATGAAAACAGAAAATACTACATACTTTGTTCTAGTGATAGCTAGTTAGTTTTGTACTTGCAGATCACTTGTGTTCTCACAAATTTTATTATTGAAATGTAGCACTCAATCACAAATGTGCTTAAAGAAACCTGGAAAAGAGATTTTTAACCACAGTTAGGCTGATTGGACTAGTAATATCTCTTCTTTTCTTAGGGTTGGATGCAACCTTCCTTTGATGTAAGAATGTCTTCTGACAGATGACTTGGTACACCTAATTCATTCACCATAATTCAGCTCTGAAGTTAGCATGGTCAGCACTCAAATAACAGAAACCCAGGGATTAATCAATCTGTGCAAATAGTAACATTTTTTAAACCAGATGCTAAGATGACTCTTTGACTTCACATTAATGCGTTTGTCAGTTTTAATGTTTTAAGAGAGAAGTACAGATTTGTTGCAGGAGACAGGTGCTACTTCAGTGCAGAGCTGTCTCCTGCATTACATTTCAGCAAAATGCTTGGCCAGAATCCTACATTGTTTGGGGACCTAGAAGATGCCAATTACTGTAAAAGTAAGCAGACATGAGAAACATATCAGTTCAAGGTATTTGAAACTGTCCTTTGCAGAAAACCTTGTGGAGTATAATTGCCTTACAGAATACTCTTTCCTGTGGTTTTGTTCAAATCATTGCACTTACATTATACAAAGAAAAGATGATCTTTTCTGATCTCAGCTTAAAACAGAAACCATGACAATAGCTGAATGTTTGGTATATTACCCCTGAAGACCATGTCCATGATTTCTTGCTCTTATTGCATCTCTACTGAAGAAGTGATTGCCCACCCAGAGAACAGCGATTTGGTTGAGCTCCCTTCTTGTCACTAGAGTGTTTACATCTAAATCACCTGTCTTTCTCTCAGGTGTGTCAAGTACAGGGCTTTGAGAATGGCAGGAAAGGAGTGTAGCAGTACACATGAGCACCCCAGTCCTCCTCTTGTGCTCCTGTTTGGTGTAGGAGGTCAGACAGCTACAGAAGCTGAGCTGGGTAGTGCTGCTGACCTTTTGGCCCTGGTACAGTGAAAGCCAAGGGAGAGAGAAACTCAAGGCAAGTACAGAAGTGAAGACATCATGCCTGGTGACTCTGATAAGAAGAGAGATAACAAAGACATTGCTAGCAAAAGAGTTTAACGTAGACATTACTAGCATAAGAAGGATTATCAAGAAATGTGTGTTTCTAAAAGAGACCAAGGCAAAAGGGGTCAAGAAAAAATTTTGAACAAACATAATAATGTACAAATACTAGTAAACTTAAGTAATAAACTAGCCTTACTTTACTAGCATAAGCAAAGTCCTTGTCAGTCAATCCTCACAGTTTGGAGCTTTATTTTTTTTTTTTTTGACCTTATATGAACAATTTCAGAATGTATCGGTGCAGTGAGTGAGAAACATGGGCAAATAAATAACGTACAACATATTTTAGAGCACATCAATTGCATGTCTCTGTATTTATTTTTACTGCAAACAATTAATGAATAAATGACTGAAAAGAAATTCAGACTAAGAATTGACGCCATATTTAAATCTCTTACAGGCAAAGTCCTTCATCACAAGGCTTCACAGCTTCTCTCTTGGGAATCTTGCTGATGAGTGTGAGGCCACCACACTGAATGGCTCACAACTGGATCTGCCTCGGGTAGTGCAGCAGTGAGATCACTTCCTGTCAATTTTTTTGGCTTTTTGGACCTGAATTTTATTTCTTTATTCCAATGATACAAAGGCACATTGAACCCATTTCTGTCCAGCAGACAAGTGCTCCAATCAGTACATCCAACAGCTTTGCCTTAAAATTGTGTAGGAATGTGCTGTGTATCAAAGATGTATGTAAAGGGCTGCTGGGCATGAGAGAAGAGCCCCAGACCCATTTGGCCCAAGAGCAAGAGATAAGGAGAGATAACTGAGGGCCTCAGCTGGCATGAGGTCCCTTTGTGTGAAGAAGAAAGTCAACACTCTAGATCCCCCACAGACATCTATACAGGGACACCTAAAGTCTGAAGATTAATTACATATTTGTAGATGGAATCTCATTGGTCCAGGAAAATGGTTTATTCATCATGGTAACTTTTTTAATGCTTCCTTAAGAGCAGGAAATAAATTTTATAAAAATATTATTTGGTTAAAATACACCACCTCCCCATGACACTACAGAGTCCAATTCTCTTATTACCAAATTCTTCTAGCCTTCTTGATGGAAAAGGGAAACAGAAACCAATTAGATCCTTCTGCTTCTTGCAAAACATGATTGATAAAAACTATATTAGTGCCAACTCCCTGAGGGCTACATAGCTCTGCTTGCAAAAATCTCTTTAAGCTGCTGCTGCCTTACACTCTCATTCCCACCTGTGCATGATGTAATTGATATAGGCCCAACTAATGGCTGCACTGACCTGAGGAGGGTCACAAAGTGCTGCAGAAATTAGAAACTGAAAGGATCATGTCTCAAATGGGTTTTACTAAAGACTATTCCTATGCCCCAGGAACTCGGGTTTCTTACTGAGCTGCAAATGGAACTACCCCTGTTTCCTTGAACTCTTCTCAGTTCTCAGCTGGTTTGGGAAGGGTGACACCTGTTACTCTGCCTCTACGCCACCATGGGATTTCACTCCCAAAGTGTCCCATTTGAGCAGTATCCAAATACAATCTTTGTTTCAGCCATGTGATGCTATGAGATCCACAGAGGGTCTCTGGCTTGAGAAAAAAGGCTGGATGTGATGAGAACTTTCTTCTTATTCCCATCTGTCACTTTCAATCTGTGAGTGAATATCTTGTTTTCACCAACTGTAAGTTTCAAGATTTCGGCTTTTGCTTTGCAAGACCTTTGACTGAAGCCACAGATAAGGTGCAACATAGACATGCTGATTATCAGCTCTTCCCCCAGACAACAGTAGAGATATTGACAGCACAGAAAACGATACATTTTTTGGCCTCTTTACATTTCAAAAAGTGGGAACTTTTCCTATCAAGTGCTTTCTGAAAAGGCATTCTGGTTTTGAAGAGAGCAAAGCCCTATCCCTGTGTTATCCAGTGCTGGGAGATGAACCAAAGATACACAGGCATTCTGCAGCTCACAGTGAGTTGTGCTGGTTCATCCCATACAGAGGGGGCTTTAAATTGTTTTCTTAAAGAACCTTCCAACATGAGGCAAGGCAAAGATAAGAGATAAATAACATGAATGCATTATATTTCCTTAAGTGAAAAAAGAAACCCAACAAAAAACCCCAAAACCCAACAGCCAGATACATGCTTTGCCTACTAAGAGCATCTCTGAAAGAGCTGCTTGTTCAGGGCTCAGCCAAGGGCCCTTTGCAATAGCTGTACTACTCCTGGGTGCTGATTAAACAGAGCTAGAATTTATAACTATACTACATTTTTAATATTTAGAGGTTAACAGACCGCATATAAAAGAACTTTAGAAACAGGAAGACTCATTTGTGTCTCCTTCAGTCTCTTAAATTTGTCAGCTGCTCAGCCCCATGCTGTGGTCTGAGACAATTTCAGTAGTTAAACTGGGCAATGGCTATGAGGGAATAGACGGAGAATGTGCAGATCTGCAATGGTATCTGGGTTTTACCAGTTTTGTTGGCCACAGAGAAGCCAAGAAGGGCCATGTCTGAGCAGCACTTTTAGGGGGGATAGCACTTCCCACACGAGCACTGAAAACAACCACTTCAGTCTTCTCCCTTTCTCTACATGTAAAGCCTTTTTTAATCTATCCATTTGATTAAACAGAAGGAGAGTGCAAACTCATCAAATATATCTGTAATGTATGAGGGTACAGCTCTCCTAACCTAAGAGAAATTGCATCTTGTTCCACTAAAGGTAGATTTGGCTTCAGGTTTGCCCAGAATACATTTTCCTTCAGAATTTTATTCCATTTAATCAGAGTAGTGGGTTGAGTGGTACAGGAGAAACATTAAATGATTCTCAAAAATGTAGAGAACATGGTAGCAAGTGTGCCAAAGTGATTATGTTTTCTCTTGTCTCCCAGATATAGTGGCTGCCATCCACCCTCCCAGAATGACTGTGGAGTGGTCATAGCTACAAACAGTGAAAGTAGACCATGAACACAGGTCAGAAAGGACACCTGAACATTAAGAGTGATCCTCTCTGGCAGTAATGCTTGAGTTTATACCTTTCTCTGGAAAGTATTTATGAAGGGAGAGCCCCCCATCCCAGGAGTTACATTTCCTGCATCAGGAATGATCCACTTTGGATGGCCATTGTTTTTGTCTAAAGCGCTTACAACTTTCTCTCCTCCAACAAAAATGCCGTCTTTCAACCCAGTAATCTGTATTGAATTCCTTATCTTTTTAAAGTTGCATTTTTCAGGGAATGAGGAAAGGGCAAGAGGAGAAATATGACATACTGTCAATTTTCTCCTAAGCCATATCTGTAATGTACTCCGTGGGATCCTGTTACTTTAGGCAGCCACTCACGATTGAGGGATTGCAGCATGTCACCTTTAATTGGCATATCATAAAATAGTCTTTAAAGTATTGAACATTAAGGGATTTAAATCTCTTTAATGCTCCTGGATAGCAATCTCTCAAGGTTCATACGGAGGCCAGACCCTCATAATAAATAGAAAGAAGGGAAAAAAGCAATAACACAAATTAATGACATGGATTGTAGAAAAAGTTTTGAAACAGTTGAAATAAGATCTCTGTGAGTTCTGAGATTCCAAATAAGCCACGGCAGTAAGTGGGAGGAAGGAGAAGGAATTGCAACTCCTTCACCATTCTGAGTTAAAGTCATTTATTACGCTCCAAGGAAAAGATTTTATGTATCAGTACAGGCAGATCCAGATGTGTAAAATCAAACCTACACAAAGGAAGGACCCAATCCAGCAATCAGATTTTCATAGACTGAGGAGTAACAGAAGGAAACTCCTGAGGAAATGAGAGTATTACTATTAGAGATGGTAATATTTAAGATATCTAAGGGACCTAGGTACACAATACAGTGTGAGCTAGCTAGGGAGATATAGTAGCTGTCTTTTCCTAAATATCCATAATAACCCTGTAATTTCCAGAGGTCTGTGGGTATCTAAGAAATGTACATATAGATGAGTACTGGAAAAAGTGGTCATGTTAAGTAGCTCTATTATTTTCCTAGAAAATTCTTTGTAAGGTAAAATCAAGACCCAAGATGTTTATGTGACTGAGTTTGGTCAACATGCAAGTATTTGAAAAATTATGTAAGCACTGTGTGTCATTAATTAACGGTTTCAAAAAATGAAAAGTTCTGTCAAAAATTGCATCCATAAACTTAACAATGTATATTTGGACTTCAGTGCACCAGGTCTGGTAGGAGGAAGCTGCTTTTGATAGCACATTTCTTCTATTACCACAGAGTTAGACAAACAGACTTTTGTCAGAGTATTTTTTTTTTTTTTTTTGGTAACTAAAATAAAATACAATTAGACAAATCTGATTTTATGTTATTAAATCCCAGCATAGGTGATAATGGTGGTATTTATTTTTATTGAGATTTACTTTAAGAGTGTATTGGTAGGTTTTAGTGTCTGACCTAAGTATATTTTCATTAGTTTGTAGCCATTACTGTTATGAAAAATACTTGAGTGCATGTATTTGTAAGTACCCTTGTAAATTTGCATGGTTCATAAGTACCAAAAATTTTCCATAATAAATGCTAGTCCTTGGAGCAGCAAATTCATTCTTGATTATATAAAACATTTCTCCTCATTCTATCTGAATTATTCCAATGACTTAACAACCTCTTTCTGCCTATGTTGAAAGGATAAACAAGTATGTCACTCATAATTACTATAATCTTTCTGTCCAAAATCTCAGTCACAGCTGACTGAAGTTTTAGAAACTTCAAATGCAAGAAAATTACTCCAATTTCATATTACTTACCCACAAACTATAATTGCCAAGTTGCTCTTAACATCCTACAGCCAAAGAAACTGACAGCGTTTCCTTTTCACAGACCCTTCCCCACTTCTAAAAGACATTGTCCATAGAATCATGATGACTTCTGTATTTAAGGAAGTCCAGCTGTTAGGTATTAAATCATTCAAGTGACCCCTTTTCTCAGACCAAGTTTGCGTTCAGCAGGTTTCTGGGAGCAGCACCTGGTGCTCATCCAGACCAAGCCTACAGCTGTGAGTGATAAAAGTCAAGGACTCTGACTAATGGTCTGTTGTGACCAGATCAAGCTTGAATCAACCCTTCATGTGCTGAATCAATATCTTAAAGATAGGCAAAGTCCAACTGGGGACTTCTGTCCTGTCCTTCACAACAGAATGAATGATAACAGAAAAGGTTTAGATACATGCTGTAAGGGGAAAAAAAAAAATAACACATTTCCCTCAGCAATCTGAGCATGCACTCAATTTACATCTGAAAATTATTATTTCTTAATCAAAATTAATAGAAGCAAAAGATCTTTGAAGGCAACTTGTATGGTAAAGAGCCAGATACAAAACTGAAGGGCCTTGATCTTTTAAAAGAAAGTTTGAAGGACTGGAAACACTTTAAAAACAGCCTGGTGAAAGTTTTTAAAATTCCTCAAACAAAAAATTCATGACTGCCTGATCACATAGAATCAGTGTAGCAAGAAATTCATCAGTCAAGTATGAAGAGGAGGATGCACCGTCTGGACACTAAGGCTAGGAAAAAATGGGAACTACACATACAAAATGTAATGGCAGGGTTAAAGCATAGAGAAGATTGAATATAGCTGAGGTTGTGCCAAGCAAAAAAATTAGAAACTAATAGGCGACTTTGGGGAGATGAGTCTTTAAATTAGCTCAAGACTGGGATAGCTGAAGGTAAAGAGAAAAGAATCATCTTACCTGAAACAAAAGATTTGGCATTCTCTCTAA
This sequence comes from Euphonia xanthogaster, assembly GCA_034509185.1. Taxonomy (NCBI): domain Eukaryota; kingdom Metazoa; phylum Chordata; class Aves; order Passeriformes; family Fringillidae; genus Euphonia; species Euphonia xanthogaster. The sequence continues at coordinate 97,492,896 of JAYDZK010000001.1, read as the reverse complement.
TGTTTCCCTGTACAGTCATTGTCAAGCTGTCTTTGACAAACCCTAAAACTATTCTTCCCTTCTGCTTAGCCCTATAAGAGACCAAATACACACACCTCAGCATAAGATTTTATTACCAAGGTACAATAAATGATCTGAAGAAAATGACAGGAAAAAATACCTACCATATGAGAAGCCATAAACAAGCTGTAAGGGCAGATGATGCCCAGGGCTCTGGGTGGGCTTAAGAGCAGGGAATATCTATATTTTTGTTCAGCATCTGCCATGATGATTGTCTCTATGGTGAAAATACTACCATGTACATTAAGGATATCTGATCTTTCATTGGGAGAAAATCTATTTACTCATTGAATTAATCAGCTGCAAAAGTAGCATTTCAAAAGTCTCAAAGCCATTCACTCACAAAATCGAAGGGTTCACATCTGTACTTGGGAGAAACTGAGATGCAAAAGCATCTTAAATAGAACCTGCCTTCCAGGAAGAGATGTCAGCTTGACTCAAAAAGTCACCCTGGGACTCCCATGAAAACAGGTGCACGCATCTCAGTGCAAAATTCCCTTCCAGTAAGTCTGACAAAAAGGTTATCTTAGAATGTACCTTTCCTATGCTGGACTAAAACTATCAGCCTGGATCACTGCTCTGTGCATCTATCCCAGCTCTCAATTTGACATTGCAATGTTTTAAGCATCTTTCACAGAGGCATCTCATGTCTGGGGCTTTGCTAAGGCCTCCAAAGTTTAGTGTGCACCAGTTTGTTGCAGAAGAGCAGCTGTTGAGTAAAAAGCCCAGGATGTACAGTAGGGGAACAAGGATATTTAGCAGAAATGCCCCAACATAACTTACATGCATGGTTAACAAGCTTTACAAATCTTCTCCAAAAACCAAATACTGCTTGCATGAGCTCTGCAGCTGTTCTGAAGGTATTACAGTGGTCCTGACTGAAGAGCAGTGTACATTGAGGAGACAGTAATCCCCACAGCAGTTAACCTGAGCAGTCAGGCCCCTGCTGTGCTGTGCAATGCTGTTCTGCAAGCCCAGCCTGGCCTTCAGGCAGTGTTGTACCACACAAAGGTCTTGGATGCAGGATAAACTCAGCCAGTTTGCTCTAACAGAGGAGCCTGCAGGCAGCTCCCACTTGGTACCAGGGATTAGGCCATCAGCCTGACTCCATCTTTCTCTAAAAGTATAGCAAGAAATCCCTAAGTTTGACAGTAGAATATATGAAAAGAGCCACTTTTTGGTAGGAAAATTCTATAATAGCTCAAATGATCAAAATGGACTGACCTCTTCCACAGATAAGGTCTGCACTTTGTGGATCAGAGGCCCCTTCAACTGCACAAACTGTGGTTTCTGGCACCTAAAAGGATGCAAGATTATCAATACTACTTTATCCTCCAGTGCTAGTGCCAATAAATAGTATTTTAAATGATGCCTTATGGAGTCTGAGTGCCTTTCTTACAAGAATCATAATGGACCACACCTCAAGGACAGGAAGACTTTTTGATTCTGAAAATGAATAAGATGACCACATCCTTTTTCAAAGACACATAACAGATAAGCTCGGCCTTTGCCAACTGTCACCTGTATTTAAGAACAGCAATGCATGGGAGACTTTACATGGATTTTTAAGTCAGGGTTCCTCTTCTCTATGATCAGCCCTCTAAAACTTAGTCATATCACCTTAAGCCAAAGCTTAAATTCCCTACATATAGAGCAAAGAGGTGATTCAATATGGATGGATAGGAATCCATCCCTTTTTAAGATAGGTATCCAGAAAAGGCAAAATTAGGCTTCCTCTGCAGATGCACTTAGTGTGTCCATAGCAGCCAAGCCTGATCTTCAGCCAGCTAAAACTTCATATCTAGTTGTTATGGGTTCAAAGTTAAGTGAGGTGATTTGTACTGCCAGCCGGAGTCAGAGGAGTCATTTGTACTGACAGAGGAGTCAGAACATGTTGGAAACAAAATTTTTGCTACATGTTAAAGACAAGATAACTATAGCCATCTGGTTTTTATATTAAAAAAAAAATCTGATAATACGTTTGTCCCTCAGGGACTGCTGCCTTCATTCACATTATTATACCCTCAGTTTGCTCCAAAGAGTTTTGCAGATGTTTCTGCAGGTAGCAATGAATGATCCATCTGCTGACACAGACCAAAGAGATGCATTGCCCTGTCGGTGACTGGTACAACCCACCTCTTGTTTATGCCCCCTCACACCCTCTGTATGCTTGCAGGCCTTTTTTTGACCTCAAGAACTGAGTATCAATAGGCAACAGGTAATTGATTTTTCAGGGCACCAGTTTCTGTAAGGCTGCTTGAGGTAAGGCTGCTGAAAAGTTATTGCAGACAGAGTTGAAGATAAAGGAGTAGAATAGTATGAAAGAATTGTGGTGCAACAGGAACTTATTTGCATATAGTTCATTTGCTGCCATGTCATGTTGACAATATGGGTCTCGAGTTTGTGCCCCAGCTCAAATTTTTTCAAGCTTTTGCAAACCTCTAAGTACACTCTTTTCTGAAGATTGGAATGGAGATGCATCATTGGGGAAGCAGAGGCCTTGGGAAACAGGGAGAAAAGGAAAGTTCCTGAGCACCTTTGGAGGATTTATGGTGTGTCCAAGGACCACACCTTGGACTTGGCTTGAGGAACTTGAAGATGAATTCAAGCAAAGCTACTTGAAGGGGTGTGGGTGGGTGGGTGTGCAGATATATCTCTATATACACACATAAGCATATGATGAGGCTGGACAAAAAAGAAAGGTATTTTAACCATTTCTGTAATATAATATGTACACTTAAAATGCTTTTGTTCCATAATTTAGTGACTGAGTTACCTGTCAACCATTTTCTGCTGACTAACTCCAAATATAAAGCTATATACACAAAAACGAAAACAGAATGTTTCAATCTCCTACTTAAATAAACTGCTGAATCTAAGAATTCAAGAGAAAACAGTTGGATTAAGACTCTGTGTACCCCTAACTTTAAGTATTTTCTAACTTACTGTCTTATATCAGAATTTCTTACTGATGTTTGAATGACATCTATCCCTGCTTCTTCTTTTCTCCTGTACTTCCTTCTTGCTTTCAAGTAAATAAATGACAGAAATGTGATAATAAGTGGTCAGTTCTTTGCCTGGATACCTCTGCTTTGGCTGGTTTACTGCAGGGCTTATCTTTGTGACAAAATGCTGGAATTCACTAGGCTTTTACTTCTGGCCCCAGATACTTCTTCCTTACAGGAAATTGAAAAATCCCAGCTCCATCTGCCATGAAATGAAAACAACAGCTTCAGGAATATATGTAAGCATGCCAGTCACATTGCCTAGCCACTTTCCAGGCTATTGGGTACTGTTCAGCTTGAGCTTGGATCTACTGCATCCCTAACAGGCTGAAGGTGAGCTGAGCCCAGAATACCTGCTGGTAACCCAGACCATCATCTCTTCAACTAGACCAGGTCTTATCTACTTATCACATGGGAACAAGAATTGGGTGAGACAGCCTCTTTCCCTAAAGAATATTGCAGAACTCAATCTAAACCTGACTCTCCATGAATGCTTCCAAGTACAGCTGAGTACAGAAGAAGAGTGGACTTGAGAAAATCTCATTTAAGGATTAATCAAGGATTAGTTGATGATATAGGTATGATAAGAATTTCCTTGCACCTCCACCTCCCTTTAGGTTTCTGCTCTCTAGAAGTGGAAGCAATCTTGAACCTGTGATAGAGAATAAAAGAAAGAGAGTTTCACTATGGGGATTAAAGCAAATGACTCGACAGATTTTTATTAAAGCAACACTACGTTTACCACAGGCTAATTCTCTGGAACTTCAGCACACTCAGCAAACTAGCACTCGAACCCTCCTCTGTATTCCCAGGACAACCTTCACTGACAGCCAGAATCAGAAAGAAGGAGTTAACGCCCAGAAGGAAAAAGAGAAATATGGTGAAAGTACTGGATTTTAGTTAGGAGATTAGAAAAAAATAATATAAGCCAGGACAAAGAATTGGAAAAAAGTATAGCTAGACTTATGACCTTCCCTGAAATACTGACAGTCAAGTAAAAAAAGCAATCACAGAGACTTGCAGACCAGAAAATCCCAGGATCATGTTCACTCAAGGAGGTAGGTTTTTAATTGATCACCTACACTCATAACACAGTTGAATGTATTGTAGAAAAAAAAAAAAAATTGTACCCAGCTCCTCCAGTAACAGCCAGCCAAGGGGCACAAGAGGTGTTGGATGCCTTTACCTCAGCCTTTCAGGAGCCGTGTCAGTGGCTGTCTTGGGTCCCTGATCCCCCACTCCAGCCACTGAGGACCTCAAGGCTGCCACGGTGCCCCTCTCCTGGCTCTAGGACTGTCCCCAAGCTACCTTATGCCATGCTCAAGATGCTCTGTCATGCACAGCTCACCAGCACAGCCCAGGCGCCCCAAGGCACCCTGCTTGCAGTGCTACTGCCAGGGGGGACAGAAACCAGTCCTTGTGCTGACCCTCTTGCACACTCCCAGCCCATGGTTTGGACATATTCTCCTGGCAAATCAAATACATCCATGATCCAACTAGATCTCACCATCTACAATGCCACTTGCATTTTTTTTAGCGTTTAGACACAGTTTATACTCACATTCAGGAAAAAAAATCTTATTCGAGGTCAAAATTTTCTCAAACAGAAAGAGCTCATCCCTTCCTGCAGCAGTCCCATAAGACACACAACTCATTTTTCTATTTTGTCTGCACCATGCCATTTTGTCAGTTCAACAGACTCTTGAACTGTTTGCAGCCTGTAAAACCTATTTTGTTGCTATGGTGACCAGCTCTTCAAAATATCACTACCAGATAAAAAAATCAAAACAAAACAAAAGCAAAAAATAAAAACCCCACATCTGAAGTCTGATGATTCTGCTATGATTTTGCCCAATTTCACAAGAAAATTGTTCTATATTTAGGACCTTGAGAGATAACTGGTGGTTCAAGACAAGAGCAAAATGCTGAAAAGATGTTTCTTCTGTGCCTTGCAGCTTTAAACTGGGGCACTGCTTTCAATCACTCCAACAAACTGCTCAGAACACAGCTCTCTGAAAAGCACAGAAACTTCAGAAACACATGACACTCAACATTTATATTTGTAGCAGTTTTATTTTAAATTCATACTTAAATGTAAAACTAGCATTCAGACCTTCAGATAGTCCACAATTGATTAACACTAACATTGTGAAAGATCTTGCCACAGATATGTAAAATTCTACAAGATTTGCCTACCTCGTCAATATTAATTGAATTGTTTGACATTATTGGACTAAAGATTGCATTCACTACAGACATTAAACTACCCTGTGAAAAGCCCTATATGCACAGATGTAAGATTACCTGAGTGCTTTCATTTCTCACCAGTTCTTGCTTAACATGCATTTCAGGAAGCCCACAGAAGACAATGACTCTGTAAGATGGAAGCCAAAATCTATACCTTCAAATGGTAAGTATCTCCATAGTTCTTTCAAACCACATCATTTACCCCGAGGGCACTGGCCCAGCAATTTTAATACAAACAACTGGGTTTTCCCTCAAACACAGAAGTGAATTATGACATCAAGTTAATTAAAAATTATAGATTTTTTAAAAATGCCAGTTATTAGATTCTCACAGACAAAGGCTTTCACATGCTTTGAATCAGAGGAACAAGAGTATTCTGTGCCTCAAAGGACAATGACAGTTTGCACCATTGAGTGACATGAAATATGGTGTGTTATTGAAACCAGTTTGAGACATGCAAGTAATCATAAGTGCCATTTTCTTTTATATCCAGCATTAGTAACCAGACAAAGCATTAGCTACCAAATGGGTTTATTATGTTTCTAATGAATAAGCAGTTTAATAGGATGATCAGGTGATCAGACGCAGCCAATAAGAAATCTGATCTTGTTCTATGACAAGGTGACCCACTTAGCACATGAAAGAAAGTCTATTGATGTTGCCTATCTGGAATTTAGTAAAGCCTTTGACACAGTTTCCCACAGCATTCCCAAGGAGAAACTGCCTTCCAGTGGTGTGGAGGGGTGTGTTCTTGCCTGGGTAAAGACCTGGCAGGACAGCTGGGGCCTGAGAGAGGTGGGAATGGAGGTACATCCAGTCAGTGGCCAGCCACAAGTGGTGTTCTCCAGGGCTCAGTGTTAGATACAGTCATAATCAAAATCTTTATCAATTATCTGGGTGAGGGGATTGAGAGACCTCTCAACCATTTTGCAGACAGCAGGTTATGGGGGAATGCTGATCTGCTGTAGGGTAGGAAGGCTCTGCAGAGGGATCTGGGCAGGCTGGATCAATGGGCCAGGTCCTGCACTTGGGTTACAACAACCCCAGGCAACAATTCAGGCAGGGGAAAGAGTGGCCGGAATGTTGCTCAGCAAAAAATGACCTGATGGTCCTGGTTGACAACTGGCTGAACATGAACTAGTGTGTGGCCATGTGGCCAAGAAGGCTATTGCCATCCTGGATCAGCAACAGAGTGGCCAGCAGGACCAGGGAAGGGATTGTCCTCCTGTGCTCAGCACTCATGAGACATCAACTCAAATTCTGTGCTCAGTTCTGGGCCCCTCACTACAAAAAAGACATTGAGGTGCTGGAGCAAGTCCAGAGAAGGGCAACGGAGCTGGTGAAGGGTCTGGAGCACAAGTCTGATGTGGAGTGGCTGAGGGAGATGGGGCTGTTTAGTCTGTGGAGAAAAGGAGGCTCAGGGTGAGACCTTAGCAATCTCTACAACTCCCTGAGAGGAAGTTATAGCCAGATGATGGTTGGTTTCAGGTGACAAGTGACAGAACAAGAGAAAACTGCCTCAAGTTGTACCAGAAGAAGTTCAGATTGGATATCAGGAAAAATATTTTCACTGAAAGGGATATCAAGCTTCAGAACAGGCTGTCCAGGGGAGTGGTTGAGTCACCATTCCTGGAGGTATTTAGAAGAAGGGTAGATGTTGCACTGAGAACACAGTTCAGTGGTGGACTTGGCAGCCAATGTTAGGTTAGTGGGTAGAATCTATTATCTAAGAGGTCTTTTTAAAATCTAAAGGATTTTATGGTTCTGATTTCAAACCCTCAGCTTGGAAGTCTGCTTCACTCAACTATTTTCAACACGCATTGGAAATAAAAAGGTGGCAATGAAGATAAATGTGTTATTTTTCTACAGATGAAACATCAAAGAGAAGCTGTCTTACATGGTGAATAATAAAGCCTCACAGAAGAATAAGATAGAAAAATGCATATCTTCCTCCAATACTTTCATGCATGGGTGAAAATGGACATAAACTTGTCAGCCTTGATTGTAACTTCTTAAGAAAACACAGCTGCCTAGATGAGAAGATTTCCATGGCGTATAAAGTAAATGAAAGGAGGAAGAATCAATACAGAGAGATAAAGCCACGGTTTATCCAATATGATCACTGCAAGCTCATAGGCTATTTTATCCCCTCACAATTACTTGATTGCGTGCAAATGTTTTCACATTATTGATTTTGAAATGAAAAGCTAGATTGAAATTTAGTTGGACCTAAACACTTCTTTTTCAAGCCATTACTATTTATTGGTACACTGCTTTCAAATTTAGTGTTAAAATTAAGATGAGAATAGAGTATTTATTACTTTTTTAACATTGTAATTCTAAAGGAACAGTCAGATCCTTGTTGCATCACCTTGACTCCATATCCCTATGATATATCTCCATTTTACATCTAGAGACCTTCTAATTCTTCAGAAGACTGGCAAAACCAAAAGAAAGCAAATTATTGGCCACACTTTAGTTTCCAAATTGTATTCAAAACGTAGCATGCATGTCATCTGATACTGTTGATCAATATTTACATGAAATGTTTTCATTCAACATCACCAAAACATATTGGTTTTGGAAGTATCAAAGACATTGGCTCAACTAGATGAAACAATAGACTCAAATGCAGGTTTTTTTAATGCAAATAAATATTCTTTACATAAGCGTTATCACCATTCATTTCAATATTGATTTATTTCCATCGACTTCAATTCTACAGTTGTTATTTGAACTGTAATACTGCTGCAGCATTCCTGTCATCAGCCATAACCCCACTGACTAAAGACAGAAGAAACAGGACCTATCTCTGCCAAGTGGCCCCAAGAGGATGAGCTTGCCTTTTGTCACAGGTAAGTAAACTGATCACTGAACACTCAGAAGGGAGTACCAAAGAGAGAAACTAGGATTTAGTACAAAAGAAAATCTGTTTGTCTGTCTTCTTAGGGACCAGAGCTAAGTTTGTTTTCTGACTAAATTATTCAAAGACAGTACATGCCGATAGGGTCATAAAAGAGCTACTGAAAATCCAGAGAATGTTAAAGGAATTGTCTCCAAAAAACATGATTAGAGAGTAGGAAAGAAGCCCAGAGAGGATAGGGGAAGGGGCAAAAACCAAGGTAGAAAAGCCTGGTTAAACATGCTGCATGAGCCTGACAGCTTGAAAAAGATAAGCTGGCTCTGGATCTGAGATGCAGCTGCCATCATCAAAGGCCTTGGTGAGAGAAGTTTTAGAGATATGTCAGGATATAGGAGAGACTGGAGATGGGATGAAGAAAGGGTTTTCGAGTAATAACAAGCTTAGAAACGGAAGAAAAGGAAGGCCTGGGAAGGGGTTAGAATGGTAGGTGAGGAATCTTAAGTGTGGAATATGGGGAAATTCTCTCAGCTAACAGAGCATAAGAAAGGCATCTGAAGACACTGGGAGATAACGGAAGCAAAGTGGAGAAAAAAAAATGAGAGGTTTGTACTTGTGAACAGAAACTAGTAATATAAAGATAAAGAAATCAAAGTCCAGAGAGTACCTGTAGTGTCTTTTTTAAGTCTTCTCTTTGAAGAAATTAATGAAAATTTAATTGTGGAGAAGGAAATTGAGGCAATGGAAATTATATGGAGACAAGACAGTATTAATAGTCCAGGGGAAATATGATTTAGGTTTTTTTAATCTTCCAACCAGGGCTATTTTGACAAGACACATATTTTGTCTGGAGGGGGAGAGTTTAGGATCTTATGAAATGTTTTGAACTCTCATCACTGAAAGCTGCAACACCAGAGCAGGAACTTATGTCCATGTGGGACAACCACAGGCACTTTCACTGGCACAGATCCTTTTCCAAATGAATTTGACACATCTACAACCTCACTATGTGTAGAGATGTATTTGTTAGAGGAAACAGAGCAGTATTTCAGTGCCTAGGAGATTTTGTAGTAAACCCTCTATATTTGGTACTTCTCTGCTTCAGAGGATTCTTCAAGTATTTTGAGAAAAAGCTTATGTCCTCTGTAACGTGAATTGTCTCTGTGATACAGTCTTTGTGTTTGCAGAAGACTGTCACAACAGTGTCTGAGCTAGTGGTACTCACACAAGATTTGGAAGACTCCCTCCTTCCACTTATGGTTTGCCATCAAAAAAAAAAAAAAAGACTCCATGATTGCACACCTCTATTTTCCTTCACATAAGTGCCAATTACATGTTTTCTTTCAACACCAGAGGCAGGTAAAACTTTCTGGATATCTCTACTAACGAAAATATAATTCACTCTTACCTCTATTGCTGCTTAAAAACAGCAGGTGAACTGCAGGCATTTTCCATCTGCTTGATTTCTAGAAACTCAAGCAGCCATTAAATACCACTGGGGGAAAAAAAAACATACAGGATGATTGTTTCAGGAATTTATGTATCAGACTTTACCAGGAATATCTTCCAGCATTCAAACCTTACCTTGGGGCAGGAAGGAAGTGTCCTTTTTCTTATCATCTCCATCCAGCACCCTCAAAAATATCCCTTTTTTTCACTGTATCTGTCAAAGATTCTCTGATGCTTTTTAAGGGAAAGCATTAATTGCATTTACAATTCTAACAAACTCTATAGGTGACTCAATCATCAAGCTATTATTTGCAGTTCTCTGTGACTCCTGAAGAATTTATAGCTGCCTAGGATACCAAAAGGAGCTCATAATTTTAATTAGATACAATTACCCCATTTGTTTACTTATATTTTGTTTAACATAATTTCTTCCATTATGTTTAAAAATATAATTGCCCATATTTGAGAGATAATTGTCTCATCTGCATAGGCAAAAATTTTTCTGCTCTTTCATTTCAGTCCTGTTTAATAATTTTGTCACTGATCTGGATGAGGACTTCGAGTGCACCCTCAGCAAGTTCCCAGACTACAAGCTGGGTGGTGGTGTTGATCTGCTGGAGGGTAGGAAGGATCTGCAGGGGAATCTGGACAGGCTGGATCAAAGGGTTGAGGCCAATTGTATGAGATTCAATAAGGTGAAGTGCCAGATCCTATACCTGGGTCACAACAGTCCCATGGAGTGCTACAGGCTGGGGCTGGAGAGTGGCCCAGTGGAAAAGGACCAGTGGAAAAGGTCTGGAGACTAAACAATATGAGGAGCAGCTGAAGGAGCTGGGGAGACCTCATCCCTCTCTACAACTTCACAAAAGGAGGTTGTAGCCAGGTGGGGGTCGGCCTCTTCTCCCAGGCAGCCAAGTGAGAGGATGAGAAGAAATGGCCTCAAGCTGTACCAGGAAAGGTTCCAGCTGGACATCAGGAATAATTTCTGCACTGAAAGGGTTGCCAAGCACTGGAATGGGTGGAGTCACCACACCTGGAAGTGCTCAAGAAACAACTGGATGTAGCATTTAGTGCTATGGTTTTGTTGACATGGTGGTGTTCAGTCAAAGGTTGGACTTGATGATCTGGGAGGCCTTTCCCAACCTTAATGACTCTAAGATGCTGTGATTTTATCATTTCAGACACCAGCAATCAAATGTCAAGTTCAGATGCTGAGTCAGTGTGAATTGCAATCACATCAATCACCCGTGATGCAATGTGGACAGGAGAGATGGGATTTGACTGACCTGGTCACCATCAGTGTCTTTTATAATCAGCTCAGAGAAGGAGCCACTTAGGTGTGATTCACGTCATCCCGAAGGAGCAGTCTAAAATAATCCAGATGACTCATGTCCCAGAAATGCTTATTTCTCACCAAAGACTTTGATGGGAGCTGTGGAGGGCATCCTTAGATTTAGCTAACAGCATTTCTGAGATACAAACAAAGTAAGGTAGATCTAAAGTAAGAATCTCATCAGATCTGTCTCTGCTTCTGTCTACTCACGCTGAAGAGAAAGGTATGAAAAGGACACAAGCAGTTTCAGTAACAGTGAAAAATTATGTTCACCAGAAAATAACAAAATTTTAAATTTAAAAAAATGAGATTTTCTAGAGAAACTAAGCATTTTATTTACATATTTTCATTATGTTTTTGGTGACTGGTTATCAAAGTACAGCATTTACTTTTGGGTCATAAGTGCTCAAGTATCAAACTATCCTAAGACTGATAACAGCTATTGAGTAGAACTTGAAAAAAGCCTGAATAATGTCACTTTTTTATTCTACGAGTCTTTGTGCAATATTACAGGTGTAAGCAATGAAAGCAGTACAGGAATGGACCAAAGCAGGATGCTGCTGGCTGATTACTGGCTGTAATCAGAGGAAAATTGTTGAGGAAAAACACTGAACAAAGGAAAACAGGGTGGGGCACAAGCAGTCCCTCCTAGCTGGGAATGTGCTAAAAAAATACACTGTGCACCAGAAAAATACCTGACTACTAAGGAAATTAGGTTAAAGCAAAGGAAGGCAGTGAATTTGAACAGTAATTGGGAAGGTTTTCTTTTCACAGTTATAGGCTGATGGAAGGAATATTCCTCATTATCAGTAGACAGATCTAACAGCTTCTACCACAGTAGCAAGGGAAAAAACATAAAAGGATGTTAAACCACTTCTTCCTATCAGTTACCCAGGGACACTGAAATTATATGGAAAATCAAAAGTATTTTTAGAAATGGGTTATATGTCATCATTCATAAAAACTTTACCCTGCTTCAGTGAAGTAAACAGCTAGCAGATGTAGAAGAATTAAAAGAACACTTCACTTCCTATTTAAAATGCTGTAGGAATTGTTCTATCCAACTCTTACTATTTTCTAATGTATTTTTATAGATAATAAGAGGAAAGCTGTTTACAAAAAGTGATGGGCTTTTGACTGAACTTTGGAGGAAATTCATAATCTGACCACTGCTATACAAGGTTGTTTTTCTTCCTGAAAACTGTCAATGCAACAGGAAGTAAAAAGATATCTATTATGATGTACGTGTTTGATAGTAGCAGGACCAGACTGCAACCTATTATTGAACATCTGTATCTGCTAAATATTGCACTATTTTAGCATCAAGTACAAAATTTATCCCGTGTTTGTTTTTCTTCCCCAGAAATTCTAGCCCCAGACCTACCTGATCTGATGGCTAGCAGTCATATAATTTTACTGTTAGACCACATGATATTGATCTTTTTGGACCTTTTTGAGTGTGTCCATCTGACCTTAGTGGGGCATCTCTAGCAGCACCCATAGCAGTCAGGTCGTGGACTCCCCTCAGTGTGTCATAGCAGCTGCCTCCCTGGTAGAAGAGGGAAAACTGACTGGAACTGGGCTGTACCTGAACTATTCATTGGGGAGGCAGTAATCAGCATAGGACATGTGCACCATGATATATAGGTTCTTTTGTTTGATAGATTCTTTTGTTACAGATTACATGGTTTGGAAAGGACATTCACAAGGTTCTGAAGGAAAATACCCCACTCTGAAACGCACAGATATAATATGCACAGTGTGTCCAGTATCAGCATGCATAAATTACAGTGTGATCACTGATTTTCCAAATGCAAGATATAAAGTGCTTCTCACAATTACAGTAGTCATAGCTTCTCTCAGAGAACACTGAACACTGGATGTGATTTTGATTACTTGATAATGCTGGGCATGCCAAACTTCTAGAATTAGGATCCTCAGTAGTGGTGTCAATTCAGGACAAAGGATATAAAATAGGGTTTTGCATAACTCATCACAGCAATTGTCACAGCAGGCTTTCTAGTACTGCACTGCTGTGCCACAGCTGACGAGCAAGACAGCAGTGCCAGCTTCCTTCTAGAGATGACCAGATGCTTCCTGACCACAATGAGGCAATTGAAATAAGTGTCCTGTTCCTTAAGAGCCTATACCACTTCCCAGCATATGGTCAGGAAGGACACTGGCAGTCACAGATTGCTAGCCTACTGCAAGTCATTCATTTAGCCTCACATTCATAGGCCCTGGCTCGCAGAGAAACTTTGATCACCCCAAATCTTCTAAAGGACAACAGGACAGGACAAAAGCAATCCAGGAGGTTCTTGATATCATTCTCTTCCAAATGAGAAGCCAATGAAGAAAAACACTGCGTTGGACCTCACACCAGTGAGGGCCTTGTTGGGAATGTGAGGGTCAAAGGCAAACTTGCCTGCAGTACACATGAGATAGTGGAGTTCAGGGCATGTCATGAAGTTCAACAAGGAGAATTGCAAACCTGTTATTCTTCAGCCTACACCTGAGGAACAGCCCCATGTATATGCTGGGGACCACCCGGGTGGAAAGCAAACTGACAGAAAAGAAGTGCTCAGTGCCAGGACCAGAGGCAATGGGCACAAACTGAAACACAGGAGGTTTTGTCTCCAGATCAGGAAGCACTTTTTCACTGTGAGAGTGACTGAGCATTGGCATGAGTTGCCCAGAGAAGCTGTCAGGTCTCCCACCTTGGTGATATTCAAAATCCGTCTGGACATGGTCCTGGGCAACCAGCTCTAGGTGGTCCTGCTTGAGCAGGGGACTGGTCAAGATGACCTTTAGAGGTCCCTTTCAACCTCATCCTTTCTGTGATAACCATCTGGAGGACTATGTGCTGCTGTCCTTAACTCAGCAGGATGTATACACAAAATCATACACATACCTGGGCCTGAGCATAAGGATTATGATATCCTGTGACTCTGTCCTGATATTAGTGTATTAGCTGAAACAAAACTACAAATGGCATTGCTCAGAACAATGTCACTGACACTGAAAATTGTCATAGTCAATTGGCACTGTCCTTGAGATGGACTGGGTATCTAATATGAACCTGCCAGGTGTGTCCCTACCTTTCCTTGAAACTCTCTGCAGAGTTGAGTGGTGAGATGTGTCTGCAAGTGCCCTTGTCGCAAAACAAGGAATTAATTTACCATTTCCCATGGGCAAGCAGGTGTTCAGCCATCTCCAGGAAAGCCAGGCTCTATCATATGTGATGATGACTTGGGAAGACAAACACTAAAACTCCAAATGTCTCTGCCTTCCTCCAGTTTCCCCAGCTCCCCCATGCTGAGCATGATGTCATACAGCGTGGGATATTCCTTGGGCCAGTTGGGGTCAGCTGTCCTGGTTGTGAATCCTCCCAACCCTTGTGCACCCCCAGTCTGCTCACTGGTGGGGTGGGGTGACAGGCAGAAAAGGCCTTGACTCTGTGCAAGCACTGCTCAGCCATAACAAAAACATCCCCGTATTAGCTGCGCTGTTTCCAGCACAAATCCAAACACAGCTCCCGTACTAGCTACTATGGAGAAAAGAAAGTCTATTCCAGTCAAAACCAGCATATGTGGAAATAAAGATGGACTCTCTGATCCCAACCAACAGCTCTAAAACTTTAAAAGAGTTAGAGGTGAAGATCACAGAAGCACAGAATCAATTCTGCTGGAAAAGACCTTTGAGGTCATCAAGTCCAAGCTTTGACTGGACACCACCTTGTCAACTATACAATGGCAGTGCCACATCCAGTCTTTCCTTAAACACCTCCAGGCACGGTGACTCCACCCAGTCCCTCCACAGTCCATTCCAATGTATGGCAACCTTTTCTGTGAAGAAATTCCTCCTAATGCACACCTGAATCTCCCCTGGTGCAGCTTGGGTATATGTCCTCTTATCCTTTAATTTGCCTAGGAGAAGAGGTTGACCCCCAGCTGGCTGCAGCCTCCTTTCACACAATTGTAGAGAGTGACAAGGTCACCCCTGAGCCTCCTTTTCTCCAGGCTGAGCACTCCCAGCTCCCTCAGCCACTCCACATAGAATTTACCCTCTAGACCCCTTCAACAGCTTCTTTGCCCTTCCCTGAACAAAGACATGCCCCTGCATAAATGTTCTGGGACTGCATCAGGATTAATCATATTGGACAAATGGGTTTCAAATTTTTACGTTCCAGCATCATAGAAAACATTGTTTTAGAGAGATACAAGTGCACCTAAAATGCAATGAAGTGTGTAACTAATTTTTCAACATCTGAAATTCACCATTCACTTAAAGAATTGTGTAGGCTCTAGCTGTGGTCAATGCAGATGAATATAAACTTCTAAAGGGAACAGATTATATGAAAAGTTTTTGAGAAGGCATATCCCTGAGCAGTTTAGTTTAGAGTAGACCAAGTCTTTTAGACAAATAAATTATTTGACATGAGTCCAGCTTTACTGATTTAACTCCTTATTCAAGCTGAGGTTTACTGAACAGCTTAAGTGACATTCCTCTGTCATCCCAGTGTGGCTACTTCAATAAGAGTCAGCAAATAGAATGTTATTTTCTATCTCTGTCAAAAGTAGCTCCTGCCCAGTAAGTGCTGGCTCAATAACCTCAAAGGCACATTTGGCTTAAGGAATGGAAGAAACAAAAATCACAAAGTACAGGAGATAAATCTCTGCAAATGCTTCTAACATCTGAATCAAGAGAAGTTAAATAACAGGACGGTATTATAAATCTTCCCCCACTTCAACAAATCTAATAATCTGTACACATTAAGATAGCATTTAATAAATGGTGCTCCAGGAAAAGTAAAAAATCTACTTGCTAGCAAATGCTCTGCCAACAGCAGAGTGAAGCCAAGATTACAGTGGTCTTTTAACACAGCTAACAAAAAAATCAATAGCTTTTTATTTTTATTAAATTACTATCAGTGCAGAGAATGACTGAAGTATGCTTTCCATTTACTCCATAGAATCATATCTGCAAGGAGCTTGCAAATAATTGGATACAGAACCCCTCTGATGGAGAGGTTCAGATACCTTTATTGTTAGAGGGGATGCTTAATGTACTGCCTTCCAGTGGCCCTTCAACACAGAAGGAAAAAAAAGCTGAGGACTCAATAATTGACTGCTGCCTCAAAAATTAATAAAAAGCACCACACATAGGCAGCAGTTGTAACTGTGAATTGAACTGTGCTCTCAGAGGTTTTGTTCTCTTAGAAAACCTATCAGAATTTCTATTATTAAACAAAGTACATGCAGCCTCAACAGGGGAAGTGGAGAGGGAGGAGAGTTGTCATGATAATGAATATAAAACATGCTTTATTCTAAATGCTATGCTCTTGAAGTTGAATGATCAGACATCATTAATTGTACCCTGAAAGAGCATAGATCACTAAGATGTAAATTTCCATTTTTATCCAATATTTCCACTTGTACTTTACCATACACTCTTCTTCTGGTCCTTTTCACATTTGCCTGCCGAGGAATACTCAGAGGGTAAGACAGGCTGAAGGACTGCTGAAGAATTTCCTACAAAAGAATCCTACAAGTGCACCTGTCTACCTGTGGTGAGGGAAAGTCTTTTCCAAACACAGACTATTTCAGTGATTTTCCACCTGCCCAGAAACTGCAGCTCTGCACATTTCCTGGAACCGGCATTATTGTGTGTGCTCTGAATTTACGCATTCCTCCATAATTTTTCACACACCTCCAGGGATCCACAGACCCCAGGTAAAAGAAATCACTGCCTGTTACACAGCCTCAGAGGAGATGTGCTTCTGGCCTAGGTGCATTAGGGGTCACTGACCCAGGAAGGCATCCCATTCCCTGTGCACACTAACTGCCTGGAGCTTCACAGCAGGCAGCAGGCACTGCCCAGCCTCCTGCAGCTCCCCCCACACCAAACACACCAGCCAGGAGTGCTAAGGGATGCAAGGCAGTGCAAGGAAGCTGGGATGAATCCCTCCTCAGACTCCAGCTATTCACACTCGGGAAAATGAGATGACGCGGGGTGCACGCCGTACATAGAATTTAAGGGACCTTTTTCCACCTCAAGCATGCTGAATAAGAGGGAGCTGGGAGGAAAGCTGTTCAAAAACAACCAAGCAAAAGGCAATTTTGGAAAAATAATAATCTCAGGACAGTTTTTCCCTGACCACAATGCTGACCTGAATATAAAGCTCATTTCTTTTTCATCGACAAAACATCTCAAAAACCCATTTTGTGTCTCAGAAAAGTAGTAGTAGGCAGAGGCAAAAGACAGGTGAGACTAAATTTATTCAGAAGTAAAAAAATACCATTTTCAATCACATTTGGAAAGCAATGGAACTGTGTTTTTAATAATCTCAAGGTACTATACCCAATATGCTCCTATTCCTTTACTATGCCATAGAACTATATCTGAGGTAATCCATTATGATTTACAAAGCTATGAAAAAAATTGGTGACTTGAAAGAAATCATTACCTACTGAGAGTATTTAAAAAGCCTGCACCAAATTAATCAGATGCATCATCATTGAAAATTGTATACTGTTTTTCCCATGTTATGGTACCATGATGTTACTAAAGAAATTATAATTAACCAAATGGTTAGTGGCAATTGTGCCAGAAGTCTATAAAATTTCCAGGATTAAGCAATGCTACCAGAAATAATTTTTATTTTGTTTCTTCTGTGATTATACTTTAAATATCTCCCAATACTCCTTTAAGATTTTTAGTTTGTCTCTCTCATCTTCATCTCCCCATAGGAAACATCATAGATAAGAATTATCATCATCATAGAAGAATTAAGGCTCGAAAAGATCTTTAAGCCCACTGAATCCATCTGATAACCCAGCACAATCTTGTTCACCTCTAAACTATGTTCTTAAGAACCACATCCCAGTGCCTTTTGATCACTTTCAGGCATGGTGATTCCACAACTTTCCTAGGCAGCCTATTTCAATACCTGACCACCCTTACAGTGAAGAAATTGTTCCCATATCCAATCTAAACCTTGCCCTGGTGCAACTTGAGACCATTTCCTCTCATTCTGTTATCATACTATTCAGCAAAGTATTGAAATACCCCAAGTTAGAGGCTACACAGTATAACTAAAAAGTAATTTTGATAAAATAAAGCAATCCCTAATCACATAGTATTTTATTTAATCTGGATAAGAAAGGCTAACACAAGGAGATAGAACGATTCATCTCGTAACATAAAGCTTTGCTATGCAGTCAAAGAGAAAACATAAAAACAAAAATCAGAGCTAGCCTTAGACCTTGTCTGTAGATGGAAAAATCATCCAAATTCTTTCCACGGAGATATTTTAAACTATATTAGCATGAACTCAGAGAAACCACTACTTATATTTAAAGACAAGCAAACTGAGGGGGCAGGAGTGCAATGCATGACAAAGTGAAAACAAGCTGGTGTTCCATAAACGCAGAGGTTGATGTCAGAGTTTTGCTTTAGTTTCCTTTTAGTTTCTATGGTCGTGGCACAGTTCAGGGGTGGCTCAGCTGCATGTTCTTGTGAGGAGACCTCAGGCAGAGAAGGATTTCACTGAAGAAGGTGGTGAACTGAGAGCAGCCCTTCCAGGCCATGCCAGACCCCAGTGGCACCACGGGAGCAGGGATCTGGCACTGAGTGACAAATTTCAGTGAATGCCACCCTGAGCCTGGGCCCTGCTCAATCCCAGTGTCCCTGGCCACATGCCCCGTCCCACCTCCCCACCTCTGCCACATTCAGAGCCCTGACAGAGCTGCTGACATGGGGATAGATGTCACCTGTGGAGTGAGGAGTTAGAGGAATTTGTAAAGCTGAAATCAAGAGGCAGGGCTAACATCTCCATTGCTAGTCTGTTTTCCAGTGTAATTAAATTAATTAATGGTTTAAATCCTCTGCCCTGGTTTGTTGAAAACAATGCAATCTGTTCCATAGCAAAGTCTGATGTTTATGGAATTCTTTCCTCTAGAGGAAATAATAGCCATAGCCCTGCTAACATTGGCTAAGGAAAGAATAAGCTAGGAATGGTGTCTTTTCACAGAATGTAATGGAAGACACCACCAAGGAGCTAGCCAGCTCACAATGTGGTAGTGAGATGACATCAAAGCATGCAGAATTGAGCTTGCTGAAACGACCTGCTGCAGGTGAGCAGCTGAGCAGGAGGCAGAGACTCTGCAGAGACTGCTCTCCCTGATGCTCTGCACACTGTAGTGGGCTGACCCTGGCTGGGTGTCAGGCACTCACCAAAGCCACTCTATCACTCCCCTCCACAGGAGAGAGAAAATATAACCCAGGCTTCATGGGCTGAGATAAGGTATGGGAGAATTGCTCACCAAATACCATCATGGGCAAAACAGACTCAGCTTGGAGATGTTTACTGAATTTATTACTACCAAAATCAGAACAGGATAATGAGAAGTAAAATAAATCTTAAAAACACCTTTCTCCCACCCCTACATCCTTTCCAAACTTTACCTCCTCCCCACTAATGGCACAAGGAGACAGGGAATGGGGGCTGTTGTCAGTTCATCACATCAGATCGGAAGAGCG
>JAYDZK010000001.1:97433504-97473301 GCA_034509185.1 Euphonia xanthogaster | reverse complement strand
ATCATTTACAAAGCTATGAAAAAAATTGGTGACTGTCAGTTCATCACATCTTCTTCTGTCACTGCTCAGGGAGAAGGGTCCTTCTCCTGCTGCACTGTGGGATCCCCCCATGGGAGACAGTTCTTCACAAACTGCTCCAGCATGGGTCACTCTTCCACAAGGTGCAGTACTTCAGACACATCCTGCTCCACCACAGGGCCACAAATCCTACCAGAAAACCTGCTGCATGGGCTCCTCTCTCCACAGGTCTGCAGGTTGCTGCCAGAACCCTGTTGCAGCATGGGCTCCTCTCAGGCCTGCTCTGGTGTGGGGCTCCATGTGAGCTCTTGGCTTTCTTCACCACTGCATGATACACCTTCAGGAGTGTTTAATCCTCTTGGGTTCCACCTATGTGCTGGGCTGGGCCGAATAGACACACAGAGCCCATTCCATTGTGTCATTTAAAGGAAGATAAAGTGAACATGCAGCAACTCACACCTGTGCCTGCACACTACAAAATCAAGGCCATTACTTGCAAGAATGTGTTGCCTGCAGAGGGACATCCTGAAGAATCAGTAGGATGCTTATCAGTGAGATGTGACCCATACCTACCTGGACAAAAATGTTCAAAGTGAGTGGCCAAGCACTGGAACAGACTTTCAAAGCAGATTTCTCCATCCTCAGAGAATTTCAGTAGTTGGATGGAAAAGGCTTGAAGCTCACTTCTCTAAATCATAAAAGTGACTTTGAGCAGGGGATTGGACCACCTGTGCTCCAGAGCTTCCTTTCCTGCTGAATTATTTTCTGATTGAACACAGAAATTGACTGGTGAAATCACAAGCTCTATGTACACCGGTAAACAACACAGTCATAAGGAATACTTCTGGGGAAGCTGAACTAAATCATCTCAATCATAATACCAGCAGCCCCTGGCATTGCTTTGGGCTGCCCTAGTTAGCAGTCTGCCAACCTGTCCATGGGCACAGCTGGGGACGCAACACACACACAGCTCGTGTGTAGCTACCTTCTCAAGGCTGCTGAAAGTGTGGTCAGAAATGTTTGCAGGCCAGTGGGAGCTGGTGTCAGAGAAAGATCCCAGGCACATGTGTTCACTGGTTTACAGCACATCCAATGCTTAAAGAGTTAAGGAGCATTCCTTGCAATACATGTGTAACTCCTTAAGCATTAAGGAGTTAATGCTTAAGGAGTTACACATGTACTGCAAGGAATTCTTCCAAAACATTGAAGTGCTGCAGGCTTTATCTACAATAAATAGATATTTTTTTGTTTATCACAAGACATTACAGCCCATAGATCCATTACTTCTTTTCTTCTTTGAGCAAACACCACAGACTCAATTGCTATTCTCAAAAAGCACAAGTTTCCTCTAAGTCCTGTAATGTATCTGCTATTCCAGTGAGGATCCAGCTGGATCTAATCCTTGGTTCTATAGAGAATAGGTTCAAAAGATACAAATGAATGAGAAGCACATTGCATAAAACAGAAGGAAACAAGAGTATCTAAAGTGAAATGCAGCAATGTGCAAGAGTAGACTACAGTCCAGATCACTCAATGAAGCAAGAATTGTTCAGATGGGTAGATTCCTCTTTGGCTGTTTGTTTCTGAAGCAAAAAAATATATCTTTGCCAAGATAAAGCTGTAGTGTGGCAATAATTTTTCTGGATCTTGTTATAGTAGACAAAAAAAAAATGTTTTGCTAGCCCATCCACAAACCTAATGAAGTTCTCCTGTGCTGTCTTGAAAAAAAAAAAAAAAAAGTTTTAAACTCAAGAGATACCTTTACTGAGGTAAAAAAAGCCAAAAAAGACAACTTTCTGCTCCAAGGAGAGAAGAGCTATTCCAGTTTCCTTTAGCAGGAAACTGCATCTATTCTGGCTGAGAAGCAGAAATATTCCTTACATTATTCTCCAGATTGACATTGTCAATAACTTATATGCTTGCAAAGCAACTGATTGCAAAATAGATTTGGCTCTGATGAAAACAAACAAATGCAAATTCTCAAAAAAACAGTCAGAGTTAAAAATTCTATTCAAGTCTGCAACATATTCCATTAAACCACAAGAGCAAATGTTTCAGTTCTTAGCACTTGATAAGAAAACTAAGGAAAGATGGACTAAATTTAAAAAGCTGCTGCTTTTTTTCCCTAACTCTGTCCCAGGCTTTCTCCAAAATGCCTCAGTTCTGATTTGCTATTTCACCAAGGAACTTTCCTTTAATTCATTTCTGCATTCCTTTAATTCATTTCTGCATTTCTGGTTTTGGCTTTGTTTCACAGAGCAGTGTTCAAAACACCATGCTCGTTCTTGACAGGTGAGAGGACTTGCTCTGAGCCCCCCTTCTTAATAAAATTCCACCTTGCATAAATAATGAATGGTCCAGTGCAGCAGCACTTAACCCCTTTCAGGTGTCTAATCCACCAAATGAGAGAGACGTCCTTCTTCAAGCTCTGATTTTTTGAACCAAAGCTTGTTTGATTTACTTCTACAATGTACTTTCTACTTCTACAAGTCTCTTACTAGGAGAAATGAGATTGACACCCCTTTCTTTCACATAATGTCATTGAGTGGATCACCCAGTTCAGCAGAAATTTAGTTCTCACATAACTGGAAAAAAAAAACAAAGCATTTTTGAAGTTGTGTAACATTCTGCATGAAAAAAAGAGGAGAACTCCTTACCTACTGCTAGGATAGCAATACCTACCAGTGTGGTATTACTAAAGCTGTGCCTTTGGCCCATTTTTAGATTTTCAGATTCTACTATAGAATTATTGAGTCCATGGTTTATTTAGGTCATTCAACCAAGGGTAATTGGCCTTTGATGTTTAAATGAGGGTCTTCACTTTTCCAGCCAGCTGTTAAAGGAAATATTTCCTTTTCAGCCATGCCTTAAGTAACCTGTGGATGGGCTTTACAGTCCAGATCACTTAATTTTGCTTCTAGTTTCTCATACAGCCTCAGGTTTATCCATCTGTATTACAAAACCCACAAAGACATTTTTGGTTTCCTAATCCTTAAATGCTGTTACTCCATATCATATAAATGTAATGCATCATTCAGCATCACCAAACTCTACAGACAAAAAGAACTCCTAATTGCATTTTTAAAAGAACAGCTTTCAAAGGAAATAAACATGGTGAGAATCATGAGATGTAATTGGATAACAAGACTGCAACACACAGCACTGCAATTCAAGAAATTCCCCAACTCAGCCAATATTACGCAGTAATTAAAAATATCAATCACTTCTACATTCCTTTTTCATGCAGGAACAGGTTGAAACTTTAGATACCTATATTCCTAGAGGTATAAACAACAATATCCATGGTAATTTTGTCTTATTTGAGTTTCCATGGAAACAGTGTTTATGGTATTGCAGTGTTATCAGGGAAAAAAATGAGTTATAAATAATAAAGAGGCTAATGTTGTTTCCCTTGGTCTTGCCGAACAGCTTCAGGCACTGAGACAGATGAATTGGACAGAAATGGAAGACAGCAGCTGTAACAGCAATGCTTGTTATCAACTGTGCTTTATTACTGGAAAGCCCATATAGCTGCTTGTCATGGTTTAACCCCAGCTGACAACTAAGAACCACACAGCCACTTGCCCACTCTCCCTCAGTGGCACTGCGGGGGAGAGAATTAGAGGGGTGAAAGTTAGAAAACTCATGGATGCAGATAAGAACAATTTAATAACTGAAATAAAATAAAATAGTAATAGTAGTTTTAATAGTAATAATTTTAATGAAAGGGAAATAGCAAAGAGAGAAAAGTGATGCAAATGGAAACAATTTCTCACTACCAGCTGACTGATGCCCAGGCAGCTCCCAAGCAGCAGCCTCCCAGCCAGGCTTTCCCCTAGTTTTGTGGCTGAGAATGACACCAGATGGGTGGTTGGGGTCAGTTGGGGTCAGCTGTGTTTTTTCCAAAATCGTGCACTCCCCAAACCCGCTCTCTGGTGGAGTGAGGAGCAAAAAGAACCTTGATTCTGTGCAGGCAGTGCTCAGCAATGACAGAAGCATGCCAGTGCTATCAACACTCTTTCAAGCACAAATGCCCACAGTAAATGCTAGTCCAGTCATTTCTTGAACACATCCAGGGATGGTGAGTCCAGCACTTCCTGGCAGCCTGTCCCACTGGTTAACCACCCTTTCAGCAAAGAAATTTACTCTATCCTAGCCAAAACACACACAGTGACAGAGTTTCAGAGTGTGATGGTTCCAAATTACCTTTTATTAATTATAACCACTAAAGATCTAGCTTTTCCAGGAAAAAAAATTGTTATGTTATTCTCATTCTGGTAATTTGCAGGATTTCAACTTGTTTTTCCAGGAAGATTCAACCTCAGTCTACATTTTGCTCATCTAATCTACATATTTCAATAAGAATATTGAAAATATTCTTATTGAAAAATATTGAAAAAAACATATTGAAAAATATGTTTGTACCTCTACTCTGGATTTCAGCATTACAGAATACCACTCTTACAATTACTTTTTTGTTTTGTTTTGATTTTCTAAACTCCACATAAATATATATTATCCCAAAGCTGGGCCACCCTTCCTTGTAAGAGAAATGGATCATGCTGTAGAGGGAGTGGGTGTTTTTTATCCACTTCTGTCATGCTATTTAGTAAAACAAAGTGAGCCTAAGATATTGCCCACTGAAATGTTGGCATGTAATTGACCCAGCTGTCAGAACCCCATGACACCATGTCAGCGCTTTGTGCACTCTGTAATTTTGAGAACTGGTGCAATAGAAATTGTTCCTGTGAAATGTTCAGTATCATCAAACCTGCTGAAGTCATGGGCAATTGAAAGCACTCCACAATTCCCAGGAGGCCTTCAGGACTTCATTCACATCACTTCAAAGAGAGGGTCATAAATAAGCTGAGGTGTTTACCACCTAGCTTTTATTTAATGCAGAGGAAATCTATAAAGCAAATTTTCAGCATGTAGGACCCAATCCAGACAAAACAGGAGAGAAGAAAAGATTAAATATTTGTATATTTGTAATTCTTATTATATTGTCAATACTTCTACTTGCATTGTGAGGTCCAGGATAAAAGTCCTTCCGTACTTTAGAAAAGGGATTTTAAAACTGGCCTCACATCTTACAAGACTTCCCTAATGACTGCTCTTAATTGCTTGTATGAACAAGGTCTCTCCCGAAATTTGGCAAAGTTAGCCCTTTGGGTAAAAATGCTTCAATATTCTTTGGACTCAAGAGACAAGGGCATCTTCATGTCCTTATAAGAACATTCACCAAATGCAATTAATGAAGTCCCTGTGTCCACATAAACAGCCATGTCCTTTAAATTTGGATCCCATTTCAAAATTTGCAATTCAGTTTCATCACAAATTGTTTTCTACAGCAACACTCCCTATGAAATTCTATGGCAACACTGCCTAGCAACACTCTTCTTTGGTGTCATGTGTCTTAAGCAGCCTGTGGATAGCCTTTCCAGTTCAGATCACTCACTTTTTGCTTAGGTGCAAAGTCTTCAGCGAAATTCCATGACGAACAGCAACAGTTCACAAAGGAAACTATGCCTGCCTAAGCCTACATTGACAAATGTTGATTCATGCTCATGAGCTTCTTTTTTCAAAAAATCTCATTTTAAGACTCCATGCCTCAGGGACAGTATTATGTTTTGTCTTCTATATTTACTTTCAGTGTCTGGATCTAAACAATACTTTGTCTAAGGACTTCACCAGTAAATTATGGATTGTGAAAGAAAATTGATATTCTGTACATCTTAAAAAATATAGGGACAGGCTTTAGACAAGCTTAAGTACATAAAAATGTCTTTGCATAATCTGTAGCTGATGGCGTGCAATAGACTCTGGTGATTTAAGTGACTTTCAAGGAAACACAAAAAGAAAGAAAAGGAGACGGAAACTCTCACTAATGCTGGTGGCAATCACTTTCAATGAGAAAGATTGCAAAAGAGACATAACCCTTCAGTGCAAACACAAGACTACAAGGAGAGCAGCACAAAAGCAGCAGCAGGGAAGCGCTGCCGTGGCAGCTCCGGCGTGCCCAGGTGACAGCTCACCCCACTGCCAGAGAAGGGCAGCCAGCAGCACCACACGGAGAGGGAGGCATGGCTGCAAGGGGAAGCCCCTGGGCTTCTCAAAGGTCCAGGCACTTGAGGAGCTCAGAAGGGGACCTGACAGTGGCATTTCTGTTGCAATGAGTACCCTTTGTTGCATCACTGCTCAATGTGACTGGTACCTGACCTGAGAAAGCTTTCCTGGCTTTTCCTATGGCTGACAGAAATTCCCTAGCAAGTGTTTACAGGTAGCACTGATGTGAGCAAGATCCATAAAGTGTCTGATTTGGCTTTCAGTGGCACACAGAACCTTAGCAGGATCAGAACCCCGTACAAGTAAGTGGTGAACAAGAAATAAGTGGAGATGTCCCTTCTCATTGCAGGGGCCTTTAAAGGTCCCTTTCAGCTCAAACTGGTTCTGTGATTCTGTGAGAAGATAGAAACTTGTCCAACATGGACAAGAAGAAGAAATTTATTTAGTTCCACAACTAAGTTATTGAAGGTCAGCTGTAGCACTGTAAGTTACTAATATATGAGTTCTTCCCTTCCCATATGTACAAATTAAATACAGCATTACTAAATTGCATTTGCAAATATTTGCATGTACATGCACAGCTTCCTGCATTAGTCAAGATCACGTTTCCTCAGAGCTAGGCTAGAAGCTTTTGTTTGAAATGTCAATGCACTGAAAGTGTGAAAATCTATGAACTGACTGGAAATAATGTACCTGACCACAATGATCACAAGTTTTGTTAACATCTTACTGAAATCAATGGATTGTTGCAGTTCTTTTTTTGCCTTTAGCAAAATCCCAGCTATAGCCAAATGAGAGATTTCTGCCTTTGCAATGTGTTGATTCCATTTCACTGGTCACAACAAATTAAAAACGTATTTATGCATTTTATTTAAAGGATAAAATCAATAATGATTCAGACTCTTGGCCTCTTCAGTGAGTTGTCAGGATTATTTTGGAGGATTACTACATTGGCAGGAATACTTAGCAAATCTATTAAAAAATATGCACAAAGCTTTCTTACCACAATTTGTTTTTTTCAAACAGATGCCAGATTTGTCCTCTTACAGCCAAATTCAGATGCTTAAAGAAACAAAAGCTCTGCATATCCTGCATCTTCTGCAAAAGGAAAGGGAAGGTAAGAAGAGCCAATTTCTGCCTGTTTGTTCTTTAAAGTCAAGGCAGCCTGATATCAACAACACCTATATGGGTTTAGGAGTTGAAAAGACAATCACCATCAGAAAAGAGACTGGTTTCAAATACAAATATACAACAAAGTACACATGTACCTGTGATTTAGGGCTCATGGAAGAGATAGGGAAGCGAATAGTCTACAATGTCATCAGATTAAATGTACTAACATGTCTTTTACATGACATACAGACACTTTGCAATCAGTAACACCTTTTTTTTACTTACTAAAAGTAGTAAAAGTTTAAGAAGGTAGAGTTAAAATTTTTGAAGCATTCAGTTAGT
The DNA here is from genome assembly GCA_034509185.1 of Euphonia xanthogaster. Taxonomy (NCBI): domain Eukaryota; kingdom Metazoa; phylum Chordata; class Aves; order Passeriformes; family Fringillidae; genus Euphonia; species Euphonia xanthogaster. The sequence continues at coordinate 97,465,762 of JAYDZK010000001.1, read as the reverse complement.
TGCATGCAAATGAACAAATCCTCGTATAAAGAAAAAAGCTATCTTATATCTTTATGATAAATATATTTTCTTTCAACAGTATGGAAAAGCAGCACAGATCAATGACAGTTGTCGTTATGTAAATTATTTCTATAACATACAAAATTGGAACTTGTTATCTGAGCGAAAGAGGGAAAATTGAACTTCTTTGTCCAACAGTAGAGCTAACATATTCCTATCTAGACTGTCAGTGGTAACTTGGAGCCCTTTAGCTCACAGTTCTTTTGTGATATTTTGAAGTCTATTACAGCACTGCTAATTGTGTTTGGAAACATTGATTTTAGGAAAGAGATGGAGTGTACTACATTAGAAAGCGTTTGAGCCTTGGCAAAAATATACTGCATATAGTGGAAAGGAAGTAAAGATTGACTTGTACTTGTGCCCCATGGGGAAAGCATAAACACTTGTTAATTATAGAGGAAGCTAACACTGAGGTAGCTGGGGACACAAATTCGTATTTCCAAACAAAGGAAACGAAACATTCGCTTACACAACCCAGCAGAGAAAGGGCTGCCCAGCTCTCTCTGCAGTAATGAGCTATCTCCCCAGGGCAGACAGCCACAGACTGCAGCCCAGAGCTGCTCTGAGATGCCAGAATGAGAAAGGCGGATTGACCGCAAAAGCGTAACCTTGTCTTCCCAAACCTCAGCCACCCCTCACAGCACCACAGTGGGGCCCCACTGGCACAGCCTGGCTCTGCCAGCACACTCATGCAGTGCTGAGGGTCCCTGCAAGCCCTTGTACCTCTTATTGTCCTCCCTAGCAAGAGAGTCGGAGTCAAATGGAATTTGGGTGCAGAAGGAAAGCTTTTCAATAAGCCTTAACCTGTGGTCACAGGAGGACTAGGGAGCTCCTTCAGTGCTGCTTCTCCACCAGGCACAGAGCAGAGGTTATTGCCCTCATGTCAGCCAGAATATTCCTTTTGGGCAGCTTGTGCTCCCAGATCTTCCTCACCCATGGAAAGTCCTGGGGCCATTGCAAGCCCCAAGGGCTATGCCCACAGCACGGCCTTGAGCATCCACCCCACTGAACTGAGAGCATACTCGTGTGCCTGGCTAACCCAGACCAAGCACCCAAGCAGCCTTCACAGGAGGGCAAGCATCCTGAAGGGCTCATACCCACACTGCACCCTGAAAATCACATGGATTAGGACACTGTGTCTTGGAGGGAAGCAGGGTTTGGCACATGACCACAAGTGCCCACTGGCCCCTGAGGCAGAGGAAGACCCAGGGACATTGTGCTTGCTACAACTGGCACAGGGACAGAGTAGGCTGAATTTGAGCTCTGCTTCATAAAATGAACAATAGCAATGTCTTGACCTCTGCCCTCATTCATTACTTTAAAGCTGCTGAAAAAAACACAAGAAGTAGACATTAATCCAATTTTTATCCAAGCAGAGCAACAAAAGCCAAAATCATTGCTTCCAGTGCTGTGCTCTGGATTCCATTGAGTTTTTTACTTGTAGCAGAAAACTCATAAGAATACAAAGCAGCTTGTCTGATAGCAGCTGAAATGTTGTATGTAGTGACAACATATACACCTAAGTTAGAGGCAGGAGATGGAAGAGACTCTGCTGTGCCTCTTTGATTGTAATTGGAATATAAATAACTGTTTGCTCTAGTCAGATACATTCTGCACAGTGGACATAAATTACAATCAGAAAAATAGAAGACTTTGAATGTATGAGGAACAAATGCTCGCCTTGTACTTCTACAATAGTAAAAGAAGGGATTGAAATCAAACTCTGTGACAAATTATTCTGTGTTGTTGTACACGCTCAGTGAAAATACGGGAAGAGGTAGAGTTCTCAGGCCCAATGCACAGATGTCTTTATATTGTTGTTTTCTTAATCCTTTGTATTATTCACAAGGGATTGTAGTGCATAAGATTAGTGCAGGTAGACAAAGCAAAGCCTTGCTGCATTAGCAAATGACCTAGCAAGCTATCTGGGTTGCATCTGGAGTGGGTCTGACGAACCGGGTGAGTGAAAACCCATTGCAGTAACTTATGGCGAGGCTGGTACGATAGAATGGACAAACCCCACAATGCATTAGCTTGGCAGAGCACCAGGGAAATTAGATCATTGAAATTAGCCTGTTTTAGCATCTATGTTCAGAATTAGCCAGGCTGGGCAGCTGACTTTATGCATCAAGAGATGTATTCCCCAGATTCCAGTTTTTGTATTAAAAAAAAATCTGTATACCAATTGGTCGAAAAAGGGATGGGAAGGAGGGTGAAAGACTGGAGGGAGAGATGAAGGGAATGAGGGAAATAAAGGTCAAATTCTGAAGGAGAAGGTTTTCAGCAGCTCACACAGATGGAAAGGATGCAAAGGTTTACTCTCAGTCCAGCTGATAAATGATATCTTGAAAGGGAAATGTAACAGGAGTGGAAAGATTATGAGTCAAACTATAAGGGCACTGTTAATAATTCATTTCATTGCCCTATGTCTTGTTTTCAAAATTGTGAACCCTTGTCTTAACCTTCACTTTGACAGAATAAAGAAAACTGATTTCTTTTATCTGTGAGGCTCATCTATTAAAAAAGCCCACTCTGAATGAAACGACAAGTAAAAAGGTTTCCCATTCTTCTGAGAGTGATTTGAACAGGATGAATATGCAAACTCACAGGGGGCCTTTCATACAGCAAGCATTAGGAAAGCCCAGAAAATTGGGGCACACATTTCACACTTCTCTACAAAGGCCTGTTTTGGTCTGGGAACACTGACAGCCATGCTGATAAATTCCTTTTGGCAGACCATAGCCAACACAGACCTGAAGAGACACATAATGTCTATGAACCTCAGAATTAAACACTCTCAATATCCATCAGAAACAGAATTCTGAGCTACAGCCAGGTAAAACTGAGCAAACTCCAGCTAATTGCAAGCATCTGCAGGAAATAAAGGCCACAAATCACCCATCTAGTTTGTTACACCTATCACCAGTATCAAACCAGCTCCCCACCATAACTTCTTATATGAACATCATTCAGCGTGGGTTCATTACCTTTCAAACCACAAGTGACTGCTTGCTAAGAGTACAGAGATGATAATATGTTTTTTAATAACAGGATTCTATAAAATAAGTAATGAGATATAAGTGAAGGGAAAATTACTGATGTGCTCTACTGACACTCGGGAGAAGATTGTGTGGACAGGATCACCTTTTCACCTGTAAGCCATATCTGAAGTATCCAGCAAGATTCTGTGAGAGACTGGAATGTCATGGTTAATGGTTTAAACATTCTTATAAAGGACTCTTTGCCCATTATGGCAAAACTATATAAAGAAGTTGTGACCATCAAAGCCCATCACTCCCTGAACATGCCTTCTGACTGGTTGGAACTTTGGGGTCCAAGTTAAGCCACCTAAGGGAACTTGAGGTGAAACAAAGGCGACACCATTAGCATCCATGGAGTGGTGATATTTTCTGCTTAATCTGTCTCTGTCACTCTCTTTCTTTCTGCCTTCACTTTTGTTATTTCTTTCTTTCTTTCTCTCCACCTCACAATTACTGTTAAATAAAATCCATACTATTGACTGGCACGTGGTCTTCTTTGCACCATAACTTGGGCAGGGCCATCTCTCTAATAATTTTAGTAAGCAGATCATAATAGACTCTCAGATGACCTTGATGTGTTAGGTTTACTGACAAGGTGTTGACAGTAAGAGACTGTGCTAGGATGATCTCTGTGAGAAAAAAAAAGGAGCTGCACCTGTGTCCCAGCCAGCTGCAGGATGGACCCAACATAGCTGAGCTAAACACAGATACTGATGGCATCTCACTGAGAAAATGCTTAGGAAAAAATAAAAAATGGTGTGCAGCAGCTGTGAGAATGAGAAGTGAAAAAAAAGGGGGCAAAACAGCTCTGCAGACACCAGGATCAGGGGAGAAGGAGGAGAGTAGATGCTCCAGAGTCTCCTGTAACCCACACAGATGACCATAGATGTCACCCTGCAGCTCACGGACGTGACAGTGGAGCAGACATCCACCTGCAGCCCATAGAGGACCCCACACCTCAGCAGGTGGCCATGCCCTGAAGGAAGCTTCCGCCTGTGGAGAGCCCATGGTAGAGCAGGTTTCTGGCAAGACCTGAGGCCCATGTGGGAGCTCACACTGGAGCAGTGCATTTCTGAAGGACTAAACCCCATGTAAAGGACCCACACTGGAGCTGTTCGTGAAGGACTGTAGCCCATTGGAGGAACCCCACACAGAGCAGCAGAACAGAATGAAGAATAAGGAGTGGCAGAGATAAATTGCTATGAAAGCACCACAACCCGCTCTCCCCATTCCCCTCCACTGCTCTGAAGAAAGGAAGTAGAAGAATTGAAAAAGAAGCTGTGAAGTTGAGCCTGGGAAGGAGCATGAGAATTTTTTTTCTCACAATTTTACTTGACTATCAATTTTTAACTATCAATAAATTAAATTAAACTTCCCCAAGATTACTCTGTTTTTTGTGACAGTAATTGGTAAGTGATCTCCCTGTCCTCATCGAAACCCACAAGCTCTTCTGTCGTAATTTGTCCCCTTGTCCTTTTGAAGAGGGGGAGTGGGACAGTGGCTGGGTGGACCCTTCACAGCCATCCAAAGACAAATTCTACCACACATTTCTAAGAACTGAAAATAAAAATAGGGGTTTGGTGATTTTTTTTTTAATAAAATAGACTAAGCCATAATTTAAAATTTGGTAAGAGCAGGGAAAACCATGTGATTTGTAGTACAACACAACAGTGACTTGGTTCTCCAAGTTAATTCTGACTATGCTCTTTCAACAGCACAGGAAAGTCATGCATTGTTCGGGATATCTCACAGGGAAATGAGTTTAGGCTGTTTAAGGACCCACCAGAAGTCACTGCTGTTGAACAGAAATAAAGCTAGCAATATATTCTCTTGATTCTAGAAATGACTTGATGGTAAAGCTTCAGAAATTGTAGCTGGGGGCAGGGGTGGTCATTATTTCCCCTCTCCATTATAGCAATCACGAGAGTGCTATGAAAGCTGGGAGCTTTGCCCAGAGGAAGGACTTTACTTTCAAGTGAACTCCACAGGTTCAGGGAATTTGAACTGAGCATAATATTTGATGCATTAATTGGAACACTTGTCAAATGTAACATTTTTAGTGCATGATGATGTCTTCATTAATCATGATGATAGTATGTGTATAAAAGCCAAAACGGAAAGAAAAGCTGAGGAGACCAGATTGCAATTACTTCTAAGCCCCCAAGGAGGGAAGAGCTTGGTAGCTGGGGCTTTAGGGCCATGTCCTAATTTTAGATGTGCTTTTTGAGTTCCTGCTAACATAGTCTTCCAAAGTGTGCTTCCAAAATTACATTGTGCACCTCTGCCTAGCTTTTCATACTTGGTAGCCATACAGACGGCAGTAGAGTTAAAATTAATTTGAGTTTTTAAACAGAAGGGAGACTGAGTCTTTTCTTCCTCCAGCAGAAATATGATTAAGTTTTTCTCTTTCACTTTGTCCTACAAACAGGAGATATCCATAAATTACAGCAGCATAAAGGCTTGGCCTTTTCACATCCCGACAAAGCAACCGTTTGAAGAATGTTTTTCATTTCTTCAGCCCATTGAAGATATGCTCTGCTTTTCCCAATGGGTTCTTTGACTCTTCAAACTCACTCTTTCCGTTTAGTTGCTTACCTAATATGACATTGATATTTCCATTTATCTCATTTGTGGTAAGTGAAAGGTCCTGTCAATAGGGATTTGGCACATCTAAAAGTTTCAGTAAGAATTCTTTTCTTTTTTAATGGAATCATTTCCTAATACTCAGTCTTTTAACAGTGTCACGTTGAGCTGACAAGAAATTGTTTCTTTTAAAGGTTCCAGAGACTTTTCCCAAGGTAGCTACAACTCAATCAACATAGAAAATGGTCTTACAAAATGTTTTTGTAATTTCAAAAGGCTGGAGGTCTCAGTAGCTCCTTGCTGTGATGTGAAGAGGTGACTCAGAACCTATTGCTGGAGTGTGCCAGATTTAATTATAAAAGAACTCATTGCAGGTCAGCAAAATTCTCTTAAAGGTTAGCTTGTTCCAATATGCTTTTTATGAAGTACTCCAACTGAAATACAACATCTTTGAGAAGGGAGTTGCCTGCTAGAGTGAGCAGGAGCTGTGTTACAGGGAAACAGATGCTGTAGTAGTAGCAGGGAGGTGATAAAGCCCCTGTGTTCAGCACCATCCTGGGAAAGGTCACCAACCAGTGCCATTTGGCAATCCCAGGAGAGTGAACACCTGCATGGAAGCTACTGCTGGCTTACTGGGAGCAATGGAGGCTGACCTCAGACACAGCTGCAGTGGTGACTCTCAGGGAAAAGGACCATGTCATCTCCATCCACACCCAACTGAGGACCTGTCCCCAGGCAAAGACCAGAGGGGAGCAAAGAGCCAGGAAAAGGGGAGTGGTTTGATTAGCCCCACAGGGAAAGGGCATCTTCCTCACATACCCCAGTCTTCTTATGTCATGCCTTGTAGCCTTAAAACTTTGTCTCTCAACATTGTCACTGCAGCCAAAAAGATTCACTAAAAGATTTGCTGATCAATTTTAGATTATATTCTCAGAGAATCTGCTATTCATCATTCTTCAAAATACTTTGTAGTACTTTACTGAACAATAAATTGTGGAAGAGCTCTTACTTCAATTGCTTGGGTGTCAAATTGAGGCACAGGAAGACATAATGGTCTTGAACAAAGGAATCTGTTTTGGATCTTAGCTGCTTCATGTGCCAATGCCCTGCTGCATGCCCCACCCTCCCAGCCACATTGGAGCCATTTCCCTTTGTGAGTGCAGAAGCAATTTTGCCTCTGTCCTTTGCAGGAATTTATTTCTGGAGCACACACAGAAGAGACTGGAAGACTAGGGAATAATTAATTTGTATAACTTCATGGCCTAATAAGATGTTTCACCAGGCATAAATTATTGCACCATGCAATTCTAGACTTCATTTAAAAAGTATGAGCCTAGTGATGACTTTAGCACACTGCAAGAGCCCAGATCTCATTCAGGACTCCTCCTCTACTAGGAAAACCCTTAGGGAGAAAATTTTCAGCTTCTTACGACATAAATTATCTTTCTAGAGGAGGCAAAAGGAGAAGAAAATAAAAATATCTGGACGCTTGTAAATACATATTCATTAACAAAATAAAATCGACTCAGATGATGGGACTATATGAGCAAATAATCTTTGGTCTGAAAATCAGGTGTGAAAACTGCAGAAAATAATTTAGGAATGTCTTGGGACACTTGGTGTCATATGTCAGAAGCTGAGAACCCACCACATCCCAAGGAGTGCCAGAAACCACAGAGAAGGCTGACAACACTGCTCCCACCAGCTCCAAGTTCCCATCACACAAAATAAATGCAGTTTAGAAGCTGCTGCTCAAAATGGAGAATGTTTGAGGCACCCAAATTGTTCTGGGGGATGATGAGGAATCTGGAAAGGGTTGTGAGGAGTGGTTTTGGGGTTTTGGTCTTTTTTTTTTTTTAGTTAGTTGGTTGGGGTTTTTTGTTTGTTTTATTTTTGTTTTGGTTTTATATTTTTGGTTGGTAATGGTGATAGTGGTGCTGCTGGTGGTGGTACTGATGATGCTGATGATTTTTTTATTTCTATTTTTTTCCTGAGGAAAAAGGTAGAAACTAGTCTGTCACCTGTGAGGCAGCAGTTAGACATAAATGATAAACAAAATCCCTATTTTACTCCCCACCCCTTTTAAGATGGAAGGCAAACTATCACTGGAACTTTATTGTGATATAAAAACATACCTTATAGCTGATCTGACAGATGGCACTGCTGCAGCACAGTAGTTAAACTGCCTGTGCTTATACAAACAGACAAGACAGGGCAAATGGTCTTTTGCATTCCTCCAACACACACAGACTGCTTCGTCTTTGATAAACTCATATGCTAAAATAAACTGTATGTCAATTTGCTGTCTGAATTTTCCATCTAATCAAATTTGGGAATTATGGCAAGTGCTTTTCCACTCAAGATAACTGAAATACCTTCATCGACTCTATGCAACAGCTCACAGAAACAGACCAGATTTTTTCCAAGGGATCTTTGTTCATATTCTGAGAAAGTGCCTTGGTGAGACATTTGGCAAACTGCAATACTTTGTACATGTTGGAACTGAGTCAGTGAGGAGAACAGGAGCAATCTGTTTTATTATGTCCCCATTTTCTCATAGTGGCCAGATGCCGTCCAGAGACGTACCCAGAGAGTTCTTACTAAAACTAAGATGGGCTAGCTGCATCCAGCAGGATGGAGGATCTTCTGTTTTAGAAATTGTGGAACAAGGGAAAAGGAGCTCTGATTATATTAAGCCTCGTGCGGGAAGTCTCCATCCAGATTCTCTTAATTCAAAGGCACAGAATTAGACAGATTTGCCTAACTTGTTCTGGGCTTGTTTGAATGTTGGAAATGTCTTAGAGACACATGTACTCCTTATGCACATGTCCTGGTAATGGTTAGATGCTTACATCAATATTTAATTAAAGCTAAAGCATCACTCATCCAAAGAAAGAGAGATAAGTAAAAATAACCAAATAAAACCAGACCAACAAAAAAAAAAAAAAGCACAGAAAAAAAAAGCTACATTCCTTCTTTTTGAGTGCAGGTCAGGCAATCTTGCTACTTTCCACTTGAATTCTTACTCCTTCCCAGCTAAGATGCAGAAATAAAAGGAAGAAAAGGAAAAAAAGCATTTGTCAGGGGGTCTCCACGAGGTAGGATTGGCTGCCAGAGCATCCCAGTAGTGTCAACTCTGTCTGTTCTCAAGCAGTGAAATTTTCTCATTCCTCTTTTAACACTTTCTGCAATCTCTCAAGACTTATGCAGCAGAGGTAGGATTTAATCAAATAAATCCCCTTACTCATTTGCCTTTCACAGGAGGATTATTTCCCAAGAATTTCCCTCCTTCTTGCCACAGGTTTTTCTGGTTCCAAACATGAGCAGCAAGACAGACTCCTACCACCACAGTTACCTGCCCTTTCCCTAAGACTGCACAGCTTTCTGAGGTTACCTGGCTTATATGTTCAGATGATTTTTGGCCATTTTTCCTGACAATATGAAGTATCTTTTTCAATGGAGATCAATAAATAACAGAGCCGCTTCTAAACCCACATGGATAATTAACCTTTCCAAAAATGCCACCTTCTTCCTTTTATGTAAAGTACTTCAAGCAAACCTGAAAATAGATGGATAGCCAAAACTAAGCAGGTTTGGGGTTTTTTTTGGTCCTGTAAACTGCTGCTTTAGGATCCACCTGGAGCCAAGACAGCAGCATTATTTAATTTTTGCTCTGTGAGAGAACACATGAGGCTAAGAAAAGTTAAAAGGAAGAGGGAGAGTCCTGAATAGCAGGTGGATGCAGACCAGCAGGTTAGCAGGAGTCCCTACTGCATGCAGACAAATACAGTCTTTTGAATACTTAAAGGGCAAAAGTGTTTACTACCTGCAAAGCATCACTTTCTACATTTGAGGAATCATGGAATTTATATTATCCATTATATCAAGACACAGCCTAAGGACAGCCACTAGAGAAAACAGAGGGAAAAGAAATGAACTGAAATATCCCTCTGGAAATCACAAAATAAATGTAAATGTCAGAAGTGGTGTTTGTTCCATATGATTCCTCCAAACAATGTACTATTATGATAAGGATTCTCAAGATAAAGCTTCTATTTCTTTTTCTCTAAAGTGATTTAGCAAGCATTTTTGTGCCCTCTCTAAAATCATTCATTACACTGTCTATAAATGTTTGAATGTGGTATGTCCTGCGATGATTCACTTGCTTTAGAACTTTATAATACCTACATCTGATTCTGTCTCATTTTCCTGGGAAACCAGAAAGAATTATTAAAAAATCCTGTTTCTATGAAATAAGATTAAATTATCTGTAAAGAAACAAAAGCCCCTGCAGAAAATGTGCTTCCATAAACCTGTTCCACAACACATGGAGACTGCCTTTGGAAGCAGAGCACTGGGGTAGCAGGGAACTTGGACTGCAGCCATAGTAAGGTATCTCCTTAAAGCCTTTTCCAAATATGGCAGGAATATAAACCTCAACACAACAGCAGGGAGGTACAGTGCATAAACAAGAAATTTAAAAGAAAGAGGTGACTCACCTTGATGCCTTTGGAATTATACTAAGTGATCTGTGTTCCAAAACTGAATATCAAACTATAAAACCTAGAGGCCTTTTATGAATGTGAGATCTGTCTGCCATCAAAAACAGCTTTCAACAGACAATGCCAAATGAAATCCAATGTCATTTCCTGGAGGATTGAGGAATAATGCCAATATGCCATCATTTGCAAACTAATATAAAGCAATACAATGGAAAAATACTAAAGAATCCAGAGATGGTGTCCTTCAATACATGTTCTAGAAAAATGTCATGTACTATGCCAGATGAAAAACCTATTTCTGGTATCTGGACTTCTTTCTTAAATACATTCACATCTCACCCCTAGACTTTCCTCCCAAAGGCCTGGCACAACAACCCTTCATCATGAGAACAGGGTAGCAAGAGAGTAATAGAGTAGCACTGCAGTAACATGATGCAAGCAGCCCTTTTCCAGTGGGATGACTCACCAGCAACCAATATATTTCAGGCAGTGTTACAATCCAATAGCAGTTCTCATTGCAAGTGGAAGAAATCAAGACAACAGAACCATGTGTTTTATGTGAACATGTCCCTTTCCCAACAGCACCATTACTTTACATTTCTGAAAGAGTGTCTGGGCTTAGCAGGTTATGAAGTGGATCACTTCCTTTGCTTGTGACTGTACCTCAGAGGAACAGCAATGCTGCATTTTTTCTTTTTGAATAGTAGTCCTTAGAGGGGACAGATATGTCTCTGATCTGTGTAAAACTAGGTGCTCTGCCACAAGGTCAAGAATCTAAGTGTTAATGTTGCCACAAGCACTCGTAGCTTCCTTGGTCTTTGTTTATAGAAAGAAAGTCAGGGTAAGGGAGTGTTGAACACAAAATTCTACAGAAAGATAATTTACCTTAGTACAAAGAGGGAAGAGGAAAGTAAGCTACTGGTATGGCTGTGAAGAGTGGTTTCCTCTGACAGCTTCAGAACCTGCCCCTGCTGTAAGACACTGCAAATCCAAAACACCTGGGAGGTAACCAGCCTTCTCCCTTTCTGCTTGCCAGGTCTGCATCCTTGAAACAGTTCCAGTGGGGTTCTTCTGAGCCAAAAAAACACTTGTTAAGGAGTGTTTCACCAATTTAAAAGACAGACACTGGGGATTAAACAAATGCTGTTTAATTAAAATGCTGAAGCAATTTTGATGAGAAATGCTACTAAAATAGTGCTTAGAGTTGTTGCAGACTGAGATGCAATTAGCATACTTGTACTAAAAGAAAGGCATGCTTTCAATAATGCCCTGAGTATTATTATAGCTGAGTGCCACTTGTACTGGAATTAAAAGTCTGCTCACTCTTCCTCATCAGTGATCCAAGTGTTTTAAAATTTATATGGATGTGTGGTTACCATTAGTGTTACAGATTTGGGAGTACTCAAACAAAGCAAACTTGACAAACACAATTCTGGAGAAATACATGGCAAAAAAAGTGAATTAAAACAAACAAAAATTTCTTTTAAGTGGCAAGTTTCACTCACTTGTTTTGGTTGCACCTGGGATTAACTGATTTGGATGCACCATGGCTCTCATTGTAACCAAAGTATATCAGCTACTCAGTGGGTGCACACCTGGAGGGAAAAGAGAGCACAATTCTCATCAGTGCTCACTAGGGAAAGGGATCACAGTTTACAAGCACACTGTGAACATGAAAGGTCATTCAAACTTTTAACTGTGAGGTCTTTAATATGAGCTAGGTAGTATGTGAGTCAGATCAGCATTCAGTGCAGCTGCCTCTCATCCTCCTATCATCAATTCACACCCAGCTTCTTAATGCTGAAGGAAGAAAGACAAATGTTTTGATGCAATCTTCTCCAGTGAGGGCTTTGGGAAAACAGCTTTGAGCTGTTAAAAAAAAAAAAAAAGAAAAATAGAGCAGAGCATAAAATTCAGAAGGAGCTCCAATTCTTCTAAGGAAGTAATTGAATAATACCAGTGAAATGTGTACTGTGAGGGACTGAGTGTTCAAGAAGTCTGCAGCAGTGGGAAGGAGAGGGAAGATAAGAAGGAACGCACAGAGTCTGGAAAACCAACAGGAGGACTTGAAGGTATTAGAGACCCCTTATCTCTGGCACTACTCAGCCTTCTTACAGCCCTTCTGTGTGTGGGCTTCTCCAAATTCCTTCAACTCCTCAATGAGCTCTTCACCTTCAAACACCTCCACTCCACATTATGCACTACCCCAAATCATGCCAGACACATGCTCAATTGCTTACTGAAAAATATCTCTCCAATATGCTGCAACACAGACTTGAGACTACAATTCAGACATTTTGAACTCAATCCACCTCCCCAGGCACAAAAGATGAATTATGTCTATAGGGCAGTGTTAAAGATACATTAGAGTGGGATGTAGTTAGTGACTCTACACATTAGGAACTGTGCCCTGTGAGCATTTGAAGTTTTCTCATATCTCAAGAATGAGTAATGGAAAGGCAGTGCAAGGGGGGAAGAAAAGTTCCAAAGGAGCACAAATTTGAAAAAGAAAAAAAAATGAAAAAAAAGGAAAATTTAGGCCCACATTCATGCTCAGAAAAGGACACTAACCTTAAGTCTTACCTTTTAGCTACACCTGCTATAGTGCATTCCCCAGACAAGGACTATACATTGCATTTTTCCTGTTAACTCACTGTGTTAGGTTGTAAATGGGTGTGTGTATTCTATTCCTATCTGTGGGGCAGTTATCTTCTGTTATATTGGGCAGTTTTTCTTTATCTCTTCCATAACCCATCCTCTCCCCAGGGAGACATCTGCTGTTAATGGGCCATTGAGTGTCACTCCGTGACTGATAAAATTACATCATCCCATTGGGAGATGCTCCACCCAGAGGGAGGACCCAAGCATTCCTACCTGGATATAATCTGAAATTTGAAGACCAGAGCAGTCTTTTCCCACTAGATTCCCAGAGGAGCAGCTGCCTTCTCCACTGGATTCCCAAAGGAAGACCAGGCCAACTACAGCATCACTGGACCTTCAGAGGAAAGCTCTACCCTTCTACAGGATCACTGCTCCAACAGAACCACAGCTGGCACTGCAGGAGGACTGCAGCCACCGTTTAATCAGACTGCTACCAACACCCTGGCCAAGAGGGTGTCAGGTCATATTCTGACTCTGTCGGTAGGATTTTTTGGTTTGTACTATTACATTTGTATTTTTATTTTTCCTGGTAAAGAACTGTTATTCCTATTCCCATATATTTGCCTGAGAGCCTTTTAATTTCAAAATTATAATAATTTGGAGGGAGTAGGTTTACATTTTCCATTTCAGGGGAGGCTCCTGCCTTCCTTAAGCAGACACCTGTCTTTCAAACCAAGACACCCACATGCCTGCCAAACATTAGCAGAGGAAAACACATCTAAACCCTGATGTACATGGTACTGCAAGGCCTTCATCCAAATGTATTCCTCCAAACATAGACAGAAGTGCTCATAGACAGAATTCCTTGAGACTATCAAAAGCCTTGGATGAGGCTGGTTCTTGGGCAAATTTGTTTAAAAAAATAAATCTGTGTTAATTTAATCAATGAAACTTAAACTGCTTGAACTTCATCTTGTATAAAAAAAATACTTGAAAATAAAGGGAGGAAAAAACCAAAGTGCAAATCAAACCTAATCTGGCCAAGCACAGGGATAGCTAACAAAGATGTTGAGCATTTTAAACAGCACTTGGATCTGTGTGAAAGATGCACTGGTTTCCCAAAAGAATGCTAAGAAAGTAACCTAACCACATGCCGTGTTTCTAAATAGAGCAGGACAGCCACCTACCCTATTTTGTATCTGACATTGCAGTCATGTACGTAAGAAGTTCATAGAACTTGTAATAATGAGAATTGAAATGGTTTATTGCTTGAATTTTGGTGTAAAAGTTTATTATAGAACAGGAAAGTTCTCTTTGATTAACCACTTTGTTGTGCTTCTCCACAGTTGAGCTTATTAAACTGGCCCAATGATATAAGACTCAAACACCTTAGCTTTATAATTATCAAGTTGTTAGTCTAATCCTGGCTGGGGCAATGTTACAAAAAAGGTGTGAAGGTTTTTCAATCAAATTATTGACTGAATAGGGTTCTGAAGAAGTTATATGAAGAAATATTTTTGTTACAAGATTACTTGGGGATTTTGCTGCCAAACTGAAATGGGCATAGGTAATTCTTATTTAACAAAATAAGATAATGTTTATAAGCATTAGGGTCATATAAAGGGACATATAAAGTCTAAAAAAGGGTATTTTCCACCTGTGGATACAAATGGTGGAAAACATGATAGCATGAATCAGTAAAAATAGATTAGATCTCACCTGCATGACAGTCATTCAAAGCATGATTGATTGTCTGCCTAAAGAAGAAGGCTGGAGTCATTATTGGTTTAAGCTTGTTCTAAGCTTCAGGCATGTATTAGAAAAATTCCGTGCTTCAGAAAGGAATAGAATAGTGGGCCATGTCCCTCAGCCCTTCAGAGCCCTTCAATGTAGGACAAGACAAGTCTCCTTGAGAAGACTAATGGTAGTGCTGTGCTAGGGGACTTGTGCCCAAAAGCTCAAGGTGAAAACAGAAAACAATGCAATAAAGGCTAGAAAATAGTAACATGCATTTCTCTAATGTACACAATTGCACTGAGATCACTGACACAAACAGCCTCTAGGTCAAAAAAGCCAGTGAGGTCAGACAGATGCCAGCAACAGCTGAACTGATCTAACAAGTCTATAAGCCTAGCCTGAAAGTTCCCTATTTACAAAAGCTGCCACTGCCAGAAGAACGTCACTGGCACTGCTGTCACAGTGCAGCAAGAACACGGTGTATTTGACAAAGGGTTACTGGGACTGGGCTTCAAGGAAGTTGAACTGGCTCTGTTCCAGCTGCCAGTTTAAAAAAAGGCAGAGAAGCAATCCCTGGCACCAAGACCAAGTGGCAGTGGCGAGATCACAGCCAGACTGCCAACACTTAAATTTGGTCTTAGAAAAAGCCAGCTGGAGAGGTCCAAAGCAGAGCTGGGGTCCAGTGCTCAGGGTCAGTCCTTTTGGCCCTCTAATTTAACTGTAGGGACATAGCCATCACCATAATACTCCATAATGCAATATCTGGCTAAACAATGTGTGTTATTTGTTTTATAATAAAACAAGGCCTTGGAGATGGCCTTTTAGACAAGCAGTTTACAAGCTGTAATGTACATAACACAACATTATCCCACTTCAAAGAGAGGAGAGACTCATTACTTACACTTATTACTAAAAGTGATCTGAAAGCTTTTTTTCTTCTTAACTCTGATGTTCCTGTCCAACCTAATGTTACACAGTACTTCTGAAGTCATGATATAAATTAATAATGCTGTTCTGTGGCCATAATCTGACTCCCAGCACACCATTTCCCCAGATACTATTATGTAAAAGCATTTTCTTATTTATAGTTAGGCAACTCCATCCACTTCTGCAATTTGAATTAAGAATGGTCTAAATAATTAGACCATTACTGTTCCCCTAATGATCAAATCTGTTTTAAGTGTAAACACGAGGGGAATAAAGCAGGTCAGTCTTGTTTTCATTGATTTTTAATGAAAAAACATGAATTATCCTCTAACCTAGTTTGTACCTTCCTCTTTCAGATCAATAAGAAATCAGTAATAGTTTTGCTTTCAGGAAACACTGATTGTGTTCATTAAAACATTTTGCTTCTCCAACCTTGATCTTACTGAATATATTAAAAAGTAGGTCACTTGGCAGGTCTTTTTGTTTTCTTTTTAATTGAAATCAATGAAGCTGACCCTGGCAGGTAAAACCAATTAGATCATTAAAGAAGTAGCAATGTTTTTAATTATGAGATATCTTCTATTCAACTTGGAGTTCTTTTTAAAGGAGATGAATTTGAAGTCAATGTAAGGGAGAAGTTCCTGAAAAAAAAAATTCTATGAACTTTGAGGAAGGACTTCAGCTTAAGCCTTTCATAGTCAGTGAAATTGTAACAAAGGTGAGTATCACTCTAGCACCTCTTCTGCACGCATGTAAGCAGAGGAAAATCCACAAACACAAGGTTATTCTGCCTCCTTCATTTGGGAATTAAACCACTTGTGACTGAAGTTAATAATGTCACATCTATGGACCAGGCAGTCTGTCAGCTCTTGTGTCCTTCAAAATGTCTCAGGTCCCATGAGAAAACAGGAACTTCTGTATGAGCTTTAGATTGAGTGAATCAACAGGCAGTGTATAAATCTGATCATCTTGGTGGCAGTGGCTTGTTTTATATGTTAACAAAAATAGTCCAACCAACACCATCAAGAAAATTTGCATCAGTCACCTAAATGATTATTTAGATACAAGATAATAAAATGTATTAAAATCATAACAAGCAGGCTAATTACCATATCTTGAGGCAATCCATGAAATTCATTCAGATCATGAGAAACTGGATAAAAATCAGGCTTAAAAAAAATTACCTTGTTATCCCTACACAAAAAACTTTCAAGCAGTTCCGTACAAGGACTGAAATGAACTCTAAGGTTAGCTTACATTGCTGAATAACTGCAAGAGCTTTCTGTCCATTCTGATGCCCTGAAGGAATAAATGCATATAATTCAGTTCAATTTATGCATAAAATGTAATCAACATCATCTAATACATTATTTGAAACTGAAGGGATTTTCACAATTTTTGAACAGAGACTGTAATTGCACACTCAGTTATGCAAAATTAGCTCATCTTTCAGGAGAACAGTTATTAGTGGAATGAAAAGCATTGTGCTAAGTAAACAGCTATAACATTGGCACAAAAGCCAAACACATATCAACAATAAATAGTTATTAAAAAATAAAATAAAGATAGCTTATGGATAATTTTGGAATTATATTTTTTGTTATTAGTTACAATGTATTTTTTTGTTTTTGTTGTTATTAGTTGTAATGTAGATAAAGCAAAGGAAAACACACACAAACACATGAAAGGCAGGAATGCATTCAAAGTGAATACACTATTAAAAAAAAGCCAGAAGAAAAACTGTAGAAAATCAGTAATAAAGTATTTATTATGAAGAGGTTGTAAATATAGTGTACGCATTTTCTGTATTGCGTGACTGCAGAGCATCTCTCTCAAGGAGCTATTTTCCTAGAGCAACATAATTAATATGGGACTTAACAGCAGAATTCAGGCATTCAAATGGAGGTTGTGAGTGACATAAAACCAAAGGCTGGGTGATATGCAATAGGACCTCTGACAGTCCATCACCTCTCTGAAGTGGCCTCTAGGCCAGTTGGTATCCCCAGGGGCATTTGAAATGGCACTTGACACTTGTGTATGGGAAACTGAAACCAGCACTGAAAGGTAACACTGAACACTTTGGAGGGATTTAGCCTAGAGTGTGTGTTTTGTAAATATGAACTGGGTGTCTAAGCTCCCATTTCAGTCCATGGCAACATAGTCAAGGCAACTGGAGACTCAAGAGTAGCTCATCCTAAAGCAGACATCTGTGTCTGGATAGCTGATTGTCTCCCAGACTCCAGAGACTGTGGTTTCTGTGACTGTACTGGACATATAAATTAATGGGTGGTGTAAAAAAAGAGATCGCATACATAGATTTGAAGCTCTCCACTGCACTGGGATTTTGGTATTATTGACAAGTTTGTTTGGGAAAGGAAGATGTAGGAAACTGTATCTTTAGAAAGCCTTGAGCTAGCCCAGGTGGAAACAACTGCATCATCCAGAATCACATTAGCTCTCATTAGACAACACATCATATTACAAAAAGACCCAAATGTCCAGCTGAATCACACCCCAAAGCTTTCTCTGAAGAAATACAATTGTTGCTGGTGTGGAGCTAATTCAAATCCTATGAAAGTACATCAACTTTAGTAACCCAAGAGGAGAAAGGGAAATAAATCTCTAAATACTATACTTAAAATACTACGCAGAGTTATGGCTGCCCATAAATGTTTAACAAAAGGCATCAATAATAAATGCCTCTTCATTTCTACTCACATCTGACTCTGTAAGGTTTTATTTTGGAAAATTTAATCCACCTATTCCATGGAAGTGGATTGCTCTCTGGTGATCAGTGAAGGAACTTGGCAGGCAGTGGCCACTGGGCTACGCCAGGACTGGGATTGCTCTCTGATGCATGACTCCCCTTACTCAGACAGGGAAGAAGTGCCTAAAATGTTAGAAGATATATTGCATAACAAGTCTAAGTCTTTCCTTAGTAGCAAGCATGAAATTCCCACTGAAGGCAGAGTTCTATGGGTAAATGACTATGCAGGGTCTGCACACAGCCCAAGACTCTCCATAACTCTTAACCAATGGTTGTAGGAGACCTTAGACTTCAAAGTATAAAACTCAGATCCTTAGACTTCTTCAAACTAGAGGCATCTGCTGTGCATTTCATCTGGAGCATTTCTGGTCCCCAAAATATATCCATTTGTTTCCATACTGCATTTTGTCCCCAGCTACAATTTTGAAACTCCATCTGACATGCCTCCCACTTTAGGTGACATCCTGGACATGCAAGTGCTTCAACATCTCTCTCAGGGTCCAAAGTGTGGGTTTGAGCAATTCTAGGTTTTGAATTCTGAATATGTAAGGTTAGTGTCATGCCCTTTATTCAGAAATAGGCACTGCTTTCAAAATTACTCAGAGTGCATCAAACAGTTCAATTTCAAATTAGACGACAGTGTTGCCTATTATTTGTATTAACAATTAACATTTATTTAATTGAAGGCAGAGAAGACACAACAAGGTAAAAGGCCTTTATTCTAAAACAAGGCATTCATCTTTTTATTCTTTAAGGTGTATTTTTGGGTGTTTTACTGTTTAATGCATAGTGAAAAACCACTTTCTCCAAGAGGAGAGAACAATCCATGCCAACAGGAAATAATCATAGGAATCAATTATGTATTCCAGTTTAGAGGAACCCCAAGCTTGTTTCTTGTTTCTGCTGGTGTGTTGTGGTTTAGAAAATGGTATTCTCCAGTTTAGTGCTCTCACTAAAACCACACACTCCTCACTCCCCACTGCCCCATCCCCTGTGGGTGGCTGGAGAGGAGAACTGGAAGTACGATAGGCAAAGATCACCAGTTGAGAAAATAACAGTTTACTCGAGACAGCAATGAGATAGGAAAATGAACAGTACCAGCAACAATATTAATTTTTTAAAATGTACAAGAGAGACGCAAGTGATTCACATGCAAATGGTCAGAATTAGGGTTACCCAACTGCTCTCTCCAACACATTTACTTGACAGGAAAGAACCCCTTTTCCCTGGAATAGACTCCCTTCCCCTACCCCTGACAATGACATGAGGTGGTGTAGAGCAACTTTCAGGTCCTAGCCATGCTCCCTTTGCTACTGCAAAAATCAACCCTGTCATTGCTGGAACCAGGACACAGTGACAGGTACTGTGATAAGGCTACAAAAACTCTGGAAGTGACAGTGAGAGCTCTGTGGCTGCCTTTGTGCTGGAAGATCCTTACCCAAGAACATTTGGGTAACAGCCTGTAATGAACTATTCTCCACTTTTTCAGATACTTTAGGATCTCTCTGATAGTAACTTTATTAAAGGCATTGCCTGAAAGCATGATCTTCAACAATCACCAATAATTCTGATATGCCCAGAGGAAAAAAAATACATACAAAGATCTCTTTCACAGATAGATAAAAGAACTGCCTTGTCCTCTTATTGGCTAAAGTGCCTTTAATCTAACTAGAGAAACAGCAAAAAACTAGGACTTGCTTCTGAATCACTCATTTTCACATGAGCAGCTAATTTGGTTTTGACATATAGATGATAAAAGACAAAATTAGTATTCAATAGTGTAAAAAGAAACTGTCTTTGTTCATATTTCAGACTGCTGCAATATTGATCTTAGGGGTATTGGGCATGAAGATGCTAATAAGCATTATTGAGCATTCTTTTTTTTGTTCCTTCATATCAGCGTGTTCCACTGCAAAGCTACAGAATCCTTTCTTTTGCCAGTTGAGTTAGATATATCCCCCCTTAGATGTGCTCTTACATTTTTCATCCTTACCAGTAACTTTTGCTTTTACTATCTGTTTTACCCTTTGGTGCAACACAGTAGAACCCAACAGCCTGCTCATAATATTAACATACATTAAATAAGCTGTCCCATGCACTGGGAATGCATCCCATTAGCACTCAGCTGCAGAGAATATGTGAAGACTGATGCATATTTTAAACTTAAACGTGTGTCTCAGACACAGCATAATCAGGCCAAAAGACCTACTCTGCTCTAGAGTTCAGTGGTGTAGGTAAGCACCCATTTCAGAAGAAAATTGAAGGCACTAACTTTATTCCAAATGTTCAGCCAGGTAGAATTATAAGATGAAAAGAAGTTCTTGATGCCATTGAATTTAACTTTGCTTACTTTAAACAAAGCACCTGAATCTTTGGTAGAAAAGTTACTGGAAAATATTCAGTGTCTGAATCCTGAAAAGGGTAGGAGACTTGTCCAGGCAAATTGCCTCTCTGGAACCAGGTTTGGCACAGCTGCTAGGGCAAAAATAAAGAGTAAAGCAAGGCAGTATTACTCTTTTTTCAGTCTTGTCACAAGCTGTGCCTTGAAACACCTGGTAGGATTTCCAGACTTGACACTCCCTGTGAAAAAGAATTAAAACAGCAGAAGCTGAGCCTGATAGATTACAGCACTGTCTTCCTTGTTTCCATACTAGTTGCTTCAGTAGACTTGGATTTTCTTACAGTCTCACGACCTCCTCCTGGTGTCACAAAAATTGTCCATGCCCATCAGAGACACAGAGTTCACACAACCCCCCAGCATCTGGGCATTCATGTACATGCAGGCATCATTGAACCCTTGCTGTCTTCAAGTTTAAGTGCATACACACGAAACTATATTTCAACACTTGTCTCAGAGATCCAGCATCAGTTCACTACTAACTGGACCCTTTCAGTCTTAGACTGCAGGAAAACAGGCTGGTTTTATATACATTTGGAGTCATGACACTGGTGATTTTCTTAATAGGAGAGCAGAGCCCAGAGGGATAAAAATAAGTAGCTTTTGATTCTGAGAGATTTAATAAAAACAGACATGTCGGCTGTGAAAAATTCAAAGGTTGAAAATTTGTTTTGAAATCCTAGCCCCATGGAAATCTACATTTTCCATTAGCTCGAATAAAGTCTCTGTTTCGTTTCTATAAGTCAGATGTCGCTCTCTTTGGCTTGCCAAGAGATATTTCCTCATCAGAGATGTCCACAGTCCCTATGATAAAAAATAGCATTTTTACCCCTGGGCCCCTCTGTATCCTTGTCCTGCATAGCCTGCTGGTTGCAGTCAAAGGCAGAGCACAGGACTAGACAGCTCTTTAGTCTAAACGAAATGTTCCTGTGTTCTTAGAAGACAAAAATGCCGCATGTTCTTTAACACACCATTAACTCACAGGAATAGTTTTCTTGCATCAGCACAGATGGATTACCCTTGTCCAACTGATTTTAATCACACTACAAAGTCGCAATCCATTTAATGGGTCTTCTCTGGTACTCTGCTTATGCATGTTATCTTTTAAGCCTTCAGACATCTCCTGTGGTTCCTGATACTATATTATGCTGAGCTACTCTGATCTTTCACTGAGGATGGTTTGGGAACTTGTCTGTCTTTCTGGACTCGCAGAGGGAATTTTAGGACTGCATTAGTGGACCATTAGCTCTTGAGAGTGACTTAGCCAATATAAATGGAAGCGGCATCTGAGTCTAACTGGACAGATTAATTGATTTAAATATGAAGCATCAGCACACTTAGATAAGAACTAAAGGTGGGAGGAGGTTACCATTCAAAGACTCAAAATCTCACTGGACACTCATAAGGCACTAACAGTCTGAAAACATGGGAGCAGGAGAACATCTGCTTTCTTCTCTAAACAGAAAATGCAGTAATGGAAGGAAATGCATTGATCACAGTGATAAAACCCAAAAACATCACAGACACCCACACTATCCAGTCCTTTTTCTGCTCTATTCTATCTAAAAAGTAATTAACTTGCTCCCATCATTTCTTCTGGAAGGCAGTTACAGGCCCCCATTGCTTCTAATTTCCAGTCTATATTTATTCATATTCCCTAAATACAAGGGAATTAAAATGTCAGTGCTGAGAGTTATGACTGGTATCAGCTCAGAAACAAGAAGTCTTTTACTGGTGTCTGGGGATCCATTGGCAGATCCACATCATCATCTGTGAGAAAAAGTCTCACAAAATCATGGATGACAAAGTCAGTGACTGTTGTGGTTTAAACCCAGCTGGAAATTAAGCACCACACAGCCACTCACTGAGTCCCCCCTTCTCTCCACCCCCACCCCAGTAGAATGAGGATAAGAATCAAATTAAAACTTGTAGGTTGAAATAAGAACAGTTTAATAATTGAAAATAAAGTAGAACAGAGTAATAATGATAAATAAAAATAATTATAATGAAAAGGGAAAAACAAGTGATGCACAATACAATTGCTCACTGTTTGCTGACCAATGCCAGACCAGCAAACCAAACCTTCCCAAACCCAGATAGATCCCCCCTCCCAGGTAACTCCCCCATTGTATATAATGAGCACTGTGTTCTTCAGTGTGGAATATCCCTTTAGTCACTTTGGGTCACCTGTCCCAGCTATGCTCCCTCCAGTTTCTCTTGCACACATCTTCACTGGCAGAGAATGAGCCAAGGAAAAAAGGTCCTTGACTTAAGATAAACACAACTTAGCAAAACCCAAAATCCAGTGCATTATCAACGCCATTCTCATCCTGAAACCAAAACATAGCACTGTAACAGATACTGAGAAGAAATTAACTCTACTGTAGCTGAAACCAGGACAGTAACACACCTGGTACCTGATTTCCAGAGATTGCATGGAGATATATGCTTAAGAGTCCATCAGTTAAGGAGTCTTGCTAGAAGAATTTACCTGCAGTTGAAATCCAGTGCATGTTTCATCAAAGAATTAATAAGGCAAACCACTTGCTCAGGGGCTGTCTCTCCTTCAGCTGTTATGTATGAAGAGAAACCCATCAGCCAGGACAGCAGTCTGGTGGCTCTTGTTTCAGCCAAGTCTGACACTTCAGGGCTGCAGAGAGGGAAAGGGCAAGAGACAGCACCTCTGACTTCACCATGGACAGGTAAGAAACCTCAGCCTCAGTCCTGGTGCAGCATTTCTCAAATTGGTGTTTTCAGGTAAACACTGAGCGCTGGAGCCTTCCCAAAGGTTTGCTGCAGTCTAAAAATCAGTCTGGACAAAATCTGATATAACACTCTGATATCAAAGAGTTTCAGCCCAAGTTCACACATTCACACTTCCCTGGGAATTCATTGGGAAGTGGGTGAGGGATGGCTGCCTCCTTAGGCCCCAGGTTTGTGAGCAAGTTCAAGTGTCCAGCCATGGGTGCCACAAAACACTGAGCCCATCCAAATGTATCGTAATTCCCTGCAGTGGATCAAAGGAAGGGACCATACTGAGTCTGCAGCCTCCAAAGCTCAAAACACATCTGTCTTTCCTTCTCCAAAGCAAGAAGGCTCCTAGAAAAACAAAAAACAGACTTGAGTCTGGGAGAGAGGCAGAATTACACTCATACCAGGACAAAGCCAAGGGTTCCACATGGATTTGGTGACAGCACTGGGATATAGCCCTGGGGGCATAGGACCCTCAAAGGCTCTTGAGTTTTCTACCCTTTTAGAAGGCACAGAGTGGTTTTTACCCTGCACACTTCATGCACCTGAATGGTCCTAACTGTTCAATTTGTGAAGCTCAAACCAAGCACTTACCTTATGGTGCCACTTGATGTGATATAATGTGACATATGGTGCCAGCTGCAGTCACAACCTATGTCCTAAAGTAGCTTAATAGAATATGTCCTGAGATGAAATAATACGAAATTATGCATGACAAATTAATACCTAAAAAAGCAGTAGCAGCTGGATGTGCAATCCCTTCTCCAACAATTCTTATAATATGCTTGTTGGAACAGTTTCCCATCTAAACAATAAGAGGCACTACACATCAACTCCCTTTGCAGTACTCCAAACCATGGCAAATCCCTTAGCTTTGCACTGCAAATCCTTGGATTCTGGAGCTTTTACTTTTTAATTGGTAAGATACAGTGTGATCCTCCTACCAAGCATTTTCACAGTTCACCATTCATGACTGAGAGCTAACACACCAGCTTTGATTTTGGTACAGATATTTTTAAGGCTGCCAGATTCTGTTTGATTTCAGGGAGTTAATGTGAAGAGCTTTCCATGCATTCCTTAGCCCAAAGCATTTCAGGAGCACTTCAAGTGTCTGCATTGTAAGACTAAGTACTACTTCACCTTGTTCTTTGTCAGTCTGCTTAGACTTGGTGTATGAAGGGTACTTTTTAGACAATATAATGCTTTAAAGAGTGTATAACACAAGTAAAGGTTCCTTCCTGATACTGACATTTCCCATCACACCTGCTGGACAGCACGGAAGACTGCAAAGAGCACAGGATTATCCTTCCCAGACAATGAAATGTGCTGCTATTAGATTTTGGGGGGAAGATAAAATACTTTATATGTGCACCAAAGCCAATAACCAGTTCCATAAACAATTGGTTTTTCGGGGAAAAGAAATGTTTGTACAGTTGCAGAAGTGAACCCACTGGTTCACACTTTAATGGATTAACACAAGAATGATAATGGCACACGTTGCAGTAAGCACTGTGGTCTTAGGCCACTTAGGTTGTTTTAGATCAAATACATTACATGTATTTTTATTTTCTAGCTGAACTTCACTACTATGGTTGTTTAAACCCATGAGGTCAAAAATGTGTTATTAATTACAAGCTATTTTAATAAAAAAGTATTTTACAATGAGGAGGTTTTATATAAATATATATAAATATACACTTATTCTATTGAATAAATATGAAAAATAAACAATTTTAAGCAGATGCAAGTATCATCTTTGTGGAAATTTATTCTTCAATCACATATTCTTTCCTTCCATCATGTGTTTCAGATGATCTGGAGTAGAGAGTCATGTACCTCTGTCATCAGCAGGCTTTGAAACTTCACTATCAATAATCACGTTGGTTGATAAGAAGAAATACATCCAGGCTTCAGAATAATGTTTATTTCCCAGAAGCCTTGCAATCTCCTTATTAAGAATCTGAATACCTCTCGTATTTAGAGAACTGGAAAAGTCAGTTCTCTTGGATTCCATTCCCTTTCATTGACTACCTTAGCTTTTTCACATACCGATTATTCCCTTGCATTACTTTGTAGAGTCACAGACATTATTCACACTGGCATGACTAACATGATGTTGCTGTCTCTCTCTCCTGCGTCTGGAACATTTGCCCTACACCCAGAAGTGCAGATCACTCAGCCTCTGGAGCTCAGGCCAATAAAAATTCCCATGTGCTAAGGAAAACCAATCTCCAAGTCAATCCTGGTAAGACATGCTGTGAGTAACTTCAAACCATACATGCATATATACTCTTAGCAAGTTAACCTTGAAGAGGAGGGAGAAATAGGAACTGCTATTTCATTCCACAGAATGTACAAGTTTTGTGGCAAACAGATCAGTCATTTTAAGCCTTCACACACTAAGCATTTTTCTTAGCCTTTCTGGACTTAGGAAAATCATAGAGCCTGCCCGATCCTTTTATGGAACTTTATTTTCAGTTTTGGGAAAAGAACCACAAATTTTGGATCTTAACTGCAGCCCTTGAGTGCTGCCAGTTCTATAAAATATAGAGCAAAACTAAACAAAATTTACTGACAATGAAACATAACAAAAAGTTGATTAATGCAAGCTTTCTGTGAAAATTTTCAATCCACTGTTCATCACATAACACTTAAAGAGCCTTCAGCCACCAAAGGTTAGGCCAAAACACTAAGAAATAAAATGATGTCTAAGCCAGCTTCAGAATTATGAAGACAAGTTGGGAATTGTCAAATAGTTCAGAAAAATGCTATCAGCTGACATGTTGAATTTTCCACTTCATACCTTCAATGATAACAAACAGCCTGTCACGTTAGCTCCTGGAATGCCATTAGCATTAATAGCTACACAAAGTAAGCAACTACTTTCAAAATGTGATGGACACAAGTACAGTTTCTTTACCATAACAACCAAGAGTTCCTCTTTAAAACCCCAGCAATTCATCTTGAATGACTCATATAATATTACTTCTACAGTTCAACCCGCATAGGATGCTGATTCAACCCCAACAATGCCTTTGCTTTCACAAAAATAAAATCCTCAGAGGCAATTTTCCAAAATAAATATTCTTAATCCTCCTTTTACATGAAACAGGATGACAATATCATCACACAAAAGTTTTAAATGTATGGATTTAATTCTTGGTCCATGGAAAACTTTGGTCTCTGCACTTTTCCCTTCATAAATACAAATGTTTGTGACAACCTTGAGAAATCAACTTTCCTTTGGGAATTATCATTGACTCTCAGTATACATGTCTTGGCAGAGATGCTTAATAAGGGTTTAAAATCAAACAACAATTCAACCAAAAGTATAGGCTTTCTTTTTTGTTACAAATTTAGAAACAATTTCATTGCATTTTTCAGTGTTTTCAAGCTCAGCTCTCAAAGAAAATATAAATAAATTGATTATACTGCACCCAAAAGTAATCTGTTTTTAGCAACATGAAAGAGATGCTGATAATAAAGCTTAAAAACATAATAGAATATTTTTTACACTATTCAAATTTGTGTCTTTGAAGCAACAAGATCTGCAATGTACAGATATGTATAACTGGTCTAGAGCACAAATGCACTGGAACAAACAATTTCATTTTGAGAAAACAGCAAAAAATCCATTTGTAGTATGTATACACAGGGTGGGAATGTCTTGGCTGCACTTTTATTTCAGAAGAATCAATTAGAATAAAAGCACAAATATATTCATTGTGTTCCTCATACATTTTGTGAGACTTTGCTCTAGTTTATCAAGGTAGTTTGGATTTCTAACGCTATCCTCCAGTGTGATTTCTGTACCTGCAAGGTACACTCTTATTTTTTCATTGAAGTAATTCATGAAAATAGTGAACAGCCTCACTCCATTGAAGTACCTTTCCCTGCACAGTCCCCTGGTGTGACAGTGAAGGACAATGATGGAGCTTCCTCTTGATGTGGCATGCTCTGCAGTTCTGCTTTCACTTTGCAGCAGTTTCAGCTAATTCAGATTTCCTTACTTTCTCTACGATACTGTTAGAAGAATATGATATGGCAGCATCAGAGATCTTCCTAAAGTCATGGTAATTTTCTGTTTACTGCCTATTGCCAAAAACAAAATTAAAAACTGTGGCCTGATTTTACACTGATGGAAGATAGACATCATGTTTGTTCATCTGTTAGAACTTACTCAGCCTCCAGGAGCTCTCAGGAAAAGTTACTAGAGACTTCTGTCTGCCTCAGCCAAATTTGCTGCTGCTGGGATTCTAGTGTCTTGAGATAATGGGATGTTGAGTGCTCTGAGTGAAACAAAAGATGTTCTGCATTTCCTGGCTTTGAACAAGCTGCCTGCTGAACAAGCAGACACAGCAGCCGGCAGAGCTACAGACTGCTCACCCTCACACCCCGAGAGGTCTCCTCGGGAACTTGCAGCATTACTGAATCACACAGCTCACTCACCACCTCACCTGCCCACTGATGGCTGTCCTACAACTGTGAACAGCCTAAAACAACTGAAGCAACTGAAACTAAGGAAAACTCTAGGTCTGGCAACGCTATAGTTCAGATCCCAGTAACAGCCAACTTTTGCAGCTCCCTTCTCAAGATCTTTACAAGAACATAACTTAGACATTTTGAAATTTCCTGCTGAGCAGCTATCAAATCAAAACTTCATGCTGAACAGCTATCTTGTGGAGAAATCAAATCAGAATTTTAATAATCTAATTTTTTTTCTCTCTCTCTCAAATGAGCCAGATACAGAAAGTTATTCCTGTGGAGATACAAGCAAACTGAGAATCTTCCACCAAAGACAGGGGAGCCTGGAAGTCCAGAGACCTCCACAAATTTCCAAAGGTTCTAAAGTCAGAAACTCTGAGCCCAGGGCTTCCATGGTACTAGGAGGTGGCAGTTTTTCATCTGGATATCTGCAAATACTAAAACATATGCTTAAAATTAAAAAAAATATTGCCTTTTCATCTGCTGGATGACTTAAATTACCATTTACATACCTCCAATGACAAAAGATTACAAAGAAAATTGCTGAATGTTTCTCATGTGACTTTCGCAGCGATTCTTTCCACCAGTTAAGAACAGGGTGGGGATTTTTTTTCAAGGAGCACCGGTCAAAATTTACATTAAAAAATTTAACTAGACAAAAACCAATGGACAAAGGAATATGTCAATTAAAAAAATACATGCATAATACCACATAAATTAATTTGAATCATTTCAATTTTCCATTACTTTCTGAGTTAGAGCATATTGTTTCAGATATGATTAAAATCCTATTTGCTTTGTGTGATTCACTTTGCTTACTTACGCAAAATATGCAAACTACCATTCAATTAAGTTACAGTTAGAAAACATATTTTGCATTACAATATCTTGATGTTATCTGATTAAAACAATTAAATGGTTCTGCATATTTTTCTCATTCTGTGTGAAGCTGGTAAATTATACTTTTTGTTTGATTGTCAAGTAAATCAAATCTGAAAGTGTCAAAGCTAAATTATAATCTTACCAGCTCTGAGGAGAACAGAGGAATGTGCACACCCCATGTATAAGTTATGGTATTTCCATCCAAATGAAAAGCTTATTTATCCAACACAGGTGAGCCAAAACTTTGACTTAAAGATCTAAATTTTGTTTACATTCTTTCAACAGCTAGTATGGCTGGAGGGAAGCTGCTTCCGTGCATTTACACATTTCCTACCTATATTTGTTCCTATTATTTCCTATAAAGTTTGAAAATCCTTTGCTATAAATATCTCTTTCCATGCTTTGTTCTATATTTCCTGCCAGTATATGACAGTTGCAAACAAACAGAAGTTTCCAGGTAAAAGCAGCTGCCCTGATTTTAGACTTAGGGCTAAATTCTGGGCTTCTCATTTCTACCCAAAAAAACAGTGGTATGAGTCTGTGGAGAGAGTAAACAACATCATTCTGTTAATTTTAGAAAATCCTGAGGATCTAAACTTCCACACCCTTTACAGAATGCAAGCTGAGATAAGCTCAATGTCATTATTATGTGAGGGAGAATTAGTCTGAAAAACAGAAAATAATCAACTTGGCTTTAGAAATACTTCAGTTTTTAAAAATAATAACAATCACTACAATAGAATGAAATATATCATGCTAATACAAAATTATAAGCACTTTATCCAATACTATTATTTGTTCCTTGGCTGTGGAAGATTAGAGATTTCTTTCAGAAACTATTGTGCAGGTAATTCCACTTGTACAGAGAAATGGCCTTTCTGTTATAAAATAACCTTCAGAGAAAAAGAAGGAAGGAATATGTATTTGAGTATCAGCTTGAGATGAAGCTGACATATCACCTGAAAAGGTAGCTACCCATAAATGGAGAAGCACTCCCAGCTCTCAACATTTACATGCAGCCTGGCTCTCAAAAGATAAATAAATAAATGTAACCTCTAAGTACCATGGGGAGTCAATTGCTCAGATGTGTTAAAAATAACCTCCTGACTTCTCTCCTGTCAGAGCAGATTTGTTTCTAAGGATGTGAGACACAAGCATGCAATGTAATACAATCTAGATAATCCATTTATTAGTATAGGCAATTATTTGAATAGCCTGGATGAATAAGGAGATTCCTGAAAGGACTGTTTCCAAGAGATCAGTGGATAAATGGACAGCTGCTGTTACAGAAACCTTTAAGGAAGATTAGAGAGACCTTAACCTGGGCAGAAAATCAGGTACCAGCGGCATCCCTGAAGGTAAAGGAGACCTGTCTAAAGAGAAATGATACTTTACTAATTCTTTCCTTACCTCTTCTTCATGGAAAAAGGTGTACTGTGTGATAGGATATCTCTAAATGACAGGAGAAAAGAACAAAAAGCTGATGATAAAATTAACATAAATGAATTTTGGCTCTCTTCCATATCCCACCTAATTTAGTGTTAGTAATTAACAATGAAATTAGGTACATACTCAATTTCCATGAGATGATAGGCAATGTTTGCTGACTGTCTCTGGAAAGTTAGAGGCATTAGAGGATTCTGTCACCAAGTGTCAGTGAACTTGAGTCTAGAATTCTCCATATAGAAATTTTCATAGAGATTTCTATTCAGCTGAGGTCTCAGCAATAAAACCAACAGCTGAACACTTTAAAGTCTGATTTCCAACTGCAGCACTGCCAGTGTATTTATTCAGCTTTAAAAACAGCTGCTGGTTTATGATTCTGCAGATAAAGTAGAGCAAATACACAGTAGCCTTCTTCTGATAAGAATACAGAAATATCAATATGTGATTTTGTAAACAGATAATCTTTAAAGAAGTTTTTTTACCTAGAGCTGGCAAACAAAAT
Organism: Euphonia xanthogaster; assembly: GCA_034509185.1. Lineage (NCBI taxonomy): Eukaryota > Metazoa > Chordata > Aves > Passeriformes > Fringillidae > Euphonia > Euphonia xanthogaster. The sequence goes on along the minus strand of JAYDZK010000001.1, from coordinate 97,435,080 downwards.
TTGATAACAAAAGCACCAAAAATAAATATATGGAAAGGCTTTTTAAAAGGAAACAAAAACTCAGAGGAATTTAGATACTTGCGTAACATCAGTCCTCATTATACTGGTGATGGGCATGAGCTAAAATAGACAGTCACACTTCTAATGAGCTATTTTCACACTCCTTTAACTAAATATTTGGTTTGGACAAATATGCTGATTATTTGTGCTGGAATCTGCATCCTAATCCAGGAGTCCCTGTGCTCTGGCTAATATACCCTAGGAGCTGAGAAGGGCTCATGCCTGAGAAAGGCTGCTCAGCTCTGACAGCTCCTCTGGCACAGGAGGAGCTGTCAGAGCTCCTGGCCCTATCATGATCTGCTGCTGGCCCTATCATGATCTGTGTGCTGCCAGTATTCCGGCACAGCTAGGTGCTGCAAACACGTGCTAAGGAATTGTGAATAAGCCCTTTGCATATGCAACAAATCAAAGGCTTTGGGGATGTGCCTGCAGATGGTCTGTGCATGCAGCTGAGCCTGAGCTTTCAGGACGTGGGGGTCCAAGCCCTGCAGCTCACACTTGCACTCAGAGGCTGTCTGATGGTGACTGAGTTTTAGCTTTGCTGTCCTTACAGAGCACTCTCATCCACAGCATGTATGCTCAATGTGTGTCTGCAGCTCACCAGACATGTGCCTGAAAAACAGGAGGATAGGCCTCCAGTGCCCACAGTGTGCCAACTCTGAGGCTTGCTCTGAGTTTTCTGTGGGTGTTTAAGAGAGAAACAAGCACAAGTGTCTTTGGCTCATCCAAGATGGGCAGGATCATACTCAAGAGGGACACAGGGTAAAGTAAAACAGACCTTGGAATTTTCTGTCCATATCTGGGTCCACACTGTAATGTGGTTTCCCAATCTCACCCCTCTGTACTACAGTAGCCCTTCTAGAAAAAGGATGGTTACAGCTGTGTACAGACAGAGCCAGGAGCAATACAGACCCTTGCAGAATCTGAGAAACCATTCTGCCTCTGGTCAGCTTCAGATTAAACAACTTCCTCTGCTCCTCTAGAGAAGATCACTGTACTGGGCCAGTCAGGTAACGCATTTCATGAGGTGCTGGCAAGAAATAAGCTCTCCTGTCCAAAAGGCACAAAAGTTTTCTACTTTTCCAGTCTCAACACTCAAGGCAGAAAAAAGCAGCTGGAGGCAAGAGGTTATTCAGCTGTTCCCTGAGCAGAGACAAGATGCCCTCTCTCAGGGTGGTGACAGGCAGAAAGCAAGAGGAAGACACCTAAGCCACAGGCCATGCAGCAATCTGCTATCAGCATTTAGACACCTATCAAGTGCTTTACAAATGTATTGTATCCCTACTTAACCTCTCTTCAGCTCCATTTCCCCATGCTTCTTCAACAACCTGGTGGCTGAGCTGGAAAATATATTTCTTGCTGGCTTCAGACTTTGCCAGGACTACAGGTGCTACTTTAGTAGCTCCCTGTAGATGCTCTTCTTGCCTAGCAAAAATAAACTGGGTTGTTTGGGGTTTTTTGTTTTTTTCTGGTTTTTTTTGTTTTGTTTTTGTTTTTTTTTTTTTGTTTGTTTGTT
>JAYDZK010000001.1:97412868-97433404 GCA_034509185.1 Euphonia xanthogaster | reverse complement strand
TTTTTTTTTGTTTGTTTGTTTTTTGCTTTGGTTTTTGTTTTGTTTTCTTTTTTTTTTTTGAGGGGGGGTGGATCAGGTTAATTATAGAAAATTCCAAGTAATATAGAAAAGGCAAGTGCAAAACACCCAGCTTCAAACTTTAAGGCAAAAGGATAATCCACGTCCATCTGTATTTCCCTTTCTCTGCCATCAGTACAAGGTTATTTCCTACTGCTCCTTCAGCCAGAGGATTAGAGTTCACCTTGATTTTATTCCACCATTCTGAGGAATCTGTTATTCCACCATTTCTGCCAGCAGTATTAAAAGATATAAAAGGGGCTCCTTCATACTCCACCCAGACAGAATGGTTCAGTTTTTTCCTTTCCTCTAGAGACCCTGATGTCCTTTCAGCAATCAGCACTGTGCATGAGAAGCACTTGTCTGAAAGGCTCCAATCTAACATGAGCATTTAGGCTGAGTCCTCTAGGGAAGAGCTCCACAGTGGTTTTGACAATTTCCATAGCAACTTCTGAGTGTCACATTTTGAGCGACCTTTGCCTCAAAATATCATTTTGGTAGGAGCCATAGATGGTAAAAACAAAGCAGACAGCACTCTGATTCAGTCTGGACAAAGTTCAGACAGAGGTGAAAGAAATATACTCAATGTGCTGAAAGGAAAATCATCAACATCTTCTAGGTGGCATTACAGGACAGCACTAGCAGGCACCAGAGAGATCTACCTCAGGCAAAATGAAACACCTTGTCTAACCCAAGAGAAATTCAAACACAGAGCAACAGAGTAACCAGTGAGAAGGAATTTGTACCTGCTGAGATGCTGTTGAAGCTACTATTTTAAAAATTTCCTCTAGAATGCATCCTCTCTGTAAGACAGTTAAAGACTGCTGAGGTGATATGATCTCACATAACTCCAGACTATAACATGAATTTAACTTGGGGGCCTTCATCATCTGCTTTAGGTATTTCCTTCAGGATCAGGATAATTGCTCACTTTTCTCCTTTGACCACAGAGGGTTGAACAACAAGCACTGACACAGAAGGCTGTTGTCAGCTGAACTCCTCTTCAGCTGTCGAGGGACAGTGTTTAACCTGGAACTACCTTTTCAAGCAAAACAACACTGCAATTAGGTGCAGTGCAATTAGGAGGAATCAAACTTCAGCCAACTGAACTAATCCATTCTCTTTCTCCTTTTTGCCATGGATGAATTAAGAGATAATCAGTTTCCAAGTCAGGAGCAGAAAAGAGCTGTGAACCACACAAACAAGAAAAGGGAAAAGGAGAAAGCACTTGAAACAGTGCAGAGAGGGATTTGTCCCAGTGTTGGTGCTGAAGGTACCACGCTGGTTCAGCTCCAGCAGACTAAGTGTCATATGAACCTATGGATGAGGAGATGATAGCCAAAGTAAAGCTACCCAGGAAAAGGTGGAAGTTGTCAACAGGTTTATTTCCTGTATTAATTTTTGGGATCCAAAACACATACTTGAGCTAAATATTTAGGTGCTTTTAATGATCAATGTAGGAAATGGAAGAAGAATCTTTTGCATTACGGGCTATGAAGGACCAGGAAAACTACAAATAGGACAAATTGCTTAAAGAGGAGATGTAAAGAAAGGGGCAAAAAATCCAAGAGGAATAGGAACTTGCCTGAAGCTGACAGCCAGTAGGCTAAGTCTCCTAAAACAGAAAGACCTTCACTTGAGCTCCATGAAACTTCACCTTATGTGAAGAGCTTAATTTAGACTTATTAAATATAAATAAAACACTATTTTTTTGTGTTAAAACAAATTTGAAAAAAATAAAAAAATACCAAAAACCAAAACAAAAATCTTTCTGGGGAAAGTATTTATATTCCTATATTGTGGTTCTAATGTCTGCATGTTTTTTGCAACTGCATTAAAAAAAAAAAAAAAAAAAGTCAACAAGAACATTTTCCTTGAATGCAAAAGGGTTTAGATTTACTAAGAATGTAAAGGCATATATTCCAACCCTTGTGTCTATAGATTAAAAATCCAGTGGCCTGGTTTTAAATTCAGCAGAATGCCTGCACCTTCCATGAGGTTCAGTGAGGGTAATACAAAAGTCAGAATAAAGATTTATTTAAAAATCGCCCTATGGGTTTGTCTCCCATGGCATTTAAGGCAGTCAGCGTTATTTTCTCCTTGTCTGCTGAATTTTGGCAACTGTGCCAAAGGTGTCTGCACTAACTGGGACAACTTCAAATGAAGGTGCCTTAGAAATGACTGCTGTGACTACTGCCCAGGCCTGTGTCCAGCAGTAGGGACTAAAGGGGAGTGAGGCAGCTCAAAGGGAGAAACCCCACCAAGTGCAGGATTTGGGTAGGGGCAGGTGGTGTAGGCGAGGGTCTATCTGAACTTACACAGAATCCTGGCTTTGATGGGTGGTCTCTATCAGGTTCCTCAAAAGGTCTTAATGAATGCCTGTTTATAAGTCACAAAAGGACTGAACAGACCAGAAAACCTGAGATGATTTCCATCTGTTCAGCCCCTCTGTGCTCTTTATGTACCACAGAAAGAAACCAGTGAAAGAGAAAAACAGGGAAGCAAAGTGGGGGTGAGAAATAGCAGAGAGTGAAGAGCTAAGAAACTAAGAAAATTTTTAGCCCAATGTTTACATTTGGCAAAACAGTGAAAGAAGGGCTGAAGTGGATCTGTCTTTGTCTCTCCAACACAATCTAGTTAGTGTGTTCTGGATTCCTGGTTTTGACACCACCCTTCACCTTGCATCAGCTTTGGTTAGAAACCCCCAGCCATAGCTCTCCTAATCCCAAGTTTAACAACCCTCTGGGGTTACGTGGGAATGGCACAGCTTGGTGAGGCTGAGCGGGGCTGCTTGTTCAGTTTATGTCAACTCTCTGTCCTAAGGGTATTCTTCATCAGAGCATCTCATCTTCCATAAACTGTTCTTTTAAATGCTTGAGTGATCACTCAAAGTTGGTCATATGAGCAGTCATGCACAACAGCTACACCAAAAGTCCAGGAAACAGCATTCATTCTCTGACATCTTCATAAAACAGACACAGTTATAAATAGACATGGGGTATTTCACAGCCAGGGTGGGCTTTTTACTTGCTAACCAAGGATGGACTCTCTATGGGTGAAAACAGCAGCAAGAGGGATTTATCCAAAAGTCCTTGGACACCTGCAGTGCACACTTTTAATCTTGACCCAGTTATGCCTTTTTCCTCCATTGATCATCAAAGGCATTTTAACACTTAGCTGAAGTTCTCATTTTAGATACCATAGGTTAATAGTCTCAAAAAGCCACTGCCCAAAATTTAGCAGCTGATCAGGCTGCATAAACAGCACTACAGAATAACTGCTGGTAATGGACCCAGCCCTGCTTCTGTATGTTCAGACCTCCTGTTCTCCTTCTGGAAACCCAAAGAAATCTGCCCCTCATCAGCTCTGCCCCCATGGCAGTGATCTCAGCAAATTACCAAAACCAGCCTTTATCCCTTTAACAGTCCCTCAATGCAAACCACGCTCAAGCTGCACTCTTTGGCTGCTGAGACACTGAATTAAAAGTGAAATTGTGGGAATAAATTAGTTGTGACATTTGACTAGGAACATTAGATTCCCAGAATCTGAATTCAGAATTTGTGGACCATGAAAGTGAAATCCTCATGAGGTAAGAAAGGACTTCTGGGTTGCTTATGGCTGTTTTTCCTCTTGCAGCAGAAACTCGGTCAAATTTCTTCAGCCTCCTACTGTTTTTTTAATCATAAATACTTCTAGCTGTAGTATTTAATCATAAATACTTCTAGCAGTAACCATGCCATTTTTTTCTTCTTGAGACTTAATCTGGAAACTGGAAGTACATCCTGTTTCTTCTTCATTTGCTGATTTTTCTGGAGTATTTTGAGCATCGGTGAAGCCTACATAGATTTGGATGAGTAGGTGTGCAGGGACTGGAGGAAAATTTTCAGGATGGATATGTTTTCTGCAGTTCCTTTGACTGGAACTTGATAGAAATCTGTGTTCTTCACTGTGTGCATACACTGAGCAAAAAGAACTGGGATGTACAAGAGAAAATTTTCATGCAATTAAAACACATAGACTGATTACCAAGACAATTGAAAATTAAAATTCCCCAGGGTATGGTATTGGGAAGACTGACAGAGTGAATACAGCTTTGAGGAGCAGCAAAGATGCTCTCCAAGGAGAAATGAGATAAAACAGTTGAGCATGAAAAGCATTCACAAGGGCATCCCTGATGATGACAGCCATTGCACAGGAGATGGATCAAATCCATATTATAACTGAAGTAAAACCTGCAGAGGGAGCTCAGAATTTCCTCAGCACAGGGGGATTTTCCCCAAGGAGGAATTTTGCATAAACAGCCCTTGTAGATGAGGTGGAGATGTTACTCAAGACAGCATGAACAAATTCACCTGAGAGATGCTGTATAAATATTTGAAAAGTGAGAAAAGCTGAACACAAGAGCTGTCTCAGACATAAGGGATATGCCAGGCTCCCCTGGCTGGGCAGCAGGCAAAATCACAAATCTGTGGTGAAATAAAAACAAGGGTCCATGCAGGAGAAACACAGATCAATGACCCGTGAGAGATGAAAAGCCATCCAAAATCTGTCCTTGCTAAATCACAGACCCCATACTGAGGTGATGAACACCAACCCTTTCTGATGGAGACTGTTGTGTTGGAAACAGAGAACCCACACAGAACAGGGATTTGGGAAACCAATCATATGGGGAGACCCCTATTTGCTGAGGAGTCCTTGCAGAAGAAAGGCCAAATTGAACCCAAAGATGATCCCTCCTTTGCTCCTGCACCAGGAGTAAGGTGTATGAGTTCATGTGTAGGCACCTGAGGAGGCTTCCTGAGCACTTTGCAGTTGGAGGGACAGGGACTGAGAAGGTGAGAGAAGAATGAGGAGCAAGGTGGGCACTGACAAGTGTTGTGACACCAGGAGAAAAGAGGCAAGGGGCTGGAATCCATGTTTTATCTCATCCATGGATGACTGCTGGAATAAAGAATCCAAGAGAAAGTAACCACAGAACATGGAGTCATGTTGGAGAGAGCATCCAGGTGATGAATGGTGCCACATCCAGTTGGCAGCCAGTCACTAGTGGTGTCCCCCAGGGATCAGTGATGGGCCCAGTCCTGTTTAATACCTCTATTGACGATCTGGTTGAGGGGATTGAGTCCACCATCAGTAAATCTGCAGATGACACCAAGCTGGAAGCAAGTGTCAATCTTCCAGAGGGTAGGAGGGCTCTGCAGAGAGACCTGGACAGGCTGGATTAATGGGCTGAATCCAACAATATGAGGTCTAACAAGTCCAGGTGCTGGGTCCTACACTTTGGCTGCAACAACCCCATGCATCACTACAGGTTGGGGACAGAGTGGCTGGACAGGGAAAGGGACCTGGGTGCTGGTTGACAGCCCAGCCAGCTGAACATAAGCCAGCAGTGTGGCCTGGTGGCCAAAAACACCACCAGCATCCTGGCCTGTATCAGGAACAGTGTGGCCAGCAGCAGCAGGGAGCTCATTCTCCCCCTGTATTTGGCACTGGTGAGGCCACACCTTGAGAGCTGTGTCCAGTGCTGGGCCCTCAGTTTGGGAAGAACATTGAGATGCTTGAGTGCATCCAGAGGAAGCAACAAGGCTGGTGAGGGGCTTGGGACACAAGTCCTGTGAGGAATGACTGAGGGAGCTGGGGGTGTTTAGAATGGAAAAAAAGGAGGCTCAGGGGAGACCTTATCACTCTCAACAAATACCTGAAAGGTGGCTGTAGTCAGGTGTGGGTCAGCCTCTTCTCCAAGGCAACAGCGACAGGATGAGAGGACACAGCCTCAAGCTGCACCAGGGGAAGATTAGACTGGGCATTAGGAAAAATTTCTTCACAGAAAGAGTTATTGGGCATTGGGATGGGCTGCCCAGGGAGGTGGTGGAGTCACCGTCACTGGAGGTGTTTAAAAAAGGCTGGACATGGCAGTCAGTGTCACAGCTTAGTTGATGAGGTGGTGTTAGGTTGTAGGCTGGACTTGATGATCTCCAAGGTCACTTCCAACGTAGTTAATTCTGTGATTCTGTGATTTATTTTGCCCAATGGTTGTTTCTGGAAAAGAGGGGTGAGCAGGGAAATGGAGACTGTTTTACAGAGGTGGGAGAACACTGCCTTAGTATTGCAAGGAATTTTAAATGCTACATTCTTATTTTCTTTCAACTATTTTTCATATCCTGCTCCTGGGAATTTCCAAAAATTGCTTCTTTGGAAAGTGTGTGTCTTGCATGCAGTACATTTTCATTTTCACAGGATGCATTTAAATACTCCCTGTCCTGTGCTAGAGCAAAGGGTTAATACTCCAATATATTCCAGTACTACAATAACTCTAGCCCTTGTGAAGTCTAGCAGCTGTTCCTATTGCAATGAATTAATTTAATTAAGGAAAATTAATTAATCAACAAGTAATCTGACTTGCAATCTGCCCCTTGATAAGCATTTTATATTGAGATTCAAGTCATCAGAACTACCTCCAGCATAGTTTTTAAAACCTGATAAAATGTTCCCTGACTGGAGTTTTCTAGAGAAGCAAGGTGACTCCCAGGAGAGGGGCATGGCTCTGCTGGGCAGTGCCATGCTGGCTGTGGCTGCTGACCCAGGCAGAGCAGCCTGATCACAACTGTTGCCTCTTCACAATGAGGGAAAAAGGGGAAAAAGTGATTGTGAGCTTACTGGGTCTCAGAAAGATGGAAATGTAGGTTTCTGTGGCAGACAGTGAGATACAGGAATTTGTTCTGAGACTTTCAGAGCACTGCAAAGAACATGGTACATCAGACTGAGGAGTCTCCTGGACCAGCGTTTTTTTGGAAACAAGAAATCAAAGCCACGTCCTGGACTGGCAGGAGCCAGAAAGTCTCAGCCAATGGTGTCTGCCACTAGTGTGGCCAAGCCATGGAAGAAAATCCTTCTGTAAACACCAGTGAGTGAGGCACAGATACACATTAAGTTGTGGCAAACATTGTGTTGATGACATTAAAGGTCAAAGGGAAGAAGGAGACAGCTACAGAAAATGAAATCTGATTTAACAATGTGTTTTATTGTGGCTTCCTTTAGTTTCAAAATATTCCCATGTACAGTTCAAATCTCTGTATGCATATGAATATGTCTATGCATAAATATATACCTATATATGTGCATATATAGATATAGGTATAGATATATAATTTCTGTCCAAGGTGAAAACCTAATATCAGAAAGGTATAAGCATACCTTTCTCATGGAAGTTCAGTTTTGTTATGCAAAGAAGCAGTTCTCTGTTCTCTCAAGAAAAGAACCCTATGCTTCAAAAGCAATGGCAGATGGGTTTTGATTAAAAAACTACAGCACTCTATCTCCTGCTATCATAGAAACTTTCACTTATGTTCCCAAAGAGTGCTGATGGTGCACCCCTTATCTTCAGAGGTAATAAGCCACATCTTGTGTCTGATATAAAGAAGACCATATGCTGTTTCCAGCAGGTCATTCTCCTTTAGAGTCATTCTCCTCTAGAGATTATTAAAAACAAAACCAAACAAAAATCCAAACCACAAACAAAACAAAGAAAAAAATGACACAAAACAAAACCCACAGGCAAAGAAATTTATTAAATTCAATGACTGTGCATTTTCCACCAAAAACTCCACAAATCCTGCAGAACAAATCCTCCTCCTCAGCAGCTCTGTGTGTTCAGTGTGTGAAGGATTCAGAGGCACCATACAAGTTGGCTACTTGTCAGTCTGTCAGCTACAACAGCCCAAATGAAGAAGTGTTTTGTTTCAAGTTTCTAAGAATTTAAACCTACACGTAGTCCTGAAGGCATGGATGCAAGGGGTATACATGGAAACAAGCTGGGGTGGGCGGGGGGAGCTCTCTTTATATTTTTACCTTGCTTGTAGATGTAAGAATTTCTTTGTCATCCTTTTAAATGCTGGAAAAAGCCAGGACTGCCTTTCAGGACGGTATCTCCTGCAAACTGAGGGGGGCAGCTCACCCTTCAAGGTCTTGCAAAAAGGGAAGACTTACAGTTCAAAACTTTTTTTTTACCTATATCTAAGCAAAATACCTTTACAAAACAAACACAGAATGCTGAACAATGGCATTCACATTCAAAGCCCGCTATTGCAAACAGCCCTAAAGGTTCTCAAGAATTTTACTTTTCACATAGTCCAGGAAAAAGTTGTTGGGATTTGGTTTAGGGTTTTTTTTCCTGATTTTCCCCTGAAGTTACTCAAACCTGATGAAAATTTATGATATCAAAAAAGAAAAAAAATTAAAGACTTAAGCAATTATATTCCCAATGTGACTGCTGTCTTAAGTGCAGCACTAAAAGCATTACTCATAACAAAAACCTACTCCAAAAGCATTTACCCACTCCAAGTGAATCACAGAAAGTTTCTGCGATTCAGCAATTAGAAAAACAAGCCTATAAGCAGAGCATGAACCCCAAGGCCTGGGGCAGCATATTAAAACAGAAGCATTTATACACATACAGGCAGTTATAAAAATTAGCTAGGCTTGTTTCCAGGTTTTTAGAAGCAGCCACCTTTCTGTCAGAAGGTTGCATTTTAAGATGCAGTGAAATTGATCTGCTTAAAGCTGTGGTTTTTATTGCTTGTAATGGGATGCTGAGGCCCAAGTCCTATTTGTATCTCAAGAAAAAATATCACATTCTTGCAATTAAAATGTGCCAAATATTTTCTGTTCCTAAGAGGACTGCACTGCTCCAGCACTGATATATTTATGGCATGCATCATGAAAAATATTTTTCTTTGTAAAACAAAACCATCAATTTTGCCTGCTAATAGCAAATGAATGACTAAAGCCCCGTGTAGCTCAAGGTGATCTTCTGAGTCCCGTGGGGCTGTACTGAGTGCAGACTGATCTGCTACCATGAGGAACAAATCCTTTATGATTTTTATGGGATATTAAAAAGGGATTTCAAGAAAGAGGGGGGAAAAATGTCATAAACAGTGACAAATGACACTTCCCCTGCAGAAATTTATCTCAGTCATCTCTGGAGATTTTCCATGTGCTCCAAAGCAACAGACAAAGGAATAGTTCTTTCCTCTTCCTGGTATTAATGTGAATTTAAGTCTTCAAAGTTTTTGCCTTCCAATTGCTTTTTTTTAAACTTGACATATCTAGGTGTGGGTGAAACAACATCTGCTCTATTTTCCAGAAACAAAAATTCCCTGGACTCCTGGCTTACTGCAAATGAATATAGAAAAAATATCTGAAATATGGCATTTACTGTATATATTAATGTTTAAAGGACTTGGATTTTGAAATAGATATTTTGGTCCTCTACTGAAAGAAATTTATACTTTTTGTATGCCAAAAATAAACATAACTAATACTATATCATGTCAGTTTAAGTATAAAGGAGATCTATAAAATATACTGGAGAAAAATAAGCAATTTTTAGATGATAAAGCTGTCTGCTTTTCTTCTTGCTGTATTTTTTAAATATATTTTATAAAACATTTATCCTTTATGTTATAATTGCCCTTCATTTTCCATTTTACAGAATTTTCTTTCACTGTGATGGAGCAGATGATAATGTGAGGAATAGACCATCTTGCTTCTCACAGATCTTGCTTAAAGTATACAGACATTTGAAGAATGTACTTTGCTCTGTCTCAGGATGTCTGTACTTGTTTTCTTGACACAATATTCACTTTATTAAAGGAAGAGTTAACAGAGTGCTACTGCATAGACAGAAAATGGTTAATTTATCATATTAATGGTTAATTTATCATCCAAATCAAGAAAATGAGTATTCTCATGCTAAAGTACCAAATTGTTTCTTTATCTTGCTAGAAACTTGTGTGGCTTCTAGCAAAGTGTGTCAAACCAATATCAACAGTTATTTCAACTAAGTCTAATTCTTGCTAGGAGCACATTCCTATGGAATTTCTTTTTGTCCTTGTTATCATTTTTAAACCTCAAAGGCCCTGAAGAACTGACAAACAATGCCACTGTCCTGACTTTGTTAATTAAAAAAAAAAAAAAAAACCAGGGAAAATGTGACTGGATAATACCAATGAACACAAAAAGGTAATCAAAGTGCAATTAGAAATATCACAGACTTCATCCAAAATATATATTTTACCAAAAGCAAGCTTTTAAACATGAGTTAGGTTTATTTCTTTGGCATAGCCTGACTGCATGTTACAGGCAGATCATTTTAAAGAGGGGTTTATCATTGCTGTTACACAGCATTCATTACACCTAAGGAAACAATAAACAAATGGAGTTGAGGGTTAATATGCTTACTGTTGTCAACATTTTGCAAAGAGGTCTCTGTTTAAAGTGTCCTGTACTATTTATTATAATTATCAACTTTACCTACTGTATCAAGTGAACATTCCTCTTTCTGGTCACATTAGTTTAAAAAGTCATGTTGACATTTAAATACTCACATGGCCTTTTACAAGCACAATTCCTGCATCAATTCCTATAATATACCCACAAAGTGCTTGTCACAAGTTTACTACTATAATAATATTGGTTTTATTATTATTATTGTCAGTATCAGTGTTGTTAACAATAATGTCAGTATCAATATTAATTTATTCTTTATATTGGCATAATTTCAAATCAACCATTCATGGCCATGATCCTCTTTCAGATGATGAAAAAGCAAAGCTCTCATTACAGATCACAGAAAGTTTTTTCATTTAATCTTCTAAATAAGGACCTGTGTTTCAACAGCCACAAGTCATTTGGAACCTGTGACACCTTCTTATCAACCTTTCTGATATCATCCTCACTTGTCATTTCTGCACCAGAAAAAGATGTAGGCCACTTTTCTCAGTGTCTGGGAGCAACAGGCGGCAGAGATACAGAGACGGTCTGTAAACATAAACAAAATAATTACCATAAACAATAATTGCATAAACAAAATAACCATCTGATAGCCACCAACCTCACCTGCCTGAAACTAATGCTGGCATCCATTTGCCTGTGTTTCACTCAGTGCCTACAGCCATATATTGACATGCACACTTAGGGACATTTATATATATATTTATACATAGAGATGCATGTTCATGTACTTGAGAAGGCACATGCTCCTCTACCCGTTCCTCAGCTTCAGAATGCCCTCAGTAGCCATATCTCACCCATGAATAAGTTTTCTGCATTTAGAACTCATGTAGCAGCAAGCTAAGGGTGGAGGGAAACAAGACACGTCTGAATCCAAATGCAATTAGGCAAATTTCAGAATTCCTGTACATCACATTTACCAAGGAGCAGAGGTGTGATTAGGTTTAATCAAAAGCTTGCTTTGTTAGACCTTTTTTTTTTTTTAAATTCTGTAATGAACTGCAATGGGGGTGCAGGCTTTGATAAGGGTCTGAGTGATTTATATGCCATTTCCATACACATCCTTTGTATTTTAATTTAATTCAGTTTGTCAGGCACCTGGACATCTCCAGTCTCTCTGTGCCCTCTGGCAGCCCCATTCCCAGGGTAAGCACACAGCAGACATTAAGCACAGAAGAGATCTGAAGCATTCCTGAACAGCCAGGAAAGATGTGAGAGAAAGGCTGTTCAACAAAAACATGCTGGGCATATAAAACTTCACTAGATAATAGGATTATGGTGTAGAAACACCCCACTTCTATCTCTCAGGCTCACAGTAGCTACCAAAAAAAAAATGGCAATAGTGAGTACAATGTTAGAGTTGCAGCCAGAGTGAAAGAATAACGAATAAGCATGGTGTTAAACTTAAATCAGGCTCCCAGCTGGAGTTTTGCTGTAGTCTGCCAAGCACAACAGGGAAGAAGGCAACAAGGACACCAGTCTGGAGATCAGAGAGGAGGTGTCTGTAAAGAACAAACGATATCCAAATAGTATTGTTGGCTGCAGACACTGCACTGATAAGTCAGTCAGCATTTGGAAGAGGAAACTCACAGGAGGAGAAGAGAAAGAAAATGAAGGTGGCAGAGGGATAGAGGAGAACAAAATGGTACAAATGAAAGATAATGAGAAAAAGACAGAGTTGTAGTGTCCTTCAGCCTTTAATGATTAGAAATCAGTGACACATTATAACTATTCATCAATGGGCAAAAAGAAGTACAGAAAAGAGAGAGAATGCTGCTGGAAGGGTCAAAAGTCTTAAGGGAGGGGATTAAGGTAACTGAGACCTACTTTTGTTTTGCAGACTCTTGGGACAAATGCCACTAATGAAATGCCACACTCTCTGTGGCATGACCCACATCTGTGTCCAACCAAGTGGTCATAGACCCCTTTATGAACCAGGTCAGAGAGTTGGTGGGAAAGGCAGAGAGAGGTGGGGAACTTCTTCCCTTATGGTATTTCTTGGAGCAAAGTATAAGGGGATTTTGCCTCTTGCACCATCTCATCTTGACCCAGACTGACTTGCTGAGGGGAAAGCAGGACAGGTTCTGAATAAAAACATCCCTACAAGAAAAATAATTGGTTAGGATGATACTAATGACAGAGACACTAAGCCCCACATAGCACAGTGAGAAGTAAGAAACAGAGTTTCTGTAGAAGAGCTGGCATAGAAAAAGAAGACTGTAGCCAGAGATTTTTCCCCAGGATAGTTTTCTTGCACTAGGATGTTTAGATCCACTGGGAAAATCCCCAAGTTTTTCACCAGCCTTTCACAACTACTTGTCATTCTCTACTCTCCTAGGCTTCTAACACTTAGACATATTTAATTTATTAGCAAAATTAATTTCAATTGCTTCAAAGTAATGAGCAAAGATACACCCTCTTTCTTTTTTTTAGCTCATTACTGGATGTACTGAGCTGCTACTGCTGTAGGCACCAGCTTTTAAGTGAGGCAGAGAACATGTGTATGCCTTGTCCTTTCATCCTGCCCAGTTCAGTCCAATAGGGCAGACTTCATGCTCTACACCCACCCAAGGACAGTTTCCCATGTGGACAGGTTTCTCCCAAAGGAAAGGAACTATCTGAGAAAAGCTAGATTTCCTTGGAGACTGGTAAGCAAAATTAAGTGTTTTTGCAGAGAATTGTCAACATAGAGATATCCTCAGAAGGATTTTCCCAGGTTAAGTTCCCTACAGGGCCTTTCAAAGGCACCAGCCTAGGGAGCAGTGAGTCACATGCATCCTAAATGATTCTGTGGACATCACAGGTCAGCATGTCTTCAGCCTTATTTAGATGGAGCTGGCACATCATAAATCAGGAGTCAAATCACTGGGATGTTGGCTCTCAGAGCTTTTCCCAAGCCTTTTCCTATAATAAAGCACTCCAAGGACTGATTTGCTCAGATGCAGAATGACACAGGTTTCTAGAAGTTCAATCAAACTGAAATTCTCTGGGGTCTTGGCCTATTATAAAAGCTGCCCAGTAAGGTACTGAGTAAGCATATTTTCCTAAGCACTCTGGGTATTGCTCTTTCATCCTCATTCATAAATTATTGATGCCTCCCTGTTTTTCCTGGTGTGTTCTTCAGTGGAGTCTTCAAATCTGTGATGTCAAGTAACTCACAACTGGCTGTCCCTGACTTATACAGACATAAGAACTTCCCTGTTTGCTCTCCAAAACCACCATGCAAACCAAAGACACTGAGGAGGGGCTCATTTCTCTTTTACACTTCCCAGAAATATCAGTGATAAATATATCCTTTATAGCCTGTGATCATAACCAGAAGAGGAGAAGCATTCAGGTTGAAATTGAAAGCATGCAATCTGCCTGTTTTTCAATTTTCATCTTTCTGGAAATTACTAGACATATATAGTTCCATAACTACTACATTGTGAAAAGTTGTGTTAAACAAAAATATTACCTTCTATAATATTAAAAAAAAAATCAATCTGCTCTGTCAGCTGGGTCCACTTCATATGTGATAGCCTCATTTTCTTTTTGGTTGCTGACTTCAGGATCAGCTATCACAGATGCTCCATTTTTACATTCTGTGAAGTCCTCTTCATGAATATTAGTCTTGGGGGAAGGATGCAGTAGAAAAGTTTAAAAAAGCTAGAAAGCTTTCAGCATCATTTGATGGAAATGAAACTATCGTGAAGGTTCAGCAGTTCAGTAAATTGTCACTGCAGAATCTGTGCCTTCTAGGCACATTAAAAAACTGATGCTCTTTCTGCAATCCAGGTCCATAAACCACACAAATTATACCCTGCTCTGTTGTATCAAGAACTAGAACTCCTCTATGCCACCACCAAGTAGAGAAAGTAGATCAAGTCACCACAAAAGACAAGATCAAATATGAAAATACAATTAGACTAGCATCTGGCAATGCATAAACAGCTTGGCCTCACTTTTAGAACCTCTGTTTCCAAGAGGATATTGACAACCAACTAAATCTTGCCTTTTGAGATGAGTCTACTTTGAATTGTTTCAATGTGTGCTGCAACATTAACAAATGTCATTTATTATCACCATGGTATGTGACATGTCAGATATACCACCAAGACAAACTCAGGCTGTTTGTTCTATCACTGCTCTGCCTCTCATTGTAACCTTGTGGACCTCTGGCAGACAAAGACCTACACAGGTGAGGGACTTTGCTAAGAGAAACAAAACCACCATTGCTGTTCAGAGAATCATGGCTTCCCTTTCCTGTTTGAAAAATTCAGATGGAAAATGCTCTGTCACCTTCCCTGTGTAGACAAGACCTACAAGAGCATTGGGAAAAAATGCAATAATTGTATCTGCCTGCACTCCAGAACTTTGATCAGCACATGTCATTCTGAAAGATGTTGGTCTCCCAATTCAAAGGGAGTTAACAGACTTGATTGTGAGTCTTGCAATTTCTGACAATAGAGTCAGCTTGTTACATCAGGATACAGCTTTTAATCAGAACGAAATCAAGCTCTTGGGGTTATTGAGTACCTCAAAGAATATTGCCTGTGTTCCCGAACAGCTGCAGATGAGAAAAATATCTAGAAGTACAGCTAATATGTCATTACCTGTGAGGCAGTTTCATAAGCTTGACTCATTTATTCAGGATTTTTTATCCTGGGAGGGGTCAATCCTATAGCTATGATAACAAAAATCACAATGTATACTTGCAAAAATATTACAATCATAGCTGCTTCCTTTAGTTACACCCAAACTGTTGCAAGCTGAAGTAAAGATGTCACTCTAAATTTGCCACTAATCCCATATAAACATAGGCATTTTTTTTCACTCTAGTCACTAGAAACCATATAGCAAATCTTTCTACATTTATTCCAAATTTTTTTTCCATGACTAACCCACTAAACTATTATCATCTCTAATCTTTAGGTAATTTTATGCTTGTTTCTTGGATACTGCTCCAGAAGAGTCAGGTTTGCTCATTTTTAGAGGGTATTAGATTTCCTTTCCCCACTGCTGTGTTGCAGCTGTGGTGGATTTATTGCCCAGTGTAGTTGAAAAGGACCTTGGCCCCATCACCAGCACACCAGATACATTTGGTCTGCAAGAGCCTGAGACAGACAGCACCAGCCAAGTGCCCAGGCAGGGCAGATGATTCCATTCTTAAGGGAGCAACAACAAACCCACATAAAGCAGGGAAGCATTGATCAACTGATTTCACTGACTGTAATGCTGGCTTTGGCATTTTTGTCTGGCATCTTTCTCTGAAAAACAGCTGAACTCTACTTTGGTCTTTTTGAATACTTGACTAGATCTCTCTCATTTGAGCTGGATTACCAGTGTGACATGTAACACTAACTTTCAGACATGTAATTCACTCTGCAAAACAGCAAATTATCAAAAGTCATGAGTACAGGCCATGTCTTGCATTGTCTTACCTCACTGTTCAGTTAGATCACATTTCCCACTAGCTTACAGGTTGTACTAAGAGTACTAATTGAGAGACAAAGGACATCATCACTTTTTAAAACTTTGCTCTAGTCAGACAATTAGAAGAGGCATTAATCACATTGTACACAGTACCTACCACACTGTACTGTGAAATCACTAGTCCATCAAAAGCCAGATTCAATTAAAGACTTCAGCTCTTAGCTACCCATTGCAAATGTTAATTAGGGAGCTGGGAGCTTGCATGTCTTATCAAAGGTACAGGATGAATTAAAAAAAGATGCACTGCAAAGAAAACTGAGTGCCCCATGTTTCCATCCTCATAGTGATATAGTCTCCCAGGTTGGAAGGTTTCTAATTTAATAATAGAGATATTTGAAATGCTTGCAAATATGCTTTTGCCTATGTATACTTGTTCTGGAACTGTGTTTGTGATTCTTTTAATCCTCTTGCCATAAGATTTTGTAAGCACACAGTCTCAGGGTAAACAAAGGTTCCTTTCTGCATAAAGGGGTGCAAGCCCAGCTTACCATGATGACCAAAGGGATTTTATCAGTTCCCTATGCTGCTCAGGTAATTTTTTTATCTACCGCCTCTCCTTTTGCACTTGGGTCATAAACTCTTCTGGGCAAAGACCATTTTTATGCCTACTTTAAAACATCAAGTACAATAGCTTCTTGGTCCATGACTTAGTTCCTGGTACAAATAATAATCTGGCTTTTAGATCTTACATGAAAGAGGTTTTCAATCTTGGTAAAGAACAAATTAATTACTGGTATTTCTTAAAGCACAGAAGCATAACCAAATAGGAAAAAAAAAATAAACAGAAAGGGTTGACAATGCTTTTTGCAGAAATCTAGAAATACTAAAGGAGAAATAGATGCCTCATATCACCTCAAATCAAAGGGAACTCAGGACAAATGACCAAACCATGATGTTTTGTTAAACTGGAGTCATATAGGCTGCTAAAAGCAACTGGAAAAGGCCTTATTATCTAAAGTTAGTAACAATGCTGAACCAAGGATTTCAAAAGAATCAAAACAACATTAAGGTGGACAGAGTTTTTACACAGAAGGATGCTATTATTTTTAAGCCATCTATCAAATCAAACTCAAATATTTCCAAACCCACGTTGCAGGGCATGGAAATACCATCATATGCTTTATGTCAGCTTGATGTAAGGCTGGGAGGCTGAACTAACTGGGTTAGTTCATTGTCTCCAATAGTCACTGTCTCTGTTATCTTGCAAAATTTAAAAGAAACAATAAAATTCTAAAGTAAAGGTAAAGCGGTGAGAAAAGCAGCACATTTTCTTTTTTCTGATAATACCATCATGTTCTTTGATTTTACTTTGGACAATAAAGTGATTCTAAGTCTCCAAAGCACCCTGGCAAGTTATTTCTGTTGATCCACAAAACTTAATCACAAAGTTTTCTGTAGCACATATTCTGTGTTCCTCTGAATCTTGGAACTATTTAACTTACGCTAAGATCAAATTAATTTCTCAACACCTGAGCATCAAACTGCAGTCTAACTCTTGCTGATAGGAAAAGAAACTAACAAAAAAACAACCAAACAAAACCCCCACACATACACATTAAAAAGTGGCAGATCTTGCTCGAGTTGATGATGACTCCCTTTGCCCTGGTACACTCAGATCCAGACAAAGGCACACTGGCAGCCAGTGGCATTGAAATGAGTTGTCAAATGCAAGACACCTCCAGCTGGTCCTCTGGGAGGAGTTACAGGCTGGAGAAGGTGGCCTTTTCCAGCAGGAGAAGCAGAAAGCTGTGGCTCCCCAGCCCCTCCTCTGGCACCTCTGCCTGGCCCCATCCTTTCCCTGCCCAGGAGGCCGATGCAAAGTCAGGTAAGCAGTGAGGGGACACCTGTAAGGGGACTGAAGAAGCAGCAGATCACCACATGAGGCAGAGGACATACTCTGCTGCCTGTCAGGTCTCAGGGGGAAGTGGAAGCCCTGTATTTAAGGAGGAAATAGGAGGAAGCAGAAAAAAAAAATTCAGGCTCCTGCACCCATCTCCGCTCTCCAAAACTACTGTTCTTTTTCGAGACCTCCCAAAATCATCCATACACTTGTTTCACATACTCAGAATTATCTAAACCCAATATATTTCCTCTTTTCTCCTCCTAGTACCCACCTGGAAGCCTCTTTGCAAACACTGAGCTTTCCATAAAGAGCTGAATGTCCCTTCCAACTCAGCATATTCTATGATTTGGAATTTACTCTGTGATTTCACTTCATCATTTTCTGTTGAGCATGACTCCTTCTTAATCCTCTGCTCTGCCTTCTGTGTCTCCTTTCTTTCTCTTCCCCTTTGTCAACAAAGGCAAAACATTTTTTCCACAGCATGGCTCAATATTTGAAGCCAAAATTTTGGGGTTTTTATTTGTTTGTTTGTTTTCCCTACAAGCACTTCATTCTAAACTGGCTGTCTGTTCAAATACAAAGCATCATAAAATCATAGATCTTAAACTTCTTCTTGTCCCCTTCTGTATTTTTCACTTTTCAGTGCCCTACCAAGGAGATGCACATCTTTGCTTTTCTCTTGTGAGCTGTATGGAACCTCATTCTCAAGCTCAGCATTGCTGCCAGCACTGCTCTTTGGCACTCCACTGCTGCCATGGCCCAGAGCAGAAGCACCACAAGATGAAATCCAAATCCACGGGGCTGAGAGTACTTTCTAAAGGTCTCAAACATCACTCTCATACAGAAAGTAAGATATATGATATCATATAAAAATAAGTAAAGATCTAAAGCTAAAATTAGACCTTTGATTCCATCCTTGAAAAGCAATATTTCTTCTTGGTAAAAATCAGAAGGCTGTTAAAAACTCTTTCTATTAGCTGCTGATGAACTCCAGGAGCAAGAGGGTAGGTTTAGAAGCCTTATCCTTCCCAAATGAACCCAAGGAAACTTAAGGAAGTGGCCTCTTTCACCCCAGAATTGTTATTCAGATTCAAGTTTCTCCTGGGGGAATGTAGCGAACGAAAGCTGTGCCCATGTTTGTCATTTGATGATTCCATCAGGGTTTTTGCTATGAAACTTTTCCTCTGGGTCAGGGCAGAAGAAGAAGCTCAGATGTGAGTATCAAGAGAATGCTCTGTTGTGGCTTGACAAGATGCAGTCTCTCCCACTGTTGAAAGTTTTCTAAATGTATGCCTAAAATAAGGGTGAAATCCCTATCAAAATATTCACAGCCCCAACATGCACTCTTCTGTGGCTCCAGCTGCGAGTAAGGACACAAACAGAACTGTTTGCTCTTCTTTTGTTATTCCTGGATTGGAATACAGAAATATATTAAGTTTGTCCAAGAAACAGTGGGTGTTAAGTCTTCTGTTTTCACAGATCATTTTAGACTTGAAACAGTAACCAAGAAAGAAAAGCTTGAACATTTGGGTTGATTCAACAGAGAATAAATTAAATGTATTTTTAATTTAAAAATGTCTGTGTTGCAGGGAAATATTTATTCCTTTGGAAAAAGGAATTAACAGAGAAATAAAAAGCATTAGGAAATCCAAGAAAAACTTAGATCTGTGACTATCTGTAAGCACATTAAGGTGCTCATTGGAATATTGAGCCCATAAGATGTTTTTCATCTTTATGGGAAAGTAATGTCATGTGTGCATGCATATATATATATATATAATGGGTGTATAAATACATAAAGTGCTTGAAATAGGATTTTCAAAGAGCTACTATTTATGGATTTTTACTCAGTTGGAATAAAACACCTAAATTCTTTTTGCAACTTTAGTGCTCACTTTTCCTTTCTAAAAGAGGCCCCCTAAAACATTAAGAGCAAAAGCTAATGCCTCCATGTGACTCTTACAAACAGAATAGCAATATGAGCAGCTGGAAAAAAATTCAAAGTAAATAGGACAGATATTTCAGGAACAAACAGAAATGAGGAAAAACCACCCCCAGTTGTTTGCATGAGAAGGATTATTTTTCAGGACTGAATATGCAAGCTCATGTTCCACTACTGGCAAAAAGAATATCTGTACCCAAAAGCCATGCCTAGATTTCTGAATGAAGCTTCCCTGAAGCTGCTCTCTGACACTGAGACCAAATGGCATGGAACAGCCAGTGTCCATACTATTAAACCCTCTTACTCTGTAAAATAGGGTGGCTGCAGTTACATCACACTTGGGAGCAGTCCCTGGCCCAAGCCAGCTTCTTGGACTGTGCCTGAGAGCACTACTTGGCCAAAAGCGAGCCAAAGGGCATTTCAATAATTTAACAATATAAATAGTCAGGTTCAGCGACGTGCCCTGGCACTGCTTAATTTATTAGAGCAGACCCAGCTGACAGGGCCAGATGCTGATCCCAGAGAATGCACAGATGGCCCTGGACTGCTGTGCCCTTGTAGCAGGGCTGCAGGAGTGTGCCCCAGTACATGCAGGGCTGCAGGAGCGTGCCCCAGCACATGCAGGGCTGCAGGAGTGTGCCCCAGCGCCTGCAGGGCTGCAGGAGTGTGCCCCAGCCCATGCAAGGCTGCAGGAGTGTGCCCCAGTGCATGCAGGGCTGCAGGAGTGTGCCCCAGCCAATGCAAGGCTGCAGGAGCGTGCCCCATTGCATGCAGGGCTGCAGGAGCGTGCCCCAGTGCATGCAGGGCTGCAGGAGCGTGCCCCAGTGCATGCAGGGCTGCAGGAGTGTGCCCCAGTGCATGCAGGGCTGCAGGAGCGTGCCCCAGTGCATCCAGGGCTGCAGGAGCATGCCCCAGCACATGCAGGGCTG
>JAYDZK010000001.1:97395617-97412768 GCA_034509185.1 Euphonia xanthogaster | reverse complement strand
CGCTCTTCCGATCTTGTGCCCCAGCCCATGCAGGGCTGCAGGAGTGTGCCCCAGCCCATTCAGGGCTGCAGGAGCATGCCCCAGCACATGCAGGGCTGCAGGAGTGTGCCCCAGCCCATGCAGGGCTGCAGGAGCGTGCCCCAGTGCATGCAGGGCTGCAGGAGCGTGCCCCAGCACATGCAGGGCTGCACTGGGGCCAGCACAAAGCCGCTGGGTGCAGCACCAGCAGGGCTCATGCTGGTAGCACAGCTGCTGCTTCCAGCACCACTGTGGGCCATGCAGGAAAACAAACCACCTTTGCTTGGTCCCAAGTTGATGGAGCGCTGGAAGGCACTGCTGGAGCCTGCTGGGGCACTGGAGGAGGCACAGCAGGGAGGGTGTGGTCCCCTACAAGCAGCAGCTTGTGCCCAGGGGTCAGAGGCAAACCTGTGCGTGCACGGAGACCGAGCGCCTCCTTGCCCTGCTGAGCTGCTGGGGCTTGCTCCAGCATAAACAAGAGCTTTGGTATCTGTCTTCTGATTTATAAAAAGGTAAAAATCCTTTTCTGCTGAGAAGCAGAGTTCAACTCAAGCCTGGGATATGTGCCCTTTGCCAGGGTGCACTGTGCAGCCACCACAAGGGAACAGCTGCCCCCAGGCAGGCAGTGGAATCCAAGGGAGCTTGGACACCAAAGAACCAATTTTCCAGGTGGCAGAGGCTTGTCAAAGAGCAGGGAGGGAGCTCCTGGGACCTTGGTGTACTGCAGCAAAAAAAAAAAACAAAACAGAAACAGGCTTACAGGAGGGACTGCATTGTTTACTGCAATTTGCATTTCTTAGTGCAGTCCTCAAAACAGGTGGCTTGTTTTCCTCCTGAGTAGCAGTGTAAGTATCTGTGGTGTGCACTTTTTAAAAATTACCTACTTTTTAGTAGAATAGTTTTGTAACTGGACTACTCTGATCATTAATTTTTAATGAATGTCTGGAAAGACAGCAATTACTTTTTGTAGGTCACTGGATAAAATCCAACTTTTTCTTCAACAGTCTTCCTTTAAGAATTGTAATGAACTAAACCACAAACATTTAAATTACATAAAAGATTAAAAAAAATACACAAGGCAGCCATGCATAGACAAGTTCCCAATGTGAGATTCAAATGCAACTCTTTTTTGTCTGTCCCTCTGTTTTTGTCTGGAAGGAAATTGGCAGCCCCGAGGAATTCACCAGCCATTCCTCATTTGCCTCACAACACTCTCACTGTTAAGCCCCTCAGATGAGGCACACACCATGGGTCTCAACCCCTTGTCAACCATCCCCTTCAGGCTGGGATTCCAAGCTCCTCCACACCTGAGGGCTGACCCGCATCACCCATGATGAAAACTTGCCACCATGGCACGTGGGATGGGGCCTGAAGATTCACCTGGATCCAGGTTATAGGAAGTGTTTCTGAAATCAGTAATACAGCCATGACCTTAGATAACGTCTGCAAAATGTGGGGCTGGTCTCAGGCTGCTCATATCTGTGGACAGATTGACTTGTGTTGGCTGAAATAACTAGAAAATGGAACAATGCACTGATACTTAGTGAATGCACAGCTCTTACCCGAAGTGTGTTGGATCTGGGCTGCATTTAAGCCAGTGGAAGCTATAAGGGCATTGTGGATGTAGGTGTCTGTGCCCTGAGAACTTTGTGTTGAGCCTCCACAGCAAAAAACTGTGGGGTGATTTCACCTCCCTGATGTCCTGACCATTGGACAACACCAAGGTAAGTCAATTGAAAAAAAGCAAAAGTCCAAACACCCAAATGCTCAAGCCATTCTCTAGATTTCCAGGATTATGTCCTGGGACAGATCCTGGGGATTTGTCAGCAGGGACACCTTCATGCCCTCCAGGCAAAAGCACTGCTCTTACCTAAGCAGTTACTTTTGACTCTGGGACTGTGTTCCTGAGCGTGCACCTGGAAGTTTTGTCATTGCATGGGACCAGACGATCTTTTTAACGAAGGTCATTGATCATCCCAGCAGAAACATGTTACTGCAATTCCTGAAAATCTCATACAATTAAAAATCCTGCTGACAAGACCTCTAGGAGTAAGAATGAGAAGGTGAAATAACCATGACAATTTATTGTGAAAATTTGAATCTGGATACACAATGCCACTGAAAAGTCAAAAGTAGTGAATTTTTGATAGAGTGAATTCTACAATATTTTTAGTATAAAAAGAGGAGGCAATTATTTACATTGGTCCAATCCCTCTCAGTCACATGACACCAGTTTTCCTTAAAACAGGCTATATTCCTAGGAATCTGAATAAACACAGGCCCATAAACATGTTATTACATTTGCTGAAAAGGGAACAGAAGAAGCAGTCTAATCTGATCATATTACCAACACAGAGTAAGTGTCTCATAAACTGTGAAACTGGAAAAGGTAAACTCCATGAATTTCCTCTCGGCTAACCCAGTTTGCTTTTAGCAACTGTAGATAATAGAATTATAAAAGAATAACTTTTTTTTATATTGGTAACATAAACAGTCACTTGCTCCAAATGAATGTGAAAAGCACAGCCACTCTTTTTTCCTCTCTACAGATAGAAATAATTCTCCTCCTCTCTGTGCAGATTTAAAGATCCCAGTAGCCCTAGTAAGGACTACTAAAAGTCTTAGGCAGACCATAAAAAGATCTGAGAGACAACCCAAAAGCCCAGATCAAACAGTTTAAAAGGGAAGCATTCTTCTTCACTCCGTGACTACCGTTTTCTTGTTGCTGAGCAAAGAGGCAAACCTTCTAAGTCCCAATGTGATATCTTTGTACATTAAACAGTTATAATAAAGGCTAAATTCAAAACGAAATCGCTTGAGTAGAAATTCAGGACCTAATTTACTGTAATATTAGGCCCCTGGCTCCTATTCTCTTCAGTTCGTAAATGCAGATTGGCTAGAGGGACTGCAAAACACAAAGCAATAACATAAAATAAACTATTACAGCAAAGGACACCATGTTCCTTTGGTTCTCACACACACCCACACACACACGCCCACACACACACAAAAGCTCCTCAGGAGTAAGAATTCTGAAATGAGAGAAGTCCAGTGTACAACAAGGCTGTAAAACAGACTAACTGCTGTTTTTATGTACATGTCCTGTGCCACTAAGCAGCTTTTTCTGAAAAAAGACCGTGACATCTACAATGTTTTTGGGGGGTTTTTTCTGCTTGATTGCTTTTTCAATAGTAGTAATTTCAAGATTTTTGCTACATATTGAGGGACAAACTGGACAAATAATTTTGTGTTCCCAAAACAGCAAATTAGAAAAGCAGCAGAACAGTAGAGTAAACACAGGACAAACTTTTTTAATTGCTGCATAGAAAGCAAACAATATAATGCCCAGCTATTGATTCCACAGTGGAACCTATTTCACCTCAAACTCTCTTGCAACAGTTCATGTCTATATTGCTTTCAAAGGGATTGCAAAGGTCTAGAAAGTTACACAAGAAAGTTATTAATGTTTAATTTTACAGCAAACCATTAAAAAATTAGGCTTTTTTATTTGGAAATAATTTCTTGATTATGTCAGAGGCCTGATTTGCCCTTAAGAGTTCTTCTACCTTAACCAGCTCTCCATTCAGTCGTCCAAATTCAGTTGTGAGTCCCATTTACCAAACCCTCAGCTCAAGGTGGTAGAGTTATTCCTGGATAGCCCTTTCCTTCTCATAGCACGGTTACACAGTTGCAGGAACATACAGTGAAACATACAGTTACCATGCAAACATGCCCATGGAAATGGGGCACCATCAGAAAAATGGCTTCCACCAGGACCATTATTCTTTCATTTTTAAAATTCTTTTTAGTGAAAACCTAGCTGTCCAGAAGCCACAGTGAATGCCTTCTCACCTTCTTCTTTAACATGTCAGGTGTTTTAGGACAACCTTCCTGCCATCCCACCTTTGCAAGAATGTGTCTATGTCACCTGCAAAGAGAGAGGGCAGATAACCCCAGTTACTTCATTTGCACAAGAACAAAGACATGGCTGTCCATGGAAAGAAAAACAAAGCTTTTGGGACAGTTCTGAACAGGAGAGAAAGGACTGCAGTTTTTGTACTTAAAGGCAAGGGAAAAAAGGGTAAGAAAGTCTGGAGCTGTCACCTCCATAGCAGATGCTACTGTGCAGAACTGGATTCAATGCTGAGCTCAGATTGCAACACTCCCCTCATGCCACAGTAGATGCCTTGCAGCACTGAGAGGAAGAGCTGAGGAAGGCCAGCTAACACCAGTTTTATTCAAAAGCATGTGACCCCTCCCGATGATTTTCCACTGTTTGGCTAAAATTGATTCAGCCTGCTGAAGAAGGGGAAAGGAGTTAAAATACTATTGTGTACTCCAGTTTAACTTCCCTCATCCTTTCCTCTTTCCCAGAAGTGTCAAGCATACACTGTGGATGGAAATAGGAGAGCCCCTTTTGTAGAAGACCATTTATTTTCACAATGTGCACAGTCATAAGCATACGAAACAGAAAACAAAAGGTTAACATTGAAAGCATGCATATAAACCATTTCACTTGTATGATTTTACAAGACAGGCAGAGAAGTTTTTACAGAATAAATCAAAGCAATGAAAATGGAAGAAAGAACATGCTGAAAGCCATAATTCAGTACTTAGATAAAATACATACAAATTTGAAACCAAGTTTTGCAAGCAATTCACTAGCTGGTTGTTCAGATTCCATGACTTTTCATAAATAAAATGACAAATATGTAAAGTAAACATCCAGATGCAGCATGTCAGTTTTCCTGTCTCCAAATCCAAGTCCAAAACAAATTACTTCCCTTCTGTGCTTGGACTTGGAATTAGAAATAAGTAGAACTGGTTCACTTTTGGCTCAGGGGATTGCCTTTCAATTGGCTTGCTTGGCTAGAGAGCAGCAATAAGCTTCCTGTTTGTAGAATATAATCTAAAAACTTGGCACTTGCTGTCCCTGCAGTCCTCTGGCACAATGGCATCTATTCAGACTGCCTGCTTTACTTGCCTAACACGAGTGCTGAACATCTCAAAACTGGATGCCTGTCCACAGCAGGAGTCATTAAAAAGATAACTCAGAGTACCCAGATTAGGGCTACTTAGCCAGTAGGAAGAGCCAGGCCTGAAAGAAGGCTCCTGAAGAATGATTCAAAGCACTAAGAGGATGCCAACCTCCCCCAGGGGCCACAAAGGCCCTAAGCAATGAAGAAACAATCCTGAAAGTTTCCTTGGGACTACTACTGTGTAGCTGAACAGACAACTGTCTGAAGGAGAGGAGAGGGTGCACTCCCAGCAGGTGTTTCTCTGGAAGTTTTGCACTGTTTGCTGCCTGCAGGTGCTCAGAAAGAGGAGCCCTCCCCCGTGGGTGCCACATCAGCGATGTTTCTGCTTCCTGTGTGCCCCAGTGCAGTGGAGCCCAACTCGGGGTGAGCCAGACCTGATGCCTTGCAGCCCCCACAGGGAGTCACTGGGGACCTGAGCCTGCTGCTCTCTTCTCCTAGGGGGCTGCTATTTGTTATCTCCTTAGAGGTGGTCTAGCAGAGCCTGTTTTCACACCATCCCACACACTACAGCAGAAGAGCAAACACAGCTCATTAAGCAACTAGGTAAGTGAAGTACACAATATCAGAGCCCCTGCTGCAAACCAGGAGCTGATGCACTCCTGGCAGCACAAGGAAACCTTGTTTGGATACATCCCGTGACACATATGTGTCTACAGCTATGTATACACACCTAAAATACAAGTATATGTACTATATATTTATACAATATATAAAATGCAGATAAAACATTATGTCATACATTACAAACTGTTGCATTCATTATAAATATTTATGTATTCTATATTAGTAATATATATAAACTGAATTCTTGCTCATTCCAAAAATAATAGTTTGAAGTTGCTTTCAGACTTTCTGGGCCGCATTCTTTAAAGCACCTGACACTTCAAGAAAACCTTGATCCCACCCCCGAGAATTGGATTGATAAATTTAATAATGGGCTTCAATAAAATATAGCATTGCAGTGAAAATTTCATCAAGAGTTGGAATGATGTAAAGCAATCAGTTAAACTGAACTTCTACTTCCTCTGCTTGCCTTTTTAAGCATGGATAAATGTAACATAAATGTAGAACAACCATAAGTCTTGAAGTATCTGCAATCCCATCTTTCTACTTTTTGATTTAATTTGCTTCACTTTGCGACGTTCATTTGGTTTTCCCAGTATTGCTAATCTTATTCAGGGCAATGTTCTGGCATTGTAAATTAAAAATTTGTAAAATGCTCAAATAAATTTCATTCATAGTTACAAGTCACGCTAAAGTTAAGCTGCTCTGCCAAATACTAGCCTGTAAATATCAAAGTGAATTGCACTCAGTATAGGCAACTATAGAAAAATTTTTCTGGAATCAGTGGATACTCCCAAGTTTATATCATCACTAGCAAGCAGAGAATGTGGATCAACATGTAATGTTATTAAGCTTTAGCAGAATTTTGCTCATTTGATGAAGTCACAAACATTTTTTGGGTTGCTGCCAGCATGACAAAAAAAGAAGATTATGGAATTTAGAGTAATTTTCTTCAAAAGTAAAGTATGCAAAATGTGACCTTATATTCTCTGTCCTGTGTTAGTCCTCTTACAGCCACTCACTGCATCTTTTCTAGAACTTGTCTTCATATTTCTGTCTTCCTATGAAACATCCCTTTCTTCCCTTGCAAAGTTGTTTTTTTTTTTCCAGAAAAAAAAAAATCAGAACATCTGTTTCAGTATCAAAATTGTTTTGTATGATTTTATGGTTTTCAGCCACAGGTTATATTCTCTCCTAGGCAGCCACTTGCTTGGCTCCAGCCTCATCAGCAAATACAAAAATTCCCAAACGCCCAGATGTCACAAATGTCTTCTTGTCAAGTACAGACATACCACATATCTGGCCATATTCATTTGTGGGCTCAATGTCTTCTAGGCACCATAAATAAAATTCATTGTATCAGGGACAAGAAGCAGAAGTCAGGGAGAAAAATCAAGGTGATATAAAATTTATCTGTGCACCTGCTTAGTGGCACAAGTTGTTTTGCCCTCAAAATATAGCACTGCTACAGCAGAGAGAAGGCTATAACTTCCAAAATCATGCCATTCAACGTAGACAGGTGGTAAATAGAGAAAATTGCATTTGAAAATTAAATCATAAATGTAAGATTGGCAACTGCTATTTATTTCTCCATCATCTATAAGGCATCACAGGTGTTCAAAGCTGTATGCAGCAGCTGAGCTAAGGTTAGGTGAAGATCTGGTCATTTCAGTCAGTTGAAATGCACAGCTCATGCTCCAAGACATAAAATATTGTGAATTCTATTCTGCCTATAGGCTCACTGACTTGCCTCTTCAGCCATGCCCAGCTGAGGCATGAATCACCCTATTTCTGGGGATCACACCCTCATTGTTGCATACTTCATGCCAAGGCATGTACACCTCAGTGTCAGTTTCCCGCGTCTATGATCTCTGCTTGCTCACAAGTAACCACCAAGTCTTTCAATTATTCCACCTAACAGCTGTCTTTCCACATCCAAGCTTTTAATGGGTTCATCACAGAAAAACATTGCCTAGACTAATATTAATCTTCAGTGCCACAGAGGTCTAAAATTTGATTGTTGTGGAAATTCCTCTGGCTCTGCGGTATTTAAATTCTCAGCCACAATCCCATCTTAATGTAGAAATTATTTTGTCTTGAATAGGTTTGTGCCTTCCCAGAACAATGTTAGATTAGAGCTTAACACTTCAGTGTCACTCAGCTTCTTGTCACATGTGGGTTTTTTTGCAAAATTAAGTCCAGCTTTATCTAGTACATACTAATGAGTCCAAGCTTCTTCTGTTTACATGTCAGGAGTTTTCTAAGGCTACCATCACAGGCTGGAAAGTCTACTGTGTATTCTGCTCAAAAGAAAGAATAAAAGAAACAGAGTGGAAAATTAAATCCTTAAGTAAAATGACAAAACTAAGAAAATTCCCCCAGCCCTCCAAATAATTGCTTGCTTATTCAGGCCTTGTATGTTGCCAGAGACTACACACTGATATAACCGATTTGGGACTATTTAGACTTGAGCAAAACTCTGAGAGTTTAGGAAGTCAGCATGAAAATCACTGGCATAATGACAAGCTCCAGCAATAAGAAAATTTAATTAAATCATTACACAGAAACATAAGCACCGATGGAGTTTTCACAGCTTTAATGAGGCCAGTATGGAGTTCACGGCCCTCTATGAAAGTGTGTTTAATGATGATGGGCTGGGTCACTGTGTGCCATTATTTATTTAAAATCCTAAAAGAGAGCTTGTCTTTCACTCTGGATGATTCTAATCAGAATTTTAAAATGTTAGCCTAAATAAAAGATATGTCTCTGCCTTTTTCAGCCTGCCCTTTACTAGCACCAGAGGAGAAAGGAAAGATAAGAGTTTTGCAGCATTCTCATATCCTGAGGCAGGCAACTGTTGGTGAATGAAGAGCAGAGTTCAGCTCTATCCATGGGTCATGGCAATATTTTAAGGGATGTGGGAAAAATTATTTTCTTACTTCAACAATTGCTAAATAAGTTGTCAAAGTAGAAAGAGAACAGGTGAACAGGGGTTAGGGTGTACAAGAAAAAGAGCCATGTCTATGAGAAAAGAAACAGAGCAGGAAGTTCCTGAGTTTAGAAGTAAAGCATGACCAAATAAATCCAACATTTAACTGAGGAAGCGCTTAATGGTGGAGAGCAGAAAATCAGAAAGGCCATGCCTACTCTTCTAAATCAAACAGCACCAAGGCACATTTCAGGTTTAACACTGCTAGATTCCATTCTTTGCCCCATTAAATTGTTAGTGATCTCTGGTACAGTTCAGGAGCATTTCAGCTAACGTTATCCAAAAGCTTCCAGGTATGGTTCAAAAAGCCGCAGGGATCATCAGCTGGCACACAGCAGCTTCATTTAGAGAGGAGGGTGGATGCAGTGCCCACACCATGCAGCAACAACACCTGGCAGCACTCACAGGCAGTTCCATTAACTGATGTAGGTATAGCTGGAAGCTCCATCTCTATTGCTCCAGCCCTAAGAGTTGTACCTGGCTTCATTTCTGCTCCGGGACAAAGACAGCAAGAGGTGATGAATTTCTGCCCCAAGACACTGTCTGAGAGTGCAAGATACTGGCATTTATTGCAGTGCTGAGTTCTGGGTGTATGGTCAAAGTTTTTACAACAAATTAAATCAAAACCAGAAAAAATGTCAGCTGAATGTGTCATGAGACTATTTCCTTGGTCATCTTTATTTCATTTGGTTTATTTCAGATCAGCTCTTGGGAACATTAAGTATTTGGACTCCACATGGAGTTCTCAAGTAAAAATTTTATTAAGATAAAATTGAACTCCCTCTTTAGGGAGTACACAAAATGAAATCCAACACCAAGAAAGAAGGAAAGGGAATTACATACTTCTGTACCCATGGGAAAAGTGAAATGCTATTAAAAAGAAATGCACAGTGGGTAAGCACAGCTCTTCATGTTCTCTCTCAAATTGCATTTTAGAAATATTTTATTAGGGTCACCAGCACTCTTACAGTTGTTGTAAGAGTGGGGAGAAAACACTCCTTGGTTTTCAAGAAGCTGTGTTCTGCAGCCTTCAGAGGATCTTTTTTGATTTTTGAACTTTGAGTGTCTCCATCTACTGCTCTTCCACATGCAGACAGGACCCTTGGTTGAGTGTTTATTGAACAGATATATGTTATGCTGCCACATAAATACTGTTCTATTGACATTTCCTAGCTAAATAAGCCTTTCTTTGGCTGTTTAAAATTCATCATGCAATACTCAGTGTTTGCAGAAAGGTGCTAAATAAAGAGAAGGAAGAAAAAGAAAGGGAAAAAATGCTTCAGGCAAAGTTTTCCATCACCTTTTTCTTACCGTAATTATCAGCAGAAAGCATAGCAAAAAATGGTTCAGAGCACAATGGTTTATCTAGTATGATAAAGTAATAAAGGTCTGATTCTGATTTTCTGATATTCATCAGTATTAGTTAGTGCCAATAAATTCACATGTTCTGTGGGGCCAGTGATTGGAGACAGGGACAACACACATACCAATGCTTCATGGGACAAACAGCCTATCTTATTGTTGAGAGCCTTCTCATACAGGGAATTAAACACTCCCAGGTCTAGGCAGCTCATGGGTCTGATTCTCACACACAGCCCAGCTCCTGACCAGTGAGATGTCTGCAGACCAGGAGGAACATGATAGGTGAAGATCCCTGTCTATCAACCCAGGGACTCCAATGCCACAAGAAAGAAGAAAGTCAGGTCCTCAGTATTCTACATTTTAGTACATTCTGTGTAAATTACACCACAAAAGAGTGGGGCTTGATGCCCTTGGGAATGTTCACCTTATTTCCTACCAGACTGATCCAGCCAGTTTTCAATGCTCCCACTTCCAAGGAAGCGCTCAGATGTGCTGTCTTCATCAGCATCTCTGTTCTCAAATGCCTCCATGCTCCAGGGGACAGTTTGCATCAAGGCAGTTTGCTCAGGAGGATGCTGTATATTGTGTTGACCACAGCCTCTACTCCCTCTTTATAGAGCAGAGAGGAGGATCTAGAAGTTAGAGAAGTTATTGCTAAGAGAAGCAAGACAAGAACAGAGGAAAAAAGTAGGATAGGTCCAGGAGGGGACATAGAAGAAAAACAAGGCCTGGGTTGCTGCACTTTTTATAGATGTAGAGGGATTGCCATTTAAATGTTGATGTCTGCCAAAGTAAACAAAATATTTATTAAGGAAATCACTTGCTTGGGTGGAAAATAGGAGTTCTTCAAAACCAATGATGTGTTTACCTGGAGCAAATGGAGACTTTTTTATTTTTTTTTTTAATAAACCCACACTGTGAGCAAAAGTAAAACCCAGACCTTGACAGAGCATACTCAGAAAAATTCCTCTGTGCTGCAACATTTGGAAATAACCCAGGTATTCCAACATTTGATATCTAACATAGCTCAACTTGCCATTTGCACTTCTAAATAAGCTGCATCCACTGCTATAGGTAATGCCAATAAAACAGGTTCTGTTGCACAATATTCTGATGGGGTTGATTTCTGCTTCATTTTACTGCTCTCCAGCAGATTATCTTGGAAGTGTTTGCTGCAAGATATGATTATGCCTGATTGAAACACAAAAAACCCCACCAGCATGTTCTTGCTGGGAACTGTAATAATTTCATTGAATTGCTATGGGGTTTTTAATCCACAAAAAGGAATCATGCCATTTTAGTCTGAAATGCCTTTACTAGAAAAAAACATAAGAAACAGAAAACACCAACAAAAACTTTTGTGACAGAAATTGCCCATGTTTGTTTGCTTTGAAACAGTCGGACTTTATCAATTCTGCCCCAGTTATATCTCAGTTGCAAAGAAACTCTTTAGAAACCAGAAGGCAGAAGAGAGAGAAAATCAAATGATAACTGCATCAATGTCTTCTTCCACTTTACCCAGACTGGAAGCTGTTCCCACAGATATTTTGTAAAACTTTTCCCCCTAGGTAGTTAGATGCAGAATCATCTTGGGGTATTTTTGTCTGTTTGTTAGAGTCCTTGAATTTGACACAGGAACACACATTGATGCACTTCTCAGAGATGGCTTACTTTGAGGATGTTTAAACATTAGCTATATATTGCACAGTTTTCAAGTACTTGAGCAGAGATTTTATATAATAAGGCTTTGAAAAATGAATTTTTTTTATATATCTTTCCTTCTTTGCTGTCATTGTTTTTTGTAGTTTCCCGTGCAGCTTATTTATTATGTTTTGTAGCATGATCATGAAAGCTGCCCTGTTCATGGTCAAGGAAACAGCTATGAACAGATGGAATATTTTATGCCCATTCTTGTTGCAGGGCCATACAATAATTTGAATGACCATCAGAGCTGAAAATTTTCTCTTGTCAATGTGAGTTGAAAGATACTTTGACCTATAGTAGCCTACATCAGGACTGGACATTTTAGAAAATGACAAAAAGATAGTAGTGAGATTCCTAGTTTAAAGAAATTAAACCTCTGAAATTCAGTTGTTGTCAAATTGTGTCTCAAAAAAGATGTGATGAAAGCTAGCATGCTATTATTTTTGCATCTACAGCAAAAACTTTGAAGAGGTGACAACTGCATTTCCAAAGTTATGCAGTATTTACATCCTCTTTCCTTTTGTTAGCTTGTCTGTCTTCCTAATTCCATCTCCTTTATAAATATAGTTACCTTTATTCAGGCTTATGCTTCTGGCCCTCCAAACTGCTGGTCTCTCCCTGCCTTCTCAAATGTAGCAACTCTTACCTCTTTTTGTCCAAACAAATCCTTACATGTAAGCCATGGCAACCCTGTCCATCCCAACTCTCTACATCCCTGTCAGGGCTGCAGCTTCCTGGAGGAGTTCCTGGCACTTTTCCTCACCCAGGTTTTAACATCTTCTCACTTTTTAGCCAGCTCCCTCTACATCTATTCAGATCACTCAAAAAATCCACTCTTTTCCACATATCATTGGGGCTTATCCCTTTCTGTTTCCATTTCTTGTGTGTCCTACCAGCTGCACCAACATCCCGCAGTGGAAATGTGCCCTTGCCACCACCACCCTACACCTGTGCTGCCCCTCATGGCCCCACTCACACCTTGGACATTTTAAATAGAACTGGTAGTCACAATTAATTTTTAAAAGTTTATCATTTAATATACTTTATATTATTATCTTCTAAGTTCTGTCATCAAAATTCCTGAAGTAGCAGAGGGAGGAAATATTAAGAGAAGAATTCTGGCTGTGCATCAGCACAACCCAACTAGATTTGTGCTCCTATTTTTCTTGTTTAATGAAGGTTGATGAAATGTGGCCCAGTTGTGTACATGTGAAAACTGTATCTCATTAGTTGATAACTCTTATAAATGTGTCAAAGACTGTTACTCGTATTAATGTGCTAAGGAAAGACTTCTATAATCATTACAAGATAATGAAGACATTGTGATCTCAGTTACATCTATTTTAGGAAGATATAATGAGCCTAAATTCATCTAAACTAAAAAATTTGAAAGCTATGTGTCCTGAGAGTTTGAAAAATGTAATGTCTTAAAAGCAATGCCCAGACAATGTAACACAATGAATTTTGAGTAGTATTTAGATGCCAAGAAAAGACAGAGCATTCTATTTCAAAATAAAAAATATCAAATCACAGATTTCTGTAAATTCTAGAGCACTGAGAATATTAACAAGTTAAATGAGAAGAAAGGAGTAAAAGGGGAAGAAATTAGTCTCTTAAAACTTTATGATACAATGATTTACATGCAGTTTTTCTGGTTTTTTTCCAACTTATGTTGGAAAAGTTTAAGGAATTCTGATAAGATATCACATACCTATACAGCATGTTTTCACCTAGAAAGGCTTGTTGCAATACAGACTTTAGGAAGAACATGCTTACAGAGAAGTCAGAGCAGCACCCTAGAACTCTGCTTTTGAAACTCCACTTTGGGGCCTCCATTGTGACCACAGGAAGTGCTCTAGCAGAAGCACTGCCTCACTTGAACAACCTCACACAACAAGATGTAAGCTTCCCTTGGCCACTTTCACATCCCACTATTTCCAGAAACAATGGTCAGGGTCCCTTAGAGAGCAGTAAAAAGTCCTTTGGAAGCAGTAGGACTGCTCACCTCCGGCCTGGATTGATGGCCAGGGAGAGAGGTAGCAGCCCTGTGCATTATCACGGCTCAGCACAGCGAGTGTGATCATCACAGTGACCATCACCACCCATCTTCACTGCAGCTGAACCCATCCTTTGTAATGGCACCAAAGGATGTCAAAGTGGCAGTCTTTCTTCTAGCCAGCAAAGTGATCAGAGGTACCCTTAGGCCACACAGCCCCTGAAACTCCTAGATACAAAGATAATGAAGTATGTAGTGCAGGCTGTATCCTGTAAACAACCCACAGGGCTGGAACCAGACTGATGCATCAAAAACTATTTATTTCCAAGCAAACAGCTCTGTGTGGTAGGACAAACTGTTCTGAGGATCATCTCATACTCAAATAACTCAGACCTTGGCACACAGCACCAGCAGTTGCCATCTCCTCCTGCTGTGCTGCCTTTTCCTCCTCTCACACTCACACTTGCAAGTAGACATGCTGCTCCTCTGCTTTCTCCTGACCAATCCTCAGGGGTGGCTCACCCATACACCTTCTGAAACAGGGAGAGTAAATGACATCAGGTCAGAGTAACTGCAGCTGGAAGGAAAGGTGTTACCTTACCTGAGCATTAATGCAGTACTACAAAGTTTTTATGGAAACTCTCATAATTTTAGGTGATGACAGCATGGCCTCCATATTGTTCAAAGTAAGAACAGGCCCTAGCTGTTCTGAAAAAGGATAAAACCTACAAACATGGTTGCATTCATTCATGAAAATACCTTCTGAAAACCTAACACCATTAAATCAATAGTAATAAAATAAGCCTTGGTAATTCTGTACAAGCTAAGCCAGCCAGAAAGATTCTGAGAGGATTTTCACAGTTTGTACTCCCATAAATTGTTACTTCCTAGGAATAGTATTCTAAAAAAATAGAATACTAAAAACAGCAAAAAAAAAAAGTCTTGAAGGAGTTTTATAATGTCCCCATAAACCTCTAAAATAACAATGCAAGTGCAGAAGCTTTTTTCTTTTTTTAAAAAAAGAAAATCACAGAATGTTGATGTGTAGACTGGAATTATGTTCTCAGGAATAAATCTCTGGAACTACCTCTGGATCTATCTACTTATGTCATATTGCATCCATTACAGCAGCATTTGAACACCTTCCAAATACTTACAGTACAAATAATAATCTCTGTCTCCTTTTCCACAATAGGGCAGTGATCATATTCTTGGTTGGTTTGTGTATCTGGTGTCTGTATAGTGTGTATGGCAGCTTGATGCTGTTTCTGGGTACAACCTACAGTAAGTATAATAAGAAATAACAGAAGTGAAGCAAGTGGTTTGTTGTTAAGACTGTGTGTACATTCAAGCCTGGAAAATTGAATGGGCAAGTATTGCATTTGCTTTTCAAAGCAAGTATTATTTATCACACCAGCACGTCTCTCATTTTGTAGAGGCAGATTATCATCTCTACTGCTGAAGATTTCTTGTCACACTGGTTCAATCCCATGTGCATCGCCTTTCTTCCAAGATAAACCCTCCATGAAACACTGGTAGTGAGCTTTTGATTTTCACAGTCATTTAATAAAAAGCACTTCATTATTCATTCTATATGACTCTCTCTGGAAATAGTAAGCTCTTTTTTAACAGAGAGATGCTTCAGCAGTAAATCATAGGATACCAAACAAGGAAGATAAAACTTGTGAAGAACTTTTTAATTAAGAGAATGAATGAACAATTCATAATTAATTATTTGGGAATAAATGCCACCTCAATTTATCATCAAACATCTGCAAAGGCAATACATGCACTTGTATGCCTTTTGCAGTCTTTACAGTCTTTAGGGTCACTACTGAATGCTGGCCCAATCCAATACAGTACGACAGATGTAGTCAGGGCATTAGTTCTTTGTTGACTGCTCTGCAGAAGTTGTATGAAGGATGATGTCAGTAATCATTTAAATGCTCAGTTCTTTATGGATAAAAGGACCAGGAAATTAAAACTTTGTGCCTATTTATTATTTCAGTGTGACTGGCTGTAAATTGTTATGCAATGATTTGTGTAATCTGTCGGTACAATTTGAAAATAGTTTGATATTATGAATTCCCTGTGTTTCAGTCATGATGACTGCAATTTCATTTCACATACAGAGTTTTCCTTCATTTGCCATTGGTTGTTTTACCTCTTCATTTTTATTTTGTACTGAAATTCTCAAGGATGGTGATTCAGGGCTAATAGCTGAGCAGGGATGCCATCTTTCTGTCAGCACATCACATAACCTGTTATGGAGATATTGGGCAGCTATTCTCTGCTAACTCTGTCACTCATAAAACCACACATGCAACATCTCAGGGGCATTACCAAGGCCCTTCCTCTACCAGTGTCACTATGTGCACCATCGCAGACATCACTTCTGGCCATGGGGTGGGACTGTGCATCAGGTCTTCTAAGCAACTTCTCACACACATCTCAGACCACAGCAAGGAGATCCTGAGCATGTCAGCTGCAATAAATAGATTTCATTCACAGTCTCATGATGGAAGAGCCCACTGAATCTTCAGAAGGGAGAATGTTAGGGAAGAGGCTATGACCTCCCAGAGCAACTCATCCAGTCCACTTCAGGCTCCCCCCATCTCCAGACTAACCCCATAAAGGAGTCGGTATAAAAACCACAGAATGGTTGAACTCTTCTATTCATTACAACTTTTTCCATCCTCTGTTCGCATGGACATTTCATGGTCGAAAATGTTCATTAACACATTGGTCAGCTGCTTTCCTAGACCTGAATATCAAGAGAGAAGTAAGCAAGCAGGCAATTATTGAGTGCGGATCTAGATAACCTTGAAAGGCCAATAGAAGATTTAATTGACAGAGAAAATTTTGGTCTAAGTATAGAGATAGAGGTAATCCAGGAGAGGAGGCAGAAAGATAGTTGCATGCCAGAACAGAGACCCTGAAGGAAAAGAGATATCATTTTTTGCAGAAAGGGAATTCTGGGCACTCCAAGGCCAAGGACAGTTCCAAAGGAGAAAACTGAGGTATGTGTATATATGGAGACATTCTGGTTCTGATTTCTTGCAAGGTAACAAAGCATTACCATTTTCTAGACCACTTGCCGCTCAAATCTCCACACAGCCAGAACTTTGAGAAGGAATGAGCAAAAGTGTTTGAGGGACACTGCCAGGATCTCTAGCTGGTCAGAGTGACCCCGAGAAAAGTTCAAAAGTCTCTTTTCCCAGCCCGGTGCTTGAAGAAGAAGTCAGGGCTCTTCATTTCTCAGTCTCAAGGTTGTTTATTGTATCTTATCTAGAAAATTCTTTCTCCTGTCCTGCAGAGGTCCTCTCAGCAAGACAGTCAGAGGCATTCTGCCTGCCTCTAGGGCGGTGTTATCTTTATATACTAAAAACTAAGTGTAGCATGTTTACAATTATTTTCCAATACCTATCACCTATGTTAGACAGTGAGTTTCTACTCTAAACCAATCTGAAAGTGCCAAC
>JAYDZK010000001.1:97342239-97395517 GCA_034509185.1 Euphonia xanthogaster | reverse complement strand
CGTGCCAGGGTCTCTGAGCCCCCCGGCAGGGGTCCCGGCAACTCCGGACTCCCAAAGGGATGTCCTGAGTTCCGACAGGACACCAAGAGATCATCATTGTTCCTGGCTAGTTCAGACTTCTACATTTAAGACCTGTCTCTGAGAAAGATGCCAAGGTTTCATAGACAACGTTTACAGAGACCAAGGAAACAATTCCAGGATTATTCAAGTGGCAGAAAGCTTAAAAGGACAGAGGATCAACAGCAGCCATCCCAGCAGTCTGATATATATCCAGCTTCTTTAAAAGTTCACATTTTCCCATCCTTCAAGGATCATCAGAATGTCTCAGTGAAATGCAACCCACATAATGAGACCCAGAAGCAGCAATTAATGAATTCTCAAAGGAAAATACATTTGCTTCTAGTGTTATAAAACCAGCTTCTGTACAAAGACATTTAATTTAGATATGCCAAAATATTTTGAGAGTTTCCAACACTATTCTATACCAGTATTTTCCATACCTGAGGTTCTCGTGCAACTTTTATTCAGATCTGAAAGAGAAAGATTAAGTGAAGCCTTCAGGATTTATGGGAACTTATGCCTCACAAATCAACAGGATCTACATATTACATGTAGGCCACTCCTTTGGGCTTGCATGCAGCTAGGATCTCCTGGAAAAGCTCTTTTTTCTGATTTGGGAACTTTTGGTGGAGGAAATCTGAGGGATAAATCCATTGGCCTGGAGTTTCTGTACTGCTCTAAGTACAAAGGTTCCTGAGGTGTTGTTGTCTATGCATAACCCAACTCCAGAGCACTGGCTTAGCCAACTCTAGAACTAGATAGGCTGCTGGAGATCTGCTGTAGTGCAAATCCTGTATTTCCAAGCTGCTTTGGTGTTCCTATACACAAATAAATCAGCAGTATCCCCATAAACAGTTGACCCAACCTGAGTACACCTCAGTAGCAGAGACATCCCTGCACATTTACCACGTGATGCATAAACAAGTGCTTCTGACATTTCCAAGACTCAGATGTCACCTCTCCTGCCCAGAAGCAGAAATCAGATTCCCATAGACCACCAGCAGTCAGATCCCATGGCTAAGAGCTGAGAATATACTGAAGGCAAGCCCGACATGACTCACTTCCCTCAGCACTCAAGTTTTTTTGAGAAAAATTGTTTCCCTTCTTATGCCCTCATTCCTAGGGAGACCGCCACTGGGGTAGGTCCTCAGGTACTTCTGCACAAGGACAAACTACACTGAGGGAGCAATAGCCGATGTTTCCATGCAAGCAACAACCCAGCAGAGCATTCTCACTGAAATAACATAATGGAGGTAATTATACAGAGGAGCTGGGTCCAATTCATGACCAGAAAAATGAAGTAAAACAAACTGATGATGCTCAAAATACTTTAATTTTTTTCCATTAGTCATTCCTACTGCAACAAAGATGCTATTTGGTCCCCTAAATTGTTGGGGTTTTCTTCTCTATATTGGCCAAAATATTTGTGTCTGGAGCACTGTAGTATCCCTGACTAAGCCAGTGGAATGGCTTGCCAAATAATGTCTGTGGACACATACAAAAGCTGGAATGAAAAACAAAATGTTGATGCTGGCCTGTAAGCAGGAGTCAGGTTTTCAAGGTCAGCGAGAGGTAAGTGATTTGTTTGTTCTCATGGGGGTAAGTATTAAGCCTCTGAGGCTTAGAAGGGAATTAAGCCCAGACATTTCATTTTCTAAGGAAGTGATGTACTCAGCAAGCTATTCGATAATCAGAGGGGGCACATTCATTTCATTGCCACCTAAAAGAAAGAGAGCTGTGTTGTTTTTTGAGAGAACAGCTGCAGATAAAGATCCCTCCATGCAGCAGTTTCTTCACTTGTTCTCACCTACCTTTAAAAACACAGCAGAAGTACCTAAGCTTGTATCTATGTCTGCTCGAAGGGCATTGGAGGCAGCCAGACAGCTTAGCTCAGAGGCTAGATATGATCTCTGTCTCCTGGAGATGCAGGACTTCAATGACTGTAAAGGAAGTACAGGCACTACAGCTGGAAGGCTAAAGATGATAGAATAAACAGAGGTAGCAGTACAAATGTTTTTCAGGAAACTCCCTGGGACACCCTTCCTGGTTTGAACAGAAAACCACAGACATGGCTTTCAGCTTTGGGTCTCACCTTGTGAATTAAGGACTTAAAAGACATGCACCTGTCTTCTACTACGTCTGTCTTTTTTTCTCCTCTCCTCCCTGTTAGTCAGCTCCTCAATCAGCTTCAAGTTTCACAGATCTTATGTTGATCCCTAGAGAACTACCCTGGAAAACCTCAAGATTCCTGATACTAACAAGCCATGTGTTAGTGCTCAGCTACAAGATACTTAGGAGCAGTCCAGAAGTCACTCTTACATGAAAGCTGTGCCTCCCAGGGCTGTGCCGGCCCCACAGCCAACGGGTTATCTAAATCCTTGGCTGCTAGAAGAAGCTGCTGAGACTGATTTTGCTGGGTTACAATCCACCTCTGCACCTAATTCAAGAGCCATTGCCATCTCCTGTCCTTGTGTCCATATCATTCTGTAGCTTTTGGGGCAGTGTAATAGGCATCTTCTCAGTCTGAGAGCAATGCAGGCTCAGGCAGCCTCCCCTTATTTGGAGCAGGTGAACATGAGTACACACCCAATCTATATTCTGCACTCCTTCCCAGTGCACTTCTAGTGTCAGTTCAAAGCCTCTGTGACTAAAGCCACTGATAGCCAAGGATTTGGATAACACCCTGTGAAAGAGCTCCTGTAGCAGGGAGATTGGCCTGCATGCTGTGGTCCGCCTCTGGATCTCAGTGCAGCTTTGTGTGGAATTACTGTCACCCACTGTACTGAGAACAGCCATTTGCAATTGTGGAAATTCAAAGGGTCATGGATACACCACCAATGGGGCAGTCTGCAATAACAACTCATGGTGAGAGCGAGCTATGGCTCACAAACAAGCAGCCATCACTACTAGCTATCGACACAACAGGTAGCTACAAAAAATAACAGAAGAAAGGAAGAAAAGAGGAAAGATGGAGGGCAATGCTAAGTAATCAAGCATTTACAAGATCTGACAAAGTATGTAACTGAGAGATTGTAATTGGAATCAAGGTGTTATTCAGCTCTTCTGTGATTAACCTCTGGTCAATCAAAGGCTTATTTTTGAGGTTATGCAGAAGCTAACACTTGCACAATAATGGAAAAAACTGATCCCAAGACACAGGACTTGTACAAACACTTTCCACACATAGATGCCTATTCATTTTGGTGGAATCTGCTTATCCATACCTCTCAGGCAGTTCATGATATTTCAAAAACCAAAAAAGACATTCCGTGCAAAAATAAAACCAATAAAAATGTATAAATTATTTTAAGAAGCCAGGTGTATCCCTAATATGCCATGTTTATCAGAGAGGAAAACAAACAAACAAACAAAACAAAACAAAAAAACCCTGACCAATGCTGTATTAAAATGCTGAAGGTTATGTAGTCATTATTGGTTATAAGTAATTTGAAAATTCTTACAACAATAACAGACAACTCAGTGGACTAAATATTAGTCCAGGGAATTAACCTGTATGAGTTCGGTGGACTAGATTCTAGTAATTAGGGGAGGTGGTATTTCAGTATGTGTGCATTTAGAAACCTTTTTAGAGTTTGTAATGTTACAAAAACTGAAGAAGGGGAATAATGAAGATAGGCACAGTGCAGTTTGATTCAGCACTCTTTCTTGGGGCTACATTCAGGCAGGAGAAGCTGATGTCAGACACTTTGTATGCAGCAGCACTTGAGCCAGGAGAATTGCTGAAGAGATGGAACCTAGACAGAGCAACAGGATTTACCAGGAGATCTCCCATCCCCTACTGCCATGGTCACAGCATTTGGCTGCACAACTCTCACCTGATCCAAGGCAGAGTCCCTCTGGGGACAAAGGAATCAAAACCTGGCCACATCTTCTGATGTCTTTACAGTCTTCAGTCCTACCATGACCTTTTCACTTGTTACCTGCTGACTGCCTGAATTTAAAGCACTTCTGGCATTATTAATGTTTTCCCAGTTTAAAATAATAATGACAAATGTGAAACACATTCTTTTCATATAAAAAAAAGTACTATGCCATCCGTTTTTCCCAATAAAAATTGCTAAATGCTCTAGTATAATTATGCCAAAATAATAATGACACATGAAATAAAACCAATCACTAAAGAAAAAAATAATTAAATTCAAAGAAAGATGAAAATATAAGATTATAACGTTTTATTGTATGTACATACTGAATAAAATTACTACATCTGTATCTAAATCATTGTAAGCTGCTTTGCTACATATTCCAGTGTTAAGTGTCCAGGAAAAGAAATTTAAGAGTTAGCTGAATAATCAGTTTTCTTTTGCTTTTCAGACTCTGGAAATCTGCATGGTTCAAGATTCTTTTGTTAGCTTTCACGAAGCTAACAAAACTTTGCGCCATCTGGAAGGTGAGAGGCGATAGCACATTTTAGCAAGCCGGAGGTACTAGGCAGGGCTATTTGGCAGATCTTTTACTCCTCCAGAGCAGCCAGCTCAGGCTCCCTTGTGCCGCTGTTTCAGACAGAAGGCTCAGCTTTACCATTTACAATGCTGCCATCTATTGACCCCAGTGGGCTTTTATTTCACGATCCGTGGCAGTATTTTCCTTTCGCAACTTTTTGCACTTGTATTTTTCTCGATGGGATTTATCTTATCTAACTAAACATACACACCTGCAATAACAGCACCACGTAAAAATTGCTTCAGGCTTCCTTGAAAATCACTG
This sequence comes from Euphonia xanthogaster, assembly GCA_034509185.1. Lineage (NCBI taxonomy): Eukaryota > Metazoa > Chordata > Aves > Passeriformes > Fringillidae > Euphonia > Euphonia xanthogaster. The sequence continues at coordinate 97,390,729 of JAYDZK010000001.1, read as the reverse complement.
GAAGAAAAAAGCACTTCTGGGGTGTGATTCACATCTACTCCAAGTAAATAACCAACATATACCAGATGAACAGCACCCAAAATGCATTACTGTGCTTTGCCCGTGGCTATAATGATATCTGGAGAATATGGAGGTGTAGAGATCACTGTCAAGACTGTAAGTGAGCACAGAAAGACAGCAAAAGGAATGTTACCCCCTGTCCCAGTGGGGGAAGTTTTTAGAGGTGCTCCTGATTTCTAATTTATCAACATATATCCATGTACAATGGGGCCACAGGAGCTACAGAAGAGAGATATGAGCTAATTCTAATACTTTGGATAAAAGTATTGGCATTTGGTCTAGAAGTCTATCTCCACTTCATACTTTCTTTGGCTGTAAAATTGTTTTAAAAGATATTTTACCTCTCCCCAGCTCTGCCTCTGGTAGCCTGTCCCTCAGAAAGCCAGAGGTAAGAGAAGTCTCACATGTAGTTTCATACAGACAAACACAGCCACACACCTTCCCCCTCCCCCACACCCCCCAAAAGAGGTATCTTTTCCTGTAAATTTTATGAATTGTAGATTCACATTATACAGGAGCTAGACCTAAGAAGGATTTATTTTAATCCAAACAAGTATTTTATATAATGATTGAAAATCTGCTAGAAGCAATGTAAAACATGATTTTGTCTGAACGAGTGGAGTCAATAATTGCAACACCTTGGACAATCTGCAGTTCAAAATGTGACTTATTTTGAATTACATTTAGCTCACTTCAATAACACAATCTCTGCAAAATAATGGTCTATACATGAATTTGCACAAGTTTTGCACAATCACTCACTTGGGTGTGACAGATATATGATTCTTGAACAGTGGAATGAAAAAAATAGGTTACTGCCTACTTTCCAACTTGCAGTCATTGCCACTGTGTGCTGGAAATGACCTCCCCTTCAGATCTGATGCCCAGAAAACTTTCTCAGCTTACGTAAGTGTGCTGCAAATTCAAACCTTCTACACTTCTTTTTTTTTTACAAACCTCCAGTCATTGAACTCATAGCTTCTTAAAGAAAAAGTTAATGAAATTAATTGGCTAATTAATGAATCTTAGTAGCCAACAAATGTTCTCTAATACTTGACAACTGCAAGTGCTGTTTCTTATGAAGAAATTTCCGTACTTGAATAGGTAGCAACATTTTGTTTTCTTGCCAGGAAGCATTTCCCAGCAAAGACTGTCCTTATTTTTAGCCTATTGGAGCAACACTGCAAGGAACACAGTCATGGAAGAAAGTAGTTCAAGAGGGACGTGCTGCATTATAGGACACCATTGACAAAACTGATCAATAAAACCAAGGCTCCTCTGTGATGCTTCTGGCCCTCAGCCTGTGAGACATGTCATGCTGGAATCAATAGGAGCGATGCTTTCATCACCAAGTCATTATTTTTTGAGAAAGAAATTGCTGGGGTATTCACTTCATTCTAGACTCAGTTTACTTTTTTTATGCTTCATGGGTGTAGAAAAAATGTATTTACCAATCAAAATTAATGTGAGACCTTTTCTACTGTTGGGTTGTGGGAGGGACCATGAAGGGGACTTTCTTTAAAAGTAAACCTTGCCAGTGTGCTCCTTCTCCTCTGATAAGACAGATTTTAAACGCATTAAATATCTACGTGGCCTTCCAAGGAAAACACAGCTCATACAGCAGCAGATATCTTGTGAAGTGAAAGACTCAGAAGTTAATCCAGGGAAAGTGATCAGGTGAAACACAGAGGAAGAAATTGGTTTTCAGTAGACGAGAAGTACTGATTTAACTGTTTGAAAGTGTATCTAATTAGAGGTTTATTTAATGTGATATTTCTGTAGATCCCACAGCATAACTTTTTCTGTACTTCCAGACAATAACTGTGCAAGTGCAAATATACATAAGGAAGGCAGATAGAATGAAATAAGCAAGAAGCAGTGAACCAGAAATGTACATTTTATAAGTAAGACTACCCAAAAAAGTACTATTTCAAACTGAAATATTAAAACTACAAAACATTACAATGCTGATTGCATTTTCAAACCCTACACAGCACCAACAGTAAGACACTACTTGAAGTCTTTGCCTGAGACTTGTAAGTTTAACAAAACCAACACATATGCCATACCTTTGTGCCAGTTGCCCTCATGCCTTTCTCCCATTCAAAGTGCAGAAGTTCAGCAATAAAGCATGCCTTGATTTTAATATATATGCAAACTAATCACCATATTCAACATCATTTACTACAACTAAAGATCTGCACAGTCCATTACCAATTTTTCTGAGAGTGGCCCATGTCAGTGTCCTCAGGAATGAACAGGGCAAGCACAGAGCAGCTCTTTCTTAGCGCACCAGGACTTCTTAAGTCAGAAGTGTGTCTTGATGACTGACTAACAGATACTCCACTTATGATTTGCCTGATTCCTTTTTTCACCTACTGACTCTCCAAGATAACTTCGATGTGCTGCTGTCCACATCCTTCTGCCATCAGTGTGCCATGTAAAAGCAGATACCAATGTGTAAGCATAAAGCAACCCAAATCTGCTGTTGAGTTTGTGAGGTCCCCAGGATGAGGTGAGAGATGAGGAATCTGACTCTGTGTTCTCAGAAGGTGATTTATTATTTTATGATATTATATTAAAAGAATGCTATATTAAAACTATACGCAAGAAAGAGAAGGATACAGACAGAAGGCTTAACAAGAATGATGATGAAAAAGAAATGACAGACTCGTGACTGACTCATCAGAGTCCAACACAGCTGATGGTGATTGGTCATTAAGTAAAAACAATTCACATGAAACCAATCAAACAATGACCAGTTGGTAAACAATGTCCAAACCACATTCCAAAGCAGCAAACACAGGAGAAGCAAATCAGATAATTACTATTTACATTTTTCTTTGAGGATTTTTAACTTCCCAGTAGAAGGAATCCTCACAAAGGGATTTTTCAGGAAATATGACAGTGACAATCTACCTCTAAGAATACACAGATCAGAGCAAGAAAAGCTGATAGAGTCTCTGAGTGCACTGGGTGCCCACCAGACAAAGCAGGCTGGTAATTGTATAAAACACTTATTTCTTGAAGACAGAGGCTCTCTCTAAGTGTTTTGGCCATACACAGGGAAATCACAAAATACTTGGGATGCAGGGGCTGAACAGGACCACAATTAAAATCCACTGCAGTACCTAGACTTCTCAGCTCTGCACAGATGCCTGGCTTCCATAGGAAACTATACAGTGACATGGTAGCTGGAAGAAAAGAATATAAAGATGATGGAGAAGCCACTAGAATTTCAGAAGCGGTGACTTAGTGCTCTGAATATGCTGAAAATATATTTACATCCTACAATTTTTTATCACTTTTAAAGAAGATCTTGTGAACTATTAAATGTGATGCCCATACCAGGCAAATTAGTAACAATTATTTTTAAAAATAACTTTAGTAGGTATATAGGAAATAAATGTAGAAATCTGCTATATGAATGAGACTCAATATGAAATTTCATTTCACAATGGGCTATTTTAATTAAAGCAGGTAACAAAGGGAAGTTTCTCAATATGACCTGCTGAAATTTTCAGCAGGCAAGCAGCTGGAGCAATAAGCACACCAGGAGAGCAGAGAAACAGGAATAATCTTATGCTGGAAGTATTAATTAAAAACAGAGAAATTAGAGAAGAGAAATAGCCTTAGTGTAGAGAAGCCCTAGGGGAGCCCTTCTTGCTGGGATCAGGAGCACAAGCCATACTTGTGTGTTACAGCCCATCCATGAGTTGTCCGGAGAAAGGCACAGACAATGGGCTGGCACGGTCTGCTGAGGATCCTGGGCTATTCAGTATGGTACAGCTGAGTGGTTTATTGACCATGAAGAATCACACAACAACGTTGTGGCACCAGGTAATAGCTGGCAAATTTAATACAGAGAGTGTAAAATGTTACACAGGGGAAAACGCAATCCCTGCTCTGCCAGCTGTGACAGGTCCCCAAGGGGCTGCTCATTCACAGTCCTGTGAAAATACTGGCTCAGCGCAGAACCTGAACAGAAAATTAGATATTAACTATGGAAAATATAATAACTAGAGGGTAAAGTGTGGCAGTGCCACAGCACCAGCACCGTAGCACACGCATGTTTTGAGTAATGTGTCAGCTTGGTGAGCACTGTGTGTGTGCTCTGGGAGTGGAGATGGCGACCCGGGGTCAGGTGGGACAGCAAGAACTGGGAACTTGCCAGAGAAGGGCAATGAAACTGGTGAAGGGTCTGGAGCACAAGGCCTGTGAGGAGCGGCTGGGGGAGCTGGGGGTGTTTAGCCTGGAGAAAAGGAGGCTCAGGGGTGACCTTACCATTCCTTACAAGTCACTGCAAGGGGGCTGCGGTGAGTCTCTTCTTGGTCTCTTTTCCCGGATAGCAAGGGACAGGATAAGAAGAGATAATGTTTAGCTGTGCCAGAGGAGGTTTAGATTGGACATTTGGACGAAGTTTTTCACAGAAAGGGTGATCAGACATTGGAATAAACTACCCAGGGAGGCGGTTAAGGAAAGACTGGACGTGGCACTCAGTGCCGTGGTTTAGTTCTTCGGTCATAGGCTGAACTGGATGATGTCGCCCCAAACCATCTAATCCTGTGACTCTGTGGGCTCGCAGCTCTGTCCCGGCGAGAGACCGGCAGCTCCAGGGGCGGCTGCGGAGAGCGGGGCCCCGGCCGCGCCTCCCCCCAGCACCACGAGATGGCGCCGCGGGCCCGGGCAGCGCCGGGCGGAAGCGGCGGGAGAGGCCGCGCCGGAACGGAGCGAGGGAGCGCTGGAGGCGGCTGTGCGCGGCTCCCAGTGCCCGCCGGAGCCCCGCGCTGCCCCGGTGGGTTCGGGGACGGCGNNNNGGTTCGGGGACGGCGGTGCCCCCGCCCGGGGAGGGGACCGGGCTGAGGCCGGTGGCAGCCGGGGCGAAACGGCGGCGGGAGCGGGAAAGCGAAGGGCTCAGGAAGGAGATGTGAGAGCCCGGGCGCCTGGCGGGGCCAAGGCCGGGGATTGTGGCCCCAGGCGGTGGTCGTGGTAGCGGTACGGGCGCGGGGCTTTGCCGTTTCTCTGCAGTTTATCGGCCCGGGGCCTGAGGCGGCGGTGAGCGCTCGGGCAGAGCGGCGCTGTGTGCGCTGGGGCAGCCGGGGCACAGGGCCCGTGCTCCTGCCCGCCCTTGGATGTGATTGTGTGCCCTGCTAGCAGAGGCGGGAGCTGCTCTTCACTTCTCGAGCCTTTCAGTCACTTGCCGGAGTCTGGGCCCGAGATCTTTGAGACCAGGAAATTACTTGCGCCTTCAAAAGCTCTACTGGAGAAGTTCCATCCTGTTCCTTGTTTATGACTAAACTGACCAGATAGATATGAAACATAGGCTAACTGGGCTACTGGTAGTTGTACAGCTTTTAGCACTTTATTTCCTCCCTCTGATTTTTGGCCAAAAGAGCTTTTGGGTTTGTGTCCTGAAGCATAGAGAATAAGGACCCTCTTTTGGGGAGCCACAGTGAATTACACTGCCTCAGCTTCTGACAGGGCCAAAAGATCTGTAATACATGCTAAAGTTTGAGAACGTTATTTTGCATTATGCTAATTTGTTTCCCTTCCATTCACAGGAGTTGCTGCTGTTGTTTTAAGGACATTGGTGTGAACATCATAGTGATAGGTGGGTGTTCATAGCATTCCTGTTGAGACGAGAAGCAGCTGTAACTGTATCCTAACTGCTGGATAAGTCTTGTATATCCAGCCGTTGGCAAACCAGAACGCAGGCTATGGTGTTGGGAATTTTTACCCCTTCTCTTGAAGAGAAATAACTTTTGCTGCTAGCTGTCCCAGCAATCACAGGCTTGTGTTTCTACGTGACTGTAACTAGGGCACTTCGGTATTAAAGTTAACGTCACAGCAATGCACAGCGTTAATCTGAAGCACAAAATGTCAGACCACTTTTCAGACATTTCCCTCTTCTGGTGGTAATTCTGCATCAGAAGTATAAAATGAAATAGTGTTCATGGGAAGATGCACACGCTATTGATGTTATGTTCACATTTTTTTAGCTAGTATGTACTAAGGTGAGTTCAAAATACACAGCACAAAATTATGCTTAATCCCTTAAACTGTGAAGTTTACTGCCAGGGGATTTATTGGAAACACCTGTTACTCATGGGGGTTTTGGCTTTAAATGCCAAAACGAGTTTGGGGATAAAAAAAAAAATGTGTCTGAACTACCACTTGCTGAAGTCAGGAGAAATGTATGTGGAAAAGTAATTCCTTTATGAATATGTTAGCATCACATTTTACTGAGTATCTCCTACTAACCATTGCCAGAACCTGCATACTGAGTCAAGGCAGCTCTGGCCTGTCTGAAGACAGCAGGGACAAAAGCAGCAGTGAGCAGAGGGGCTGGTCAGCTGCCTGTTGGTAGCGACACTTCCAATTCAAATGATGTTGGCTTTTTCTGAACACTTTGGAAAAATGTGTTTTGTTTTTGTTGAAACCTGCTGAATTTACTGAAATTTCACCTTCCTTTAATAACATACTATGGTTTACCATAATATTGTGGAATAGGTTGGTTAATCTTGTGTCGATGGATATTGTGAACAGTGGAACCCTCACTGATCCTGCACTGGGCTTGGAGTTGTCCCTGTTTCCTTCATGTAGCCACTCTGTATCCAACAGACCACTAGTCCCAGAGTGGGATTTACTTAGCAAGTTATAAACCCCAGTGCATTGCAGTTGAGTCTAAGGTATGACAGACATTGGCTCAATTTCTATTGACTCCAAGGGAATTAAATGCTGTCATTGCTTTGATGGGATTTATTTATTTTCTCAAATGCTCACCTGCCTCAAGCTGTTAGGGGGACAGAGGTGTTCTGATGAAAGGGAGTACATCCCTGGTTCATTGTCAGTGGAGAAATATTTTAAAACCGGGACAAGAAAGTAGAAAAAATGTTCATCATTAATGATCAGTATAAGCAAACAAATCTCCCATTTTAAATTGTACATTTGATCGGGAGTTTCATATATTCAATGGTTACATATTTCATTTTTTTAAGTATAAATTATAGAAGTAGAACTATTACATTTATTTTTCTGCTGCTTGTCATGTTTCGTATTTGATGTAGTTTGTTTTGGAAGAGTAATTCAACTGAAAATAAAACAAACTCACTTTTTAATTTTGTTTCCTCGCTTGCAGCATTTTTATGCTCTGCTTTATATTTGTAGTCTAATGTTTCATAAATAATTTATTAAAATAATTAAAGTTTCTATGTTTGGCAAAACAGGTTTTTCATATTTGGTAAACTAATACAGTTGGATGGTTTTGCCAGGGTTTTTGCCCTCCTTTCCTTTCAGAAAGCACCAGTACATGTTGTGTGTTAATAATAAAGTATCAGACTTTACCAATTACTACTTTAAAAATTATTTACATTGAGATCAATCCTGATTTCTGTTTATTCTGAAACTGTTTCAAATAATTTTTTTTCATGTAGGAATTACAATGAACATGAAAATTAAACACACCTACTTTTCTGAAGTAGAAAATGAAAGAATTGGATATCATGGGCTTAGGTTTTTAAGTATGAGAGAAAGACTTTATGGCAACCTTGACAGTATCCAGATGTATCTGGGAAAGATATATATGGGGAAGAGACAAAAAGTATATGTGTGCATCATGAGAGAGAAGATGAAGGTTCTGAAGAAGGCAGTGGTTGTAATGAGACATTTGAAATGCACAAAGAGGGAAGGCACAGCAATCTTCCATCTGTGCATGGGTTTTGGGTGTTACAAGTCACTGCAGTGTTTTGCAGTGATCTCAGTGCTGGGTTTCCTTCTTCCTCCAAGCAGGCAGGAGAGAATCCAACATGCTTTAGTTGCCTAATGCCTGCATCTGCAGCCTTTGCTGGCATGAGTAGTTCTATCAACTTCAGTGGGACTGCTCCTGTATGTAGAGCTTCTTGCAGACACGGGGTTATGGTGTTACCAGGGGTTTATGGCTTTGAGCTTAGTGTGGGCTTTGGACACATCCAAAAGGACCATCATTTCCTTTTGTAGTTGCTGCATGATTTGCATTTTGTTTGACCATTCCATTGTCCTTTCGTGCAGTATCGCTTAAATGACAAAAATTGCTCTCTAATGAGTATTGTTAAATATGAGGCAGAACACAACTGTACTGTATTCATATGCATTTTGAAAAACCCTGGCTTTATCCTGGTATGAATCTACAGCAGTTTTAAGTGCTGTCTTGGCTATATTCCAATGTTTCTGGGAATAGCATTTGACCATATCTTAAGAGTAGCAATAGGTCATATAGTGTACTCTATTTCTGTTACCTTTCACTGGCACCTAAAATAAAGTTCAGGCTGGGGGTGAGAATGTCAGGAGAAATATGTGAATGAAGCAGCTAACCTATTAGTGTAATGAAATAATTGTCAGACAAGAGGAGATTAAGAATATTTCTCAGTGATATGTACTGGTAAACCACCCTGGATATGTTGGTGATTATACATCCTGCCTGGTGGTTATAGAGCTTTTGTTCTCCCTTCCTACCCTCACAGACATTTTTTCCTTTTTTATTTTTTTTCCTGTCTGGTTGCCCCTCTTCCTTTATGCCTTTTCCTCACATTTAAGGATTGTGGTTGCAACTTGAACTGACCTGTGTTTGCTTAATGGGAGGCAGGATCAGATGCTGCAGAGGAGGGGAAAAAAAAAAAAAAAGAAGCAAAGAGAAAGAAGGGACAGTATGTGGTCAAAAGTCCACCACAGGTTAAACAGAAACCTGGCTGCATGAGTGGAATCAGGATGGATTTAATAATTTTGTGGCAATTGCTTATTTTATACAAGTTCCTGTGCAGATGCAGCTAAAAAGTGAGAACAATTTGTTTCCTTTAAGTTTATGGGTTTTGTTTGGCATTCATTTGAAGAATAAAGGGTGGGGATGCATGAAAAAAGAGAAGAGCAATGGCAGAAATGTTCAGTTCCAGCATGTCAGGCTGCATTTTGTAGAAGGCTCTATTTTAACTTTCTTACTGCAGTGGAGAATTTTAAGGAATGGGATTTTTACTGCTGCTAATCAAAATCTATCAGTAAGAGACTTCAACTTGCCTGTCCTGGGTTGGCCCTGAACCAGGACATTGCCCCAACAGAGAAGGAATACTAAACAGCTACAGGTCATAGTACTCAAATATAACAGAAAATGTATTCAGTGTCTGTGACCACCTTAATGCATATATTTTTATGAATTAAAAAGCTACTCTTTTCTTTTCTAGTTCTCCTTGATCATCAGCAGAACAAACTCCACAAGAGATGGTAAGAGGTTTTCACAGGTTTCTATGGAATAGCTTAGTCACATTTTATATATAAAATGCATATAAACACGTCAATTGAACTATGAGTGCAGACATGTAAAAATTAGATGTAAAAGTCACTAAATTGCTTTGAAAATAGAATTCAGATTACAACAATGAGTGATTTGTCTACTCCTGGGATGACTCCAGAGAAATAACAGGAGAATAAGAGGACTCTGATCATTTGCCTTGGATTTATAGCTTTTGTTTCCTTGAGGAAATCTCTTATTTCCATTTATTCCACAGCTGAAAAAGCACAGACACTGAGACTAAAAGTGTTCCTTTCCCTTTTCCACCCAAATATAAAACATTTCTATAATTTCTTTTTTAACAGATGTATTTTTAAAATTCAAATGTAAGGAGGTTTTCAAGGGTCGCTTTCAACAAAAAAACCCTCACAAAAAGTAGTTGGACAAGCACCAGCATCACAGTTCAGTCTGTATGAACTGGCTTTTTGTCTTCCTTTCCCCTAAATTAACAACTGGAGCTAGTCAGCCAGACAAATCAACCAGCTTGATTCCAGAGCTTTCAGTAAAGTCATCAAGTTCCTTTTTAGAAACATTTTATAAGAACTGGAGATAATTTTTGGGCTTTAAAAGAATATATTGTCTTTTTTGCAGATATATAGAATGTAGGAGATACCTGCTTTTCTCAAGTGTCATGGTCTTTCAAAACTGGATTTTAAAGTATTGTAAGGGGAAAAAAATAATCAAAATGTTTTAAAAGTAACTTGTTAATGTATCAGGTTTGATAATAGGACATTCTCATCTCTCTGCTGAAGGATGAGGAGTCAGTATGACATTCTTAAGCAAAGGGAAACAGTAAATAAAGCATTGTTCATCCTAGCTGTTAGGTAGTTGGATGATTACGGATGAAGAAATTCCATATGGAAGGCAGATGCTTTCTTTCTACCCACTCATCTTGGGAATGATGCATTTTGGGAGCTCCAAATGAATGGACTTCTAGCAGTGCAGTATTAGACCAAGAGGAGAATAACAGTGAAGTTTCATCTCCATGAATTCTTTATTTTCAGGCAAGATAGGTTGTCTGCACTTTTAAATCACATAGCTGAGCTACACAGCCCTTCACGAATAGTCTGCAGTTTTTGATCAGGAATACCTTAAGGAATGCAAATTTGTGGTGGTTTTCTTTATGTACTCTGTTAGCTGAAGATATTTTGTTTCTGAGAGCACTTAGCAATGACCTAAAAAAGATATAGCATTGATCTCTTATGGAATAATAGCCTCAATTTTCCAGAAAGAAAGGCAGCACTAGAGTTGCAATTTTTATTCCAAACTCACTAGCATTTACTTTATTGTCTGAGAACCAGAAAGTGAAAACAAGTATAAGTGAACTAAATGAACCTCTCGGGATAGTGTTAAATGGAAAGTATTTTTTATGTTTGAGTTTTCTGGTTTTGCCTTAGGATTTCTTTTCCCCATAGAATAATTTTTTTAAAGGGACCAAATAGTGCCAGGGCAGATCAAGAAAACAGACTTTAAGATTTTTGTCCTGTATGTCCTTAAAAGGAAAAAAAAAAAAAGAAAAGAAACCACCTTAATAAAGGACTGTAAATGTCACATTCATCTCTGAAAATGTCAGCTAGTTTTGCCATAGTTTTGAGTGTTTGCCAGAACATGGCTTAATTAAAATTTTCCTATTTAAAGTAGAGGCATTCTGTTTTACTCCAGATAAAGTATTTTCTGTGGAAACTAAGACATGAGGGAAAGGGAGAAAACACTTGCTATTTAGTTTATTTGTTCTAGGCTCTAGTTTACTTTATAGCTTTGGTTTTTAAGATCCTCTATTATCCTGCTTTTTGAGAGTAGGATGAGGTTGGACGTGAAGTGGCTTGTATGAAGGGAGCTTAAAGCTACAGGGACTGTGGGGCTTTGTAGTTACTGGTGAAATCTGAACAGCATGAAACTTCTTTAATGAAAACTAAGATTAGCTGGAAGACAGGAGAAGGTGTGTTACACTATGTTTCTTTCTATAGAACTGTTTTTCTCTGTACTTTATCAGTGGTGCTTTATTGCCTCTTTTCATATTTTGGTTGGTGATGGACACAAATGGGAGATTTACTGGCAACTTGCATTTGGCTAAATACAGTCTTGTTTTTGATTGTGGCCATGGTGGATATATGAACTTGCCTGAATTGCTGTTTGACCTTTTCTGAGAAACTCTGGCAGGCAGATGGAGGGAATATGTTACTGGATAAAATGAATGCATTTGTTCAATGCAGAAGAATCTTAATCTCTTGTGGTTTGTGTCTGAGGAGTTGGAAATTAGGAATAGGGTAATATCCACACCTTGGAATTACTCAATTCTTAAAACTCATGTGAGTGTCTAAGGAATTGCGGAGTATATCCACACAGCATATTTCCTAAAAAAAAACTGATTCTTACTGTAGTAGCATGAACACTTGGAAATACCTTCTGGACACTACAACTTCTCTGTTTCTAGTTCTTCAGTGGTAGTTGATGCCAAAGGAGTCTCTTGTAGGAGTGATGAGGTGTGGTGAAAGTGCACTGTGCTCATACATGTTGTTTTTCCAATCTCTGTGTTCTATCATAGCTAAACGATAACTACAGATTAAAAGGCAGCATTGTACTTGCATTTAGTTGCTCTCCTCACTTCTCTCTCTCTTTATACCTTCTTTTTGGGGGAGACCATTAGTGCTGTGGTGTGTGGTTGATTGCTTGTGTTCTTTCCCTCTCCCGGTGTGCTTTGGCCGCAGGAGGACACGGAGCCGTGGTACTCTCAGAAGGTGTATGCGAGGTACTGGAGGCACTATGACTTAGCCATGCGCTGGATGCGCAGGCACCAGAAAGCCTACAGGAAAGCCATGGAGTCCTTTTACCGCCTGCCGTGGCATCCCTGGCATCCTGCTGCAGCCTCTCCGAGCAGCCACTACTCAGATTGGGATGGGAATGATCTCCCACATATCCAAAACTATTCTTCCAGCTACAGACCAGATGTCAGAGTTCCATGTCACAGGGGAGCTCAGCAGTATGCAGGTGCCTACCAGGAGAGGGAAGATGCTGATGAGGACTCCGAAATGGAAGAGGATGCTGCAAGGGACTCAGAAATGGAGGAAGACTCTGAGTCTGAAGGAGAGATAGAGTATGACTTGAGTAACATGGAGATCACAGAGGAGCTTCGCCAGTTTTTTGCAGAGACAGAGAGGCACCGAGAAGAGCTGCGTAAGTCCTTATTTGTTCTGTGTTTTGTGGTATTTGGTGGCTATAACATTGAGTGCTGGATGGCTTCAACATTTACAGGTTTTGTAAGAATTCACAGAAATGGGCACTGCAAGTGAGGAAGTCAGCTGACTGAAATAGAACTAATGGGTGCACTTAAGTACCACTCATTAGAAATAAGTTTCAGTAAATGTTTGGAAGTTTTTGGTGAGAGAGAGAGAAAAAAAAATATATGACTGCAAAGAGGAGAACAACACTTTTGTCCAGAAGACAGTAATTAATCTTCAGTGCTGAGGAAAAAAGCTCCAGAATTTTTATGGTTAAATCTAGTTAATGTGCTATATGTCTGAGGGGGGAACCCACAGGAAATACATCACTGAACCCTAGAGTAAGCCTCAATGTATTTTATAACATGGAGCAGCCATTTTGTTTGTTATTCTTTGGCTAACCTGGCAGTAAAATTTCATTACTCTTTTCTCCTCCCCCTGCATCCTCTTCATTCTGTACTGTATCACAAGTTTCTCTTTGTTGAGCATCTTGATCTGGACCCAAGTTCTTTAGTAGGGAATGTAAGTCTTAAGATTTTTCTCAGGTTTTGATCATCAGAGGTATTGGTCATCTTTGTTTCTGTGAAATCCTTAAAAGAGTAAAGGATTATTCTGTAGTTTATTGATACTTTACTCATATACAGATGTTGCAGAAAAATTTATCTGTTTTGAGAAAGCAGAATAATAAAAATAACTTTTCTCACATTACTCCAGTAGAAAGCATGTAATGAATGTTTAATAGAACTTCTGCTTCTCTGAAAGAGAAAACATTCTAAAAACGTATAATAAAGGCAATGATTGGAAGGGAAAAAAAAGGTATTTTAAATTCTTTGATCATCAGGTATCAGAGGGTGAGCTGACAGCTCAACTTCACACTTCTCATCAATGTGATGCAGAGTTGATCTAGTTAGCAGAGGAAAGTGAGTTAAAGATTTCTGTAGTAGTGCCTGATATGAATCCCTTTCTCATTGTGCTTTTGCAGAATCAGCTTGGGGTTCTCTGTTGAAATGTTCCTTTGATGAGATACATGGTTCTTTAAGACACTGGGCTACTTCTGGGAATGCGGAACATTTTCTTTGGATTTTTTTTACCAGTATGATTAGTGGTATTTAAAGGTATGCAAGTGATTAAAGGTGGTGTCCTGGAAATTGGGCAATCAGGCCTTAGAGATGTTCTGTGTTGCAAATATCCTGTATGACCTTGGTGTAGCTATTTCATCTCTTCCTGACCCCTCACTGGCTGTGCTTGCTAAAAATATGATTTGTTCTTTATGATGAGAGGTGGATTGGGAAGAAGTTTATGACTCAGAATACAGATTTTACTTTTGTTCCTTCCACCACAGCAGTACTCAGAGCCTTTTAGAATGATTTGGTCTCCTCCCTGTGCTGTGTAGTAACCTAGTTCTGGATGAGTGTAACTCCATGTGCTTCAGTGGCACTATTGCAGATCTTCGTGCAAATTCAAGCAGGCTCTGGTCTTTCACTATTGCATGCCTCAGTTTCTTTAGTAGCTTTCCTGATAAAATGAGGATAGAGCTGAGTAACCATCTATAATTCCTCAAAGCATGAAAAAGTAAACAAGTACTTGACTTAAATGAAATTTAAAAGTGGCATAGAAATCTAGGGTAAATGTTGCTTTCTAAATGCTAATTTTGTGAGTAATTGAAAACACAGTATAATCTTGTTTGGAGATAACTTTTTCTTGCATGGTGGGGGAAAAGGAAAATGGAATAAATTTTTTATTCTGTTAAAGTTTCCCAAAAGAAGAAACATAAGCAGCAGGAGGAGGGGAAAATCATTGTTTCTCTAATGGTTTGGAAATGAGCTGGTATGGAGACCGTGTTGAAGGCAGTAGTACTCTACTTTAAGAGATAATTTTATTAATTTTCCTGATTGCTGTTTATGAACGAAATTAAATTTAAAGGTTCATTAAGCTGTGATCCATAATGATGCTATATCCTGTTATATCTTTCATACTGTTTAACAGTTGTCATTCTTTATTGGTTCTTGAGAAGACTGAGATAGTGCATCCAGGAAAGAAACCCTCAGTTTCTTTCGTATTTTCTCTTTAATGACTTTTTCTTTTAATCCCAAACTGCATGTCCTTAGAAGCAGATTTACAGAGAGGGTAGCATAAACCTCAGAAATGCCTGAAATTTACACCTCCATTTCTGGGAGAGACATTTGTAAGGGTGAGGCAAGAGTTTTACATAGCTTTTAAAGCGAATGAGATTGTTTGGGTGTGCCACAGTAGAATACCAATAGGGACCTTGACGATCAGTTAAAGTAAAAGCCAGTCGTTATTGGACAAAAGCCAGTCGTTATTGGACACGAAGGGGAACGCTTTGTCTCGTGTTTTCTTCCTCTGGCATCAGTAAGGGGCTCCGGGTGGAATTCACAGCCTCTGACCCCTACACCTTGCTATTTCTTTGTCTGGGAGAAGATACACAGCTTGCTCTCCTTCTAAAGGCAGAGTTTGTAAGAGTTAGATACACGCTTACAGCCGGCTTAATGAGGTGAGAATCATAAGGGAGCAGAGTGTCAATGGGGAAAATAGGAATGGGAATTTGGCACGTAAGGAAGGGAATACCCATCTTTGTGAAGTGTAACCTCCATTAGTTCGGTATTTTTCTACCTGTCCAAAGTTAGGAAATCGATGCCGCAGCTGGGAAGGATTGTCCCTCCTGGTGTCCCGGCTAGCCAACCAGCACTGCTAGCATCAAGTGGGACATTATCCCAATTCCCGCAGGTCGGGACAGTGTCTAAGGCTATTGCCTTGCCAAGAGCCGTGGCTTGCAGCAATAGCCAGCAGAAGCAATGAGAGCGGACTCCAGCGGGGGTGAATCTGGGTTTATTGAATCCCAGCAGGGAGACAACACCTCCAGAGACACCAGCAGCTAAAGACAGACTTGAGGGGTTTACAGCAGTTTCTAAAGAGGGAAGGAAATGGAGGAGGAGTCAGTCTCTGAGCGAATAGGATTGGTAAGGGGAGTGAAGGACCAAAGATTGACTTCGGGAATGCACCTACGGGAATAACTTCAGGGAGGAGCCCGGCCCCTGAACCAATCACTCACTGCTCTGGCTGGTATCTTCTATAGGGAAGGGTGGGATCGTCGAGTGACGGACAGAGTACCAGGGAGGGATTCAGGATAAGATAACTTGATTTCTGTGGTAACTGGGGAGGAGTTAGGGTAATTGACAATGCGAGAGTGGGAGGAGAGAACCAGGGCAGAACCATTACAATGAAGGGGGAAACAGAGCAGTCCAACTTATACAACCATGACACAACAGGAAATACTACACAGCATTAATGCATCTATTTTGGACACGTGTAGTGAGTCTTGGTTTTTCATGTGAGATACAGCTGGTTCCCACACCTGATGCACTGATGTCTCATCAACATGTAGAAGGATAATCAAATAGAATAAAAGGAATCCTACCTGATGTCAGGCTCTTCACTTATAATGCCAGATCTAGAGCTTGCTGGATGTAAATGATCACAGACATCAGAGGATATGATCTTGCAAACTTTAACTGTGAAAGACTTAAATAGGCCTGAGGTAGGTGGGAGTGAGGTGATTCAGTCTTGCAGGTCTTTTCCAGCCTTAATGATTCTATGATTCTGTGGCTCTGTGAAAGGCATTTGAACGTAGATGGTGGCATACAAGCCTTAATGCTAATTGCAAAGAGAAGAGCTCTACAGATATGAAAGATATTGTGTCAGACTAGCCAAAGAAGAAAACTTAAGTTTTCTGTCATTTCTTTGTAGCTGCCACAAACTTGAAGAACAAGCAGATTTCTAACCTCTGTAGGATTTTTGGTTTTGTTTTCTCAGTGGGCATTTGCAGTGATTGGCTGATTTGCAAAGTAAGGGCTTTGAAACTGGCAAACTTGCTGCATGATTTTACACTTCTGCAGTGATACAGTTCACAACCAACCTCTTTTAAAACAATCTCCTTTTTTTGTCTTTGAAGTCACATCAATTTCTTATTAGTTTTTATATTTCTGTCATGTGTTGTAGTCAATCACATGTTCCTGGAATGCCCAGAAGTAATTATGAGTAAAGTTTGGCTGAGGCTGTGTGAACTCAGACATACTAATACACTACCAACTTATCTCATGTTTTAGATAAATGGCATTTGGTTAAAACCCTTACAGACAGTTTTAATCCCTCTTCATTTGTTTCTTCATATGCAATCATAATTATATAGTGATTCTCTTTTTTAGAGGGTTTTCTTGTCAGGCTAGTCTGTCATTCTGGTCCTTCATGTAGCTGGTGATCCAAACATACTACACATCCTGGGAATGTTTAGGGTTGCATTTAAATTTTCCCTCTGGCAGTTGAAAAACATGAGGTTGTTCTCCTGGGTTACCATAGCTGTGAGACCTAAATATGGTAGCAGATTCTTCAGGCATCCTAGATGTAAAGGATAGAATGCAGTAAGTTGCCTTTTTACATTTGCAAGAATTAAAAGGGCAAAAATCAAGAAAGGAAGATTCACAGCCCTAACAGTTCTGTAAATTGTGTAATTGCACATATTTATTACACTTTTAAATTTAGCCTTTGAAACATGTACTTTGTCCTTATGCAATTTTTCTTTGTTTCCTTTCGCATGTAAGAGAAAATCATTGCTAAAATTGAGTGGGTACAGTATTGCAAGTACATTGAGAACCGTTCTGTAGTAGTTAACAGGACACAGACAGAATCCTTTATTTAAAAACAAAGAAAAGCAAGGGAAAGTACCATCATGTCAGTTCATTACCGGCAGATAATAGTCTATAATTTGTTAATGCTCTGACTCGATTTTTCCATCAAAGCTTCTGTTTCAATTGCCCACATATAGCCTCCAGCTTTTCCCAAAAATAATGTCTGAACTTAATTTTTTTTAATGCTAGATGGAAAATATTTTTTTTAGAAATGAACAGAAATGGTGAATGAAGATGTTTGTTTCAAAACTGCAATCTGCAGGCTTTTTCCCTCAGGTTTCTTTTTCTCTGAAAGATGGTAGTTGCCACTGTCTTTTTTGTGAAGAGGAAGTAATGGAATTTTCCATGTTGTGTAACTTGTTTAAATTGTACCAGATCTATGAAGCTTTTGGTTTTGTATAAAACCTGCATGCCTCTAGGAAAATAGACTTTGATTCAGGGTTTTTGCCACCATGTTTTCCTTCTTTCCTTCATAACTGCTTTTCCCTGTTTTTTATCTGCCTTTTTCATCATAAGACTGTAGCTCAAATTCTTGGAACTACAGACTCCCCACCATTTCTTTTTCTTTCTTCTTCACTACCCTAAACTGTCCAAGCAGTGTGGATGGTGAATTTATAAATATCTGCTCAACTACCCTGCCTTTAACAGCCTTTGTTGACAAACTTTTTGACATACCAAAAAGCGTTGTTTGGCATGAACTTCAGCCACAGTCTGTAGAGGCTGAGATGCTGAAGCTTCTGAGAAATGCCTGTGAAGTAAGAGTGATCTCTGCAATATGTGTGGGTGCTTGAGAGATGCTTTTGAAACATGTTGTTTTGTGAACTGAAGAAGAAATGTGAAAGTTACTCTTTTGTACCACATCTCTGATCCTGATGATTGAACCTTTTGCTGTGTAGCAGCAGATTCTTCTCAAGTGCACACACTGTGTCCAGCAGAGGCTGTGTTATTCACTACCAGAAGCCAACAATTGAGAAAATGCCTCTTATCAGAGAAACAAGGAAAAGCGCCACAATTTTCACTGCTTTAATATTGAAAACTAATCTCTACTTGCAAAATTAGAGAGTTTGAAGAGCAAGAGTTGTGCACGATTTTAGATCTGTTTCATGACAGACAAGGTTATCTTTATACAAAGCATATCAATTTGTAAAATATTGTCAAGAAAATGTCCTTGGGTTCTATGGTAAAGACAGAATTTGAGCTTAAGAGAATATGTATCTTTGATCTGTGAACCTATGGCTTGCTGCTGCTGGAAGTAATGGAAGAGAGACATTGGAGAGCTCAAGGTACTGCTGAGGAAACTGAGCTATGTGCTCTGGACAGTTGCAGAGGAGTTAATACGTGTATCTAGAAATTATATATAAAGTCTTTCTTATGTGTTTGTGCCTCAAGCTGAGTCTGTTTGACAGTGTTGGCAAACCCTGAAAGTACACAAGAGCATGGCCAGGCTTCTTGTTTTCAGCTAAGGGATGCCACAGGCTTCAGCTCCTAGGTGGCATCTGAGCCTTCTGTGGACCAGGCTCCCATGGGTGCAGCCTGGACAGTTGGGTGGAGCTGGGACATGGAATGCCAGTTCCCTATCTGCCAGTGGCTGTACTGGTCTTAGTTTTTTCTAAGCATGCTGTGGAGTACTGGTATTTGAGTTACAGCAGCTTCATAGCTGGAAGTGAGGGAAAAGAAGCTCATGTGGTTCAGTCCAACTGTAGTGTAGATGCTGCTTTAAGAGGAATGCCAAGATATTGAACACCTCTACTTCCTCTTAAATTTGATAGAAATGAAGAATGCTGTCTTAATATGAACACATATATATTAAACTTCAGAAACCTGTGTTTGAAGTTGTCATCCTTTATTTGTCTGCCTGATGTGTTCCTGTTATTGTAGTGAGACAGTACATACACTAGGGGGCTTGTTGAGAGGTTCAGTTTATTCATCTTTGTACGGGGGTTTTGAGGACCTCAGCAGGAAAAAAGCAAAAGCCTCAAATGCTAGAATAATGAACAATCTGATCCAAGTGTTCTTTATAGACCTTGTGCTTAACAGTTAACTTAGATGTCATGTGACCAAAATGCATCTTATTGACAACACCTTTGCTGAACAAACACAGAATTTGAGCTACTCTTTCCCCCAGGAAGCTATTATCCCTAAGTTATTCTTGACTCAGTAAGAGAAGTCAGGTAATCTTGTATTGTTGCTGCCCTGGTAAATCAGTAATGTGGTAAAATTCCTTCTGACTGGACTTGTCTTGAGGATACGTGAATAAAAACAGGAGAGACAGGTCATTGCTCCTCTCAGCAGCTTTGTCCCTCAGCATCTGAGATCCAGTTGGTAGCTGTTTTTGGTAGTTGCTGGTTGCAGAAGGATCCCATGGAAACTGGTCAGTAGCTTGCTCTGATGGATCACCCACTAGAACTTTCTTTTTACAAAGAAAATACATGTGGTAATTCAGTTTTAGATCACACAGAGTGTCAGCGCCTGTTTTGTGTCCATGAGGTTTCCAAGGACTGAAGGTATTGCTGTGACATACTTGGGCTCTGCAAAGTTTTGGCAAAGAACTGGCAGGTGGGCCCCAGGGCTGAGGCCACGTGTGCAGCGAGGAATCCTTCCCCAGTCTTGTTGTAAGAGCAAATAGTCCTTTCAGAATGCTGTTAGGGAATATTGCTTCACATAGGAGCAGTTTGGTGTGGGAAGATACAGACACTGCTTACCCTCAGAGCTGGTGCTGGTAATTTTTTGAAGGCAGGTTTGCCTGCTTGGTTATTCCATTAGCATCTGCAGCTGCTCTGAGTGGCTCCTCTAGTCTCCTCTTCATTCTTTGTCCTTGCAGGGAAGGCTGTTAAAGCAGCTGCAGCTGCTGTGGAAAAGAGCAGGTGAGACCATGCTGACAGACACAGCTCTAGGGAAAAGTGGCATAAAAGCATCTCTGTGCTAATCACTCAGCTTGGGCAGTCTGTTTTCACAGTTGATGCACTTTTCCCTTTTCCCTAAAATTCCTTGATTACTGGTTCCATCTGGGTGCCATATGCAGCATTTCTGGTTCTTTAAATGATCTTAGGGAAGAGCTGTGTCTCAGTTCTCTGATGATAAATCTGAATTCATCTGCCTTTAGTGTGATACATTCAACCTTGTAAGTGGACAGTGACATTGAGGACTATGAAGTGTTTTCTAACACGGGCTATTTTGGTATCTACTGGGGGAGCTTTTGGTGCAGAAAGAATGTTTAAAGTTTCAGGGTGTCCAACACCGGAACAATAGTGAAAAGCAAATGCCAGAGAGCAAGGTAGAAATGGACGTAATGATGATGTCTTCTTTCTACACTCATGATGTACAAAATCTGCTCAGAAGCTGCAATAGAGCATGGCAGCAAAATACCTCGAGTGTAACACATTTTAGGTCTCTCTGTTATAAAGCAAATCCCCTATGCAGACAGATTTGCTTGGAGACAGGTAATTTACCCTGGCTAATTTTAGTGGGGTGTTATTAGTGCCAAGACTTAAGAGGCACAGTTTGCTTTTCAGCTTCTCTCACAGTGCCTCACTTTTATCAGAAGCATCCAGCTGGAGTTCACATCTTTTGTCATTAGGGAAATGTGGGTGCTGGCATGGCAGAAACTGACAGTTCAGAGACTTCCATCTGGCTGGGTCTTTTCACAACTCATTTCCTTGGATGCTAAAAATCAAGTGAGAGAGGCAGGCAGAGTTTGTTAGGCCACCCATCTCAGACTTTGGTGGCCTGTACAGACTTCTGTCACAGCCTTGGGTGTGCCGGTTGTGACTAGATCCACAAAAGCTTTCAATGTAGGTAGAATTCAGAAACAAATATCCCATAAAACAGTCTTTGTCTTCCACATGCCTGCTAGGAAGAAAAAAGCTAGTCATTTATAGCCAAAGGATGATGCATCTTAAACCCTAAGGATACGAGGGAACATTGTCCTTCTTGTCTTTTCCAGTGACAGGGTTGAGCACCTGTGCCACTATGTGATGTCATCTGCTGTGAAGCTCATTCCAAAGAATCTGAACACGTCCTGCTCTAGGAATTTGTGTCCATTTTCTGTTTATTTAGACCTTTAGCACAGGAGTGATAGCACTTCCATATTGCTCAGAGAAATAGAGAAGGTTGATATAGCAACATACTTAGAAGCACTTGTGCTGTAACCCTATGAAGTACCCAGTACAGAGCAATGCAGCAGTTCATCAGTGTTACAATTATTACTATTGTTGCTGGCCTCCAGAGTAACCAAAGCTGTTTATGTGACTATTGAAATTCCCACCATATTTTCAAAGACACATGACTGAATTTGTCAGATCACTGCTCTGGTACACTAAAATCATGGAGGTAAAGTAAAAAAATGAAGGCTAAATACTAAATGGATATTATTACTGAAATAAATAACGCACGTGTTACACCATTGAGTGTTATCATTCACATTTAGCTGGATAAGAATCTCCTGGGTTTAATTTCATTTGTAGTTGCTGAAGTGATTGTTGCTCTAAGAGTCAGCTCTGTGTTCACAGAAGTTGTAGAAAGGCCTCCGTTTTTCTGTGGTTGTTCAAATGCTGAAACTAATACTGCTGTTCTCGCTCTGTACGAGCCTTGCAGAATACCTTGATTTCTAGAAGGTCTGCAGTTTGTGATGTGGTTGCTGAACAGAGTGTTGGCAGAATCACTCTAAAATACATCAGTTGTCATTTTCTTGGGATTTTTGGCCACTGGTAAATGTAAAAGTGTCCAGACTGTGAAGATTGCATCATGTACAACATGCTGATGGAGGAGGTGTTGAGTTGGTAGATTGCAGAGCAGCTGGCTGGCTTTGGAGAAGCATCTGCATTTTTCTGATCTCTCCATTTCTCACTAGGTGATGCTGGTGACATGAAGACATTTGCATTCTCTGCTTTTGCATCCTTCCCTTGGCCTTAGGTACTGACCTCTGTCATGAGCAGGCTGTCAGACTAGGGCTTTTAGTCTGGTGGCTCTCCTTGTGTAAAGTCTTCATCAAGTCACTGAAATACTTAATGTAGGAATTATCCTGTTGAAGTGACAGGGAGGAGACAGAAAGCTCCCAAGTGCTAAGAAGTACAACTTAACTTTCTCACAAGTGGGATGCCAGCCGTCTCTCTTAAAAAAGAGTGCTCAGATATGTGCTCCAGCACCAAATCCTGGAACTACTTTTGAAGTCAAACATTCTCATTTTGTGGAAGGTACAAGAGATGCACATCTGCAGGTTTCTTCTGGCATATGTCCCTAATGTTTTTTGTTGTGTTTTTAATACTATGCATAGCAGTCGCCCTCATGGGTTCAGGTATATTTCATTTAGTTTACTAGAGTGCTGAAGTGGGCAATGAGAAATTCAGAAGGTCAGAGGTAAACTTATATTTCCGAAGTTACCCTTCAACTCTTCCTTACAAAAACTGTGATGTGTTTCACCATCTCATTTAGTTTGACCCTTTTTCCAGATGGCTCTTTCCAAATGCTTGGTCAGGCTGCGCACATAGTTTACTAGCAGCATGGAGAAAATGCTTGCTGAAATTAATTTTCTCTGGATTAGACCTTGTTATTTAATTCTGCATGTCTGTGGTAATACTGAATTTTGGACCTGCCAGTTAATTGAAAGGTCAATTCATAGCCTGACTATACTTGCTCTCAGAAAATCAGCAACATGGCTGCAGGTTGGTCTCCAAAATGTTTTTCAAGTGTTTTTGATAAAGTAGCTCTCTCACATCAAGCAATAAACCAAACTTGAATTCAGCACTGTAGTGTGTCTGGAGTCAAGAAAGAAATTTCAGTGAGAAGTTCAAATGTGTGAGTTTGATCTAGAAGACTGATACAGGCTATTTCCTTTCTTTTTTTTCCTGAAAGTACCAAGCTCAGTATTATTAAGCTGTCTAGCGGTTCAGTGCATTGTGAAACATGTTCTTCCAAGAGCATGTGTTTAATTTCTTTTCAGGGCACACATAAAAAACTATTGTGAATCTCATGTTTCTTCTGTGTTCTGGTTTGCTTTTAAAGTAGCCCTTTAAATTTTAACATTTCCTTGTTCAGTCTCATCAGACTGTGCCATAAATGTATGTGAAGACATAGTTATATATAGATTTAGGTAATCCTTCTGTTTACTCTAGCAGTGTTGTCTTTGTCTGGTGTCAGCATTGTTGCCATCAGTGACAGATTGGAGTTGTTTTGGGGGATGGGAATGCAGAGTCAGCTGGTCTGAATTTAATCTTATTGAAGTAGACTTGATCCTTACTAGAGGCAGCTGCCAGTGCCTGATCCTGTTCTAATTTCTTAGCAGTGGTCATTCAGCAACTTCCTATCAGTTTAATTGTGTCAGATGGCACCAGGGTACACATTACTTGGTGCCTCTGGTGTGCTGCAGACCCCTCACTGCACAGGGCTCACCTCTGAGTTTTCTCGTCCTCATCAACAAATCCCTGATTGTGAATTACATTTAGAGCAATCAAATTCTAGAGCAGGCTTTCACTTGAGATTCCATTGATTCATTGATTGTTTCATATTCATGGGGTTTAATTGTTTCAGTGCATTTTCTGTTTGGACTAAAAATACTCTTTTTAGGGGTTTCATTGTGGAAGGTAATAGAAGAAAATAAAGGTGATTTGATGTTTAGCTGGGCAGTAACCAGTGTAGCCTAGTGCTAATGTAAACATGGACATGAAGGCTTATATTGTTTCTGTGTAAGATCCTTGGCAGCTTGTTTTGGAGACTGCAGAACAATCCTTGGTTTTTAATCATATTTCTAAAACAGAAATCGGCTTCTTTATTCTTCAGTTAGCTGTATAACTTTTTGCCAGTTGCTTAATCCAAATAACAAACTAATATGAGATAATTAATTCTTTAAAGTATTAGATTAATTTTACAGATTATTTACAGTGAGGCATGTGGTTAATTAACTTGAGAGTGACACATACCATTAAGTACCAAACCTGAAAGTGGAGCACCTTAGTTCTAATCCTACTTCCTTGGTTTCTATTCATTTTTATTTCAAAGGTAATTTTTCTCCATTTTCTGTCTTGGTAAGTAGTTTTGCCCTGTTTTCACAGAGCTGTCCTCTTCAAGCTGTGTAGAAAAATTGGATTACAGTGAAAGAAGGTATTGGAGTGTGTCAGATGTGCAAAATCTGTTTGCTGTCTGTTTAGACAGCCTGTTGCAACTGTGTCTGAGGGAGTGCAGTCTCTTACCTGAGATTATTTCCTGCTCTTAGCAATAGGTTTCAGTTGGGCTGTGCTTCAGTAAACGCATCTTGGTGCCAAAGCCAGGCTAAGCAATTCTTCTTCCTAGACATTTGTTCTTGCTCTGGTGTTTCCAGGGCACTGAACTGTACTAGAACTAAATATGAGGTGTTGAAGATTGGTTTGTTGGGGTGGGTTGTTTGTTTTTGTCGGATTCTTTGTGTTGCCCCTTAGACAGCTGTAGCATGAGGGACATGGGAGCTGGAGCACGCAGCTAAGGGGGAAGAGCAGAAGTTGCATAAGCTGATTTTGTAGCTGAGGAAGGAAAAATGCCCATGGAACCATGGTTTCAGGCTGCCACAAGCTTGCCAAGGAATCACATCTGCTCTTACTTCAAAGGCTGTAAGGGAACATTTTCCTTTTTCTTGAGAATGTTACATTGCTTGTAGATATATGTGATGAAATAGTCCACTTCTTTTAACTCATTCTTTCCTCAACTAGCAAATGGAAATTTTGTCAGTGTAGATATTTGGGGTTTTAATATCCTCAGGATTTTTGGTAGTTCTTTTTCATGATTGTCATGACTAGTAACTGAAAGCTTAACATTGCAGGCAATAACTCCCACCAAAAGTAATTTTTATTCTGAATTAGTGTTTTCCAGTCAGCTACAGCATTTGATTTTTCTGTATAGGTGAGAATGCTTGCATAGTAAGATGGGGCCTAGCTGTCCTTGAAGATCAGACTTCTCCTAAAAATGGGAAGGGGAAAGTTATGTGGTGTCATGGGGAATCCCTTTGTCACATCTTTTGAAGCACAAAGTTTTAAATTTAAGAAGTTTTAAAAGAAGTCTATTTTTCCCAAGCCAGCTTACAGCTAGAACAAGGCTGTTCATTCTGCTATAAAATCATCATTCTCTTTCAGTATGTTTCCACAATTTCAGTAAGTTACTTAGTGTTCCATAGTAACCTGCCAGCAAGCAGGACCACGCCGGTTTTAGCAACCAAGAATATTTTATCTTTACAGATGTGTGGGTAAATCACTATTGTTTGTATCTTGTAGACTCCCACTGATGGAAACTTGTTCTGCAAAACTTTGCACTTGATAAAGAGTAGTTAGTACTTGAGATTCCAGCCCTGTGGAAATCCATAGCTCTGCAGAGCTCTGCAGAAATTAAACTCCTTGAATATCCCGTGTACAAATCCTGATTTAAATCCCTATTTTGGTGGAATTCCTTGAGGCAAAGATTTTTATTTTCCCCATGTTATGCCCAGTTCATGCAAGTATGGGTACAATAAAATGGTCTGATTCTATCACATCAAAAAAACCACAAACTCTTATGTGGGTTTATTGTGAAGGCACTTAGCTTTTCTAGGAAGATGAAGAAGCTGGCATTTTGCATGGAGAAACCTGTGTGGGCAGAACACTTAACACAGCAGATAGGCTTGTGGGAAGTGGCATTCAAAGAGAGAGCTAGGAGTTCCTAATCAGTAGAAATGGGTAGTGGTTTTAACTGTTAGTGTGGGCTGCTCAAGATCAACTCAGGTAGCATTTAAGATGAAAAGCTCACTAAGTGCACACAGAGCAGTAGCAGAAAATAATTAATCATTTCAAATAAGCAGACAACTATGTGAACACACAGTCTGAAATCATGGAAAATTAAAAACACACCGAGACTGGAGAAAGTGCAATATTTCCTTGAAAAATAATGTGCTAACTAAGCAATCAACTGAAAGTCAGTAATGGCATTTACCACTTGGGAGGAGCAAGCCCTTGGTCTCTTACCATACCTACCATTGTGTGGGGCAGCACATGGCAGGCTGCTGAGTGTGGGCACCTACAGACCTGTGGGGAAGAATGTCTGTATAAGAAATGTTGTCAGATGGAATTATTATCATTGGCTGAAGTGAGCTGAGGGTTGGATGTATAAATATCAAGAGCTAAAAATGGTACAAGAAACCACACAATGCTGGGTATAAATTTTTCATTTAAAATCTGACATAGATAATTACCCTTCCTACTTCTATCTCCTTTTAATGTTGCAAAGTCTCTCCATGGAGACTTCTTCCTAAATAAGGGAATTTTTTTGTGTTTTGATTTTGAAGTTGTTTCTTTTTCTTGGTTTGTTTTGCTGGTATTTTTTTTTTTTTCTTTTAATAAGAAGACAATAAATTCTGGACAGGAATTTTTTTTTTATTATTACTACTTAAGCTTCTCAAAGGATATTACAAAGAAAGAAATGTAAAGTGGATCAAACTTATAAAAAGTGTAAGACATTTTCCCTTTATAAAATAAGAGTAAAGCATCTGAGTTTCTAAGGACTTAGGGGGAAAATAGGTTATGTCTTAAGTCATAGTCTTGCTGAAACTAAGAGGTCATTGGTGTGCCTATGAAGGCCCAAATGCAGTGAATGGCTAATACAGTAGTTAGGGTCCTCTTCTGGCAGTTCCAGAGCATGGAGGTAGTTGTCTGTATTTGTTCACTTTTCTTTTCAGCTAGTACACTCCAGATTAAAAGTAATTAATAAAAAGTGGGAAAAGCGGTGAAGGGAGAAACAGTAATCCAAAATTTCTTTCATAAGGCCAAGAATTACTAATGATGGCCCAGGAGTGTAGCATGAGTTAGGTATGTGTGCTGGTTTTGGCTGGCGTAGAATTTATTTCCTTCACAGTGACTGGTATGGAGCAGTGTTTTGAATCTACACTCAACACAGGGTTGATAATATAGAAATGTTTTTGTTATTGCTGAGCAGGGCTTATACACAGCCAAGGCCTTTTCTGCTTTTCCTGTTGCCATGCTGGTGAGGACCTTGGTGATGAATGGGAGACTGGGAGGAGGCACAGCCAGGACAGGTGACCCAACTGACCAAAGGGATATTCCAGACCATCTGTCATCATGCTCAGTGTATAAAGTGGGGGAAGAAGAAGGAAGGTGGGGATATTCGGAGTGATGACGTTTGTCTTCCCAAGTCACGGTTATGTGTGGTGGAGCCCTGCTCTCATGGACATGGCTGAACACCTGCCTGCCTCTTAAAAAAAAAAAAAAAAACAGAAGAAAACCAGAGGGGAGCCTCCACCAATGCTGCCTCAGCTCTCTGCCTACAAGAATGAAAGGAAAGAGCAAGAGCTGCAGGCAAGAGAGAGCTCTGCCTGCACAACCCTGACTTCAAAACAGCCGGCACCTGCTGGCCCCAAGGCTCCATTACCAGATCTAGCATCTTAAAGAGACACTTCCCATTCTGCGCACAGATAGATACGGAATGCAATAACCTTTTGGGTAACCCAGGACACTGGGTACATGACAGAGCTGATTTTTGTGGTTAAAGAGTTCTGTTTACTGTGTTTGGAAAAAGATGCCCTCGCTGGTTTTGGCCAGGTAATGATGGCTTCCCAGCAGAGCTGAACTTGGTAGGAACAAGTTAATTTTGAAGAGAGCTTCAAGAGAGAGAAAGAGCATCTTTGAAAAGAAATGGAACTGACGAACTGGGAAAACGTCAACAATGCTTTTCCTTTGTGCGGGGACCAAACACCACTGCAGCTGCCTGCCTGCCTCGATGTTTGCAAAATACTGTTCCTTGATTGGGGGAAGCTTGCCAGTAGTTGAAGATGAATGCTGTAAAAGAAAGCATGTTTATTTTAGTCTGCGTGAAGTAGAAGGAGGAACTGCTTAGAATTGTGTAAAAATTACTTGTTTTACATTTATAACTTGGCAGCCCAATGACTTGAGAATTTGGAATGTGAAACTGATCTGAGAGTGAGCTGGGGACTTCATTGCTGCAGACTGAGAATTAATATTTTGATAAACCATGCTATCTGCTTCATGGATGAGTATGTGTTGCTTGCTTTGGAGAAATTCTGGTTGTCTCCTTAGGGTTGTGGTTATAGACAGCTTATAATTTTGTTTGTATTTCCATTGTCAGATTCTAGCTGGCAGCTTTTTGATGAAGAGGTAGTTGCACATTTAGCTCAAGTTGTACTGCTTTGTATTGTTTTTAAACTAAACTCTGAGGTAATGGATAGAACCCAGATTGCTGGAGATTACAGCACTTCTACTTCCCAGCCCTTGCCCCACCAAAGAAAGTTTAGTGTGCATCTCAACAGGACAATACTTTCTCTGTTATCTATTCCTTATGTCTATTTTTGGAAATACTGTTTTTGAAAAAGCAGTAGCTTACATGCCCATTGAGTTTCATGACTTCATTCCTTGATAGTCTATAAAAGCAAAAATGCTGCTTACTGTGAGGGTGGTGAAACACTGGAACAGGTTGCCCAGAGAAGCTGTGGATGTCCTATCCCTGGCAGTGTTCAAGGCCAGACTGGATGGGGCTCTGAGAAACTTGATCTGGTGGGCACTGTCCCTTCCTGTGGCAGGGGGGTTGGAATAAGATGATCTTTAAAGTCTCTTGTAGCCCAAGCCATTCTATGATTCTGTCTATTACTCTGGAGTTTGTTCCAGTGGTATCTCCGCACAGATAACTGATTTGAAATTGCTACGTATTCCACACAGCTGCAGTGGTATTACCAGCAACAGCTGTCATGTTCTGTGCTCAAACCCAGCCTTTGGTGCAAAAAACTGTGGGTCCCTATAGCACATTTCTGTCCTGAGCCTCTGCCTGGATTCTGGACCTGATTTATGTGTCTAAAACTCTGTAGTACAATCACTCTGGGACTTTTTTAACCAGTAGCTGTGGAATAGCAGAAGTTAGAAAGTTACGGGCACTATATCTGATTAGTGTAAAGTAAAACACTCCAGACATACATCAAGTAATTCTGAGAATGGAATTTAAATTGGTATTATTACTTTGATTGTTACAATTAGGATCTACAGATTTATGAACTACTCCGTATTGAAAAGTGGAGATTGATGCACACTAAACTGTAATCCACTCATCCATCATGAAGCTTCTGCTAGAGATCCATTTAATTTCCAAACAGAAGAATTCATTATCTATCTCCAGAGAATTTTTTTTTCCTTAAGGATCAGCATGTGCAGTGAGCTATCAGACAGCATTCTACAGCAAACAAGTGAGGAAGCAGCTGTCTCTAGCATGCAGCTATGAAACTAAAGAATTAAAAATTTCCATGGGCAATACAGAAGTACAAGGAATTATCTAGTGCCCCAAGAGAGTTAAAAAATATGATCCAATTCATTGCATTGCCAGTTTTGCTGTGTAATCTACAGTGGGAGACATTGGTTTGCTAGCATAGTCTTGTTTGGTTTTATCTGTCTAAAACTATTCAGTGTAATGTGCACAAACTTTGTGCTTAAAAGCGTGCTGTGTAGTTGTGGGCAGCGTGGTGTCCCAGGAAGTTGGTTTCAGTGGGGTGCAGGGTATAGCCTGGGTGCTATACCTTGTCCTCAAAGTGCTGAGCCCGCTGTAGGCAATGTTAGTTTCTTTAATTCAGACTTTCTGGTTAAAATGGCCCAACACCAAATAAATCTGACTCTTCCAAAAACACATATGGACTCTAATGTATATTTCCTTGTGAATTCTGGCAGTGCAGCTTAATGCAGGGGTGTGCCCTTAAAGCAAAATCACAGAAATGTCTTTCTGGAATAGATGGATAATAAGTCCTCAAGCCCTTCTATGACCAATACAAATGGTGTTTCAAATGACAGGACAAAAGCTTTCTGTGTCTGTCAGACAAACAGATGCTAACATTTAAGTTTCTGATCAGATTGTTTAAAATATCTGTTTTCTGTGAGTGCTGTTCAGGGGATAATTACTTTAGGAAGGCTGACAGTCAGTTGGCTGCTTGGTACAGTACTTTCCAGTACAAAAATAATCTGCAGATGTTTGACACACAAATGTCAGAATATTTAACTTTGGGTTAGGGTTTGCAGATGTCATGTGTGTTGTGAAAGCTACATCTCTGTGTTAGGGTGAAAGAGAGAAGAAGTATATGGCACCAAACGCTGAGAAGCATGTCTTCTGTGTGACCAATGCATCCTGACCTGTAGACACTCTGTCCTTTTGAATGTTTAAAAAATCCCGACTAGTAGTGAATTGTGCCTGTTACATGGTTTTGAGGATGGTCATTTATTATTGAGGAGTTCAGCAGCTGGGTGATTTTCTCTCTCTTGTAGAAATGTCCCCATAAGAGGGGAGTTTTGTGTAGCACTTTGATGTTTTAACTGTGCACAGCATTGTTTCTTTCATCAGAGCAGTACCCAGGAAGCAGAAGTAAATTTGGACATGTACAACCAAGTTCTTGCTTCCAGTCAGGCTTACCACAGAGCATTTTTGTTGACAGATTGGTCCAAATGTTTCACCTCTTGAATTATTTTAAATCCTCTTTAAAAGACCCGATGCATACTTTATGTTGGTGGTGGTTTGTTTGTTTTCAAAGCAATAGAGCAAGGCTGCCAGCTTTGAACTTTGAAAGTCTTGAGAAATGGCTGAGTTTGGACAGTTTATCTAAACACAATGCTTACAGCTGCGTTTCATGCAATGCACTTAATGGTTGACATGACAGACCCATTTGTTCATTTTCACAGAGTAGTAACTGATTACATTTTCTCTTGGCTATCATTCAACTAAAGTTGCATTGTCCTGTGCATTGTTTCCTTTCTCAGCTGCTAAGTCATTATTTTGGAAACAACTCTCCTTTTTGTTTGATTTTTTTTGGTATGGGGAGTGGTTTGGGATTTTTTGGTTGGGTTGTTTCAGTTTTCTGAGGAGGCAGAGGGGGATTGTGTTTTGGGTTTTTGTTGTTTTGTTGTTTGAGGTTTTTTTCAGGGCCATATGTGTTTTGGGGAGAAATGGACCAATGTTGATTTTTGCTTCGTAGTACTAATACAGAGGTTTCCTACACTTTTAGGATTCAGTTCCAGGATCTTCTTCATTTATCCCCATTTATTCCAGCCTGGCTTTATCATGATATTTAGTAGGAATTTCTTTATGGAAAATGAGTGCAGCTGCAGCCTAGAACATGTGGATTTTTTCCTTTTAGACCCAGCTAAAATATGAATATATAATATTTTTAAAGGTTAAAACAAAACCTGTTTGGTTGACAGCCCAGTAATTTACATCTCTTATGGTTTATTTTTCTAGGAAGGCAGCAGCAGCTGGAAGCTGAGGACCCCTATGTGGAGGCTGATCAAGACCTGCACAGGAGGGTGGAGCGTTCTGTGGAGCCACCCACAGAAAGACCTGGGGAGAGACGCATGGCAGAAATGAAGAAGCTGTATGGTGCTGAAGCTGCCAAAATCCAGGCAATGGAGGCTGCCATGCAGCTTATCTTTGATAGGAACTGTGACAAAAAGCAGCCCAAATACTGGCCCATTATTCCCCTTAAGCTGTGAATACCTGCACTGTGCGCTGATGTGGCACAGTGCTATAGGGTCAGGTGCCTCAGGTTGGGCTGCTGAAAGAACAGACTGCAAGTTTTGGTTTTGGGCTTTGAGGGAGAGTCTGGCAAGGACAGTATGTATTTCTTTGGCCTTTTTTTCTTTTACAGTGTCTGTCAGTGATGGTCACAGTCCATTCAACACACATGCAGTTGTCAAGTAGTAATAGGACGGACAGGAATATCAAACCTGTCTAAAATTCAATCATTTGATACCCGCTTGCCTTGGCCGCACATGCAAGAAACATAACAACATCCATACCCAGTGAACTGGGAAAACTTAAAGCAATGCAGAGAAGAAAAAGACTTTACGAATTGTCTGCTCTTCCTGTTTAGGAATTTGAGTGATCCCATTTTCTAGTCTTATTTAACATAGTAGTATTAGGATCTTGTTTCACACAGCATAGCTTGAAGTGTTATGTCTGCTAATCTTGGAATTTTTTGAGAATCAGGAGCCCACTGGCCAAGATACAACTTATCAAATTACCATAGCCCAGACATTGGAATTCTTTTTCAAAGGTTTATAATAAAGCAGGAAGTTTTTCTTCCAGACTGATACTTGTCTGGCAGGAGTTTGACTCTAAAGCAACATTATATAGAAAAATGTTTTAATGAAGGGGTGGGAGGATCGGGCAGAAGCCTGATGTGGTCGTCTGTTAGAGATCTGTTTAGCAGAAGAGAAACTTAAGAGGACACAGTGCTATTGGAGCCAGTGCCTACAATGATTTTTGCCATTCTAATAAAAAGCAGCAATGGGCTTGAAGACTTGAAGCTTTAAAGAAGGCTTATGAGGGTGATAGACTATATCTGACCAATGATTACAGAGCTGTGGAAGCCAGGTAGCCCTGTGGGCTATAAGTCTGTTTTAGGTGCAGGTTTCCAATGGCCAAGAGCATAGGATATGCACAAAATTTAAATTTAAGCAAGTAGGTGTGTTTTCATCCATCTTCACAGAGATGTGCCCCTGTGTGTGCTCATCCATCTGCACTAGCTGTTTTGGTTCTGCTTCTGTCTTTGGGCCAGTTGTGTTTGCCCCACACTGAGTGAGGCACACCGGTGGTTTGTGTAAGAGAGGCTGAACTGGCCCCTCAAAACCTGTGGCTCCTTAGAAAGTGGTACCCTGAATGCTTAAAAGGACTCTCTGTGAAGCTCTGCTGATAAATATTATTGTGGTTTGAAGGGCAGTAGTCTGTGACATTACTGCAATTCCATACCAGGGCAAAGGTTTCATGGTGACATACTCATCTGCCTTCCTGGCAACAGAGGAAGGTTACAATTAAAATTTTAACTTCAATTCATGCTGAGTTTCCAGAGTTTCTCTGTAGCGTGTGTAGTTTGTAATACACTCAGCAGTTGCTGTGCCCTCTGCAGCAGCCAGCTGCAACAGAGCAAGTCTGCAGTGCAGTTTGGAATATCTTTGCTTTCAGTAGTAGTTACTGTTTTTTCAAAGCAGAATTTCCATGTCAGTTCCACCTCTTTCACAGATGAGGTTAAATTGAACACTGAAATGAAAAAACCTCTAGTTTCCAAGACTTGCTTCTGGTGTGATTAATCTGAAAAATTTCAGTGAGACAGTAGAGAGAAAAGGATTATTAACAGTTCTGCATTTGTTGTCACTCTTGTTTTTGTGAGTTTTGTCAAAAAATCAGTGTTTTGTTTGGGTTTCCTTCCTTTGACCAAATAAATTTTCTTCTTAACACCTTGTAATTTACTTTTATTTTTTTATATAAAAAACTTCCATACTTAGAACACTTCAGTTCTTAGATGCTAAAGCTTTCTTTTAGCTGCTGTATTCTTTAAGGGAGATTGAACTTAGAGCAGGAGTGGTTTTAACATATGGAGAAGCATGAGGAGTGTTGACAGGACTTTGACAGCATTGTCAGGCAATACCACATATGCATGGTGTGGTGCAAAATAAATGGGAGGGTTGCTGTATCCACTGGGGGGAAACCCTGTCACAGATTAACATGCATAAATTTCTCTGTTCCTATTTGAGATGTTTCCAGTGTGGTGATGGTGTTTTCCCTGTGCAGTTCAGTTCAGAAAAAAAAAGGAAGAATGGGTAAGGTAGGACTGGGCTGTTCTTACTTTTCAACACAAGTTCCAGTTCTTGCTGTGGTTGATTCTTCATCCAACTGGTTCTGCTAGCAGAAGCAGAAATTCTGGTCTCAAAAGGTATTTGTGGAGACCTCATATAAGACAAACATTGAATTATTTTCCTACTTCACATAAAATGTAAAATAAATCTATAAAAAGAAATATATAAAGGAAATTACCTTGCCTTTGGTTCTTCTAAGTATTTTTAAAAGGGTTTAATATACTTAAATATGCTATGAGGTTAGAAGGAGAGAGAACTGGATGAATTGTTCCTTAGGAGCTATGTACTAACTCCTGAAATACCCTACTGCAGATTTAAAAGTTGCTGCCAAATAATCTCATTTCAGGGGATGGGCCAGCAAAATGGGACATCTGACCAACTACCCTTAGATGTCCCATCTTGCTGGAAATTCAGCAGAACTTGAAAATTCTGTGTTGCAGTTCTTTTATTTTATCTTCCATGTCATTTTACATTTCTGATAAATACCTCACATAAAAGCATGTGATCATGGAGGAAATGCAGCAGCAACTCAAAAATGCCACTTCAGTTGTCTGTAACATTCACCTTTCTTGCACACATGTATTATGCTGCAGTCCTCAGTCATGGGAACACGTACACCTTTTTTGCCCAAAGACAATGTTCCTTGACTAGAATGCCACTGTGGTGCTGCAGACTTGATTCTTCTTTCTCCAGAAGGTTGCACCTTCGCTTTCAATTATGCCAACTGTTGGTATAGTCCTGCCCAAAGGGAGTTCTTCACTTGCTGGTGGTAGTTTCTCATGAGCTTTTCCCAGCTCCAGTAGAAGGAATTATACCGTGAAGTCAAAAGTTGTCATCCAATCAGTCTCGATTTCAAAAATGGGTTTCCTCATTTGTTACAAACAACTCAGGCTTGTTTTCAGGAGAAGAGTTTGTGATTGGTTGAAGATGCTTTGAAGATAGGAGAAAAATGTAATAGGTCTTTTCTACTAAAAGCCTTCTTAAAAGGAATGAGGAAAAAAGACTCTTTCAGAATTGGTGTGATACAAATGTAACATAGAAATGGAGCAATGACCTGTTTCCTACTGAAAGAAAAATTGCTTACTTTTATGATGACGTTGTCAAGGGCTCTTGTTCTTTTAGAATTTTTTCCCCATACAGCAGCTGACAGCTCAGTGTGCCTCTGTGTACAGCGAAGAGATTGAACCCTTTTGATGAGCATCATTTTCTCAATCAACGTTATGGGTAATTATTCATCCTTTTTGACAGGAGTCTCATTAATGGCTGGCTGCAAACATCTCACACGTGGAAAAAGTGTTAATAAAAAGCAACCTAAATTTCTGTAACAGGCTTTATGAAGGAAAAATGTCATGTATGTAACACATGCAGATTTGGTCACTTCTGTCTTTCTCTTGGTAAAAGCTTCTCATTCATTACATGAAATATGCTGTAAATATTGGTGTCTTCATCTCTTGTTGCACTAATAGCAGTCTAGCTCTTGGTGTAGAAATTGAGAAAAGCAAGACACAGATTCAGCTGCTTGAATTTTGAGTTTTAAGTGTGATTTTTGGCATG
This sequence comes from Euphonia xanthogaster, assembly GCA_034509185.1. Classification (NCBI taxonomy): domain Eukaryota; kingdom Metazoa; phylum Chordata; class Aves; order Passeriformes; family Fringillidae; genus Euphonia; species Euphonia xanthogaster. Next base: position 97,355,256 of record JAYDZK010000001.1, on the reverse strand, counting down.
TTGGGCTGAACATTTTGGCTGAAAGAATTAGAGAGGGGCCAAGATTATTGCCCAAAATGTGAAATACAGTCTGTCAAAATGAAACATCCCAACTCTATTTTCCTTCTGGTTTCTTAAAAGTGTAAGCTCCTGGAAAATGTATTATTTGATAAATAATACATTCATGCTATGACAAAAATCTTTTTTCATGTTTGTGTGCTAATCAATAAGCTGTCCATCCTTTCTGACCTGTTGTCTCCTGTGTTCCTGTATGGATAGTCCAAAGGACACTAATTCTTATGGGCTCTTTTCTGGGTAGAATAGCAGCCTGTAAGGGAGTCTCAGCTGCTTCTGAAGGGTGGTTATAGCCAGAGGGTGTTCAAGGCTTCACACCTCTTTCTGTATTCTCCCATAGCTGGAATTGCTGAGCTGGCACACAATGACATGTGCAGAGGAGCTCAGGGTGGGTGGGTGACAGACCATGACATTGCCATTTGGGTGTTGTGGTGGAGACAGTGTCTGTCATGGCAGAGGAATTGGCTTGGACTCAGTCCATTCTTGGAATTGGTCATACAGGCATCAGCCTCAGCAGGCCAGGAATGGCGCTGTCTTGCTTGGCCAAAAGTAAAGAAAGACTTGCTTCTCTTGAGCTTGCAGGGAGTAATGGAGATTCTCTCTGCATGGATTTCATTGCACGGTCACAGAAGAAAATTTTTCCCCTTTAATCATGAATCCTTTTCTTCTAAGAAGGCAAGCAAGCAGAGTAAATGCAAACATACATAGTTTTTGAAAAGACTTTTCAGCCTAATGGTGCCAATACCACTGCTGGTTCCCTAAACTAAATTGAGATCTTTTGAAAAACCAAAATACACATAACTGCTAGCCCCATGACTGTTGTTTTCAGCCATCCCAAAGACATAATTTGTGGGGAGGAAGGAATGAGAAAAGAGGAAAGGATTGGGGGGATTTCTTTTAAATAGAGCTACAAGTGGTACTCCTTAACTTTAAGAGTTTGTTTTAAATAAAAGCAACAATTTATTGACTCAATGAGAAGTGAGGCCAAAGTCTATGAGGAGCTATTAAAAATAAATTACACCACTGTCTTTGGATTTCCATAATCTGGACCTTACTGATAGCTTGGGAGGGCTAAAAAAAAATAGTGTTTTATTCATGTCCCCTAGACAGCTGGCATCAGATGTTGGCACAGGAAGAAAACCAGGTTTCTGATCTGTTTATAGGGATGTTTAGGATCTTTCCACATGCTTTTACTGAAGATAGACATTGAAATCCCAGTCCTGAAGTTCAGCTTTCAGCTATCTCATGCATTTTCTAGTTACAGCAACCCCTCCTGTCTTGTAACTCAGCTCCACCAAAGTTTACTGTTATTGAGGTCAAAAGGAGTCAAGTTGGAAGACACCTAGTGCTAAGCTATTTAATGTAATCCCATTTACTTGTTATTTGGCCCGAGATTCAGTAAACTCTTTTGGTCTAGGCTTGTGCAAGTAGCCAGCATGAAAAAGCCTCTGCATTGTATTTCAGCAATTTTGATACTCATATAGCTGTGTTGCTCCCATCCTTTGCATTGGACAGGAAAAGATCTCAGTCGTCATGTCTGGTTTCTGCTACCTCCAGCAACAACATAATCTTTTGTAGAATTAAGATTCTGTAATATCTTCTATGTGGACAGAAGGCAGGGACTAAACAGAAATAAATGCTTGAAGTATGTTTTTACTTAAGCAATAACTCATGAAAGGCCACATTTCTGGTCTGTAGCATATTCCATGAAGTGGCTGAGTAATAGCTGAAGGCTCCTCTTCTGCTGTCCTTTCCTGAAAAGTGGTGAGGTTGAGATAAAACTTCAGCCAGGTATGCTGCAATGCACTTGAAACACAAGTTATGTCAGTTTCTCCAAACAGAATAATTCTTACATGACTGCAGAATATAAATCTGAAATGCACTTTAAACCAATAGCAGTCAAATGAATAATAGACTGTGTAATGCTAAGGTAGTAGTATTCAGTATTTAATCAATTTTTCTCCACATGTGTTGATGAATTTAGGATTTCCAGTAATGCCAGACCACACTGCAGTAGAGACAAGAAAATATTTGTTGAGCAAAACATGACATTTTCATTGATACTGCTCTGCAACAGAGTTGTGTCAGCAGTGTCACAGCTGCTTTGCTGTCCTGTTTTGATGTCACTGCCCTGGGTGTTTGGGGCACACTGGAAGTCCTTCCCCCTCAGAGAAGCCCTGTAGTTGAGCATGCTCATGGCAGCTGTTTTTGTCATTTTATCCTGGCCCTGTGGTCCTTGTCACATTTTTCTGCTGGCTCCTGGACTGAGATGTGCCAGCTGTGCTGTCTTGCTCTGAAAGGATGCCGAGTGTGGGATATGTGTGATGACGTGATGGTCCCATGGCAACAGGCTGTGATGTCATCAGTGCCAGGTGGTGAATTCTTTCAGGGACACATAGAAAGAGCAGCTGTGTTGTGCTATAGAAAATCCTTACTCCAGAACTGCTCCTCTCTATCACCACAGAAAATAGAGAAAATGGCAGACAAAATTTTCCCCCCTTTGCTTTTTGTGTTGAGCAGATCCCTCTTCAGGTCACCTACAGCTCCAGTGTGAGAGCATAAACATGTATCTCCAGAATAGAAAGTGCTTTATAGAGAGCTTGTTAACAAGATTAGTTATTTGCCCTTTGTGAGTGTGTTTTACTATGCAGACCTGCTTTAGAAAGATGTCCTGTACTGTCTCTGTCAACAGCAGTTAAATCTTGTTTAAAAGCAGAAAAAGAGCTGCCTTACTGTCTCTTCCCTTCAATAGCTCTTTTAGTGTAGCTGTGTTACTTGCATTTTCAAGTCTAAAAAAATGAAATCTGTTTCTCTGGCATGTTTAGAGCTAAAGCTTTTTTGTGGTAAATACATTGATAATAATTAGCAGCGCTAGTGATTTGTGTTACTTTTGGAAACTCATTCCAGGCACAGCCTGCAGCGCAGTAGTCCCCATCAGCATGACAGAATTGTTCACCTCAAACCAAGAAGATAGAATGTCCTACTGGAATAAAACATACCAACTGCTTATATTGTTTGAAATTTTTAAATACCTTACTAAAAGACAGTAATTAAACAATTTTGTTTTGCTAGTTAAACTTCCTTCATGGCAGGTTTTTGAAGTCTGAATTTATGTAAAACTATTAAAATGCTAAAAACATTCAGCAGATTCTCAAGTACAATGCAGCTTTTTTTCATTCTAGTAGGGTGCCCAAAATTATTATAATAATTGTAAAGAAAATATGGCCAAAAATTGTGTTGTGTTTCTTGATTTTCCAACATTATTTTGATTTCCTGGTTTCCAGTATTAAAATTTAAGGTTTTTTCTAATATAATTCTTAGCTGAGCAACCTTTAAAATGTTGAGTGGCTTAGTATCTGCACTTTCAAGGCCTGAAATACCATCTGAATGTATATTGAATGTAGGAGAAATGTCTACACTGCCTCTCCCACCACTGCCACCCCCATGAAGCTACCTGGAATTAAATGAATATGCACTGTGATGCATTTTTCTGGCCACATCTGTGGCACTTTATATCTCCAAGAATCCAACTGAGCAGTTTCCTGGGCTTCTCATTTCCTCAGTTCTTTTCACCACACCTGTCTTGTTGCTCCCTCATGTTCTTTTTCACAAAGACTCCTTCCTGACTGTGTCTCTCCACCCCAGCACATGCTCTCCTCCAGCCTGATGATGCTCTCTCAGCCCCTGCACTCCTGTCTGCCTCACACAGGGAGGGCAAAAACTGTTGCCTGGACACTCAGTTGCTGACAGAGCACATGAGAAGGACTAATAGAGATGACCAGATTTTGTGGTCAATGCCTGTGGCACCATAAATGCTGAAAGCAGAAAGTACCACGACCCTTCCCACAGCATTGCCCCTGGCCTGTCAGTGGGTAAGGGAAGATTTTTCTCTCCTCTGTTCCTACCTAAAAGAAAATTTCCTCACTGTCGTGCAAATGGTGGGAATTGTGTCACTGCCAGTTTGTTTCTCTCCACTGCAGCCAATCATCCAAAACCTTTCTAAAGTTGCAGTGCAATGAACCACCACAATCCTGTTGAACACCAGGGAAAGCTTTTGTAAGACTTTCCCCTAGTGGGAGAAACAATTGCTGGATACAGTGCCTGGCCTGCACAATCTATCTGTTAGATTTATGTGTCTCAACAGTACATCTCAGTCAACTGCACCTCCAAGGGCAAGGAGTAACTGTAACTTGGGAACTCAGCCATTTGGAAGACCAACCAGGCAACTGTGATCTATTACCACCCAGCAGATGAGGACGTTGCTAAGGCAGTTTCTCGATGTAAGAATGATTTTATCTGTTTTTTCTCTCTTTTCAGCCCTCTTGGCCAGCTGGCATCCCTTTTTTTCCTTTTCCAGCAGGCATTGGTTCAGTTTGGCGTGATCCTTCAGAGTGGGAGCAGTAGCCTATTTAGAGCTTCAAACACATAAAGACTGACTGGCTGGAGCCCCAGAGAACAACCTAGCAAGAGGCTGATGAGGGCTCTTAGCCAGACCATCTCTGAAACACTATTGTTAAAAGAACCTGATGTGCATGTTAAGTAAACATCAAATATGCAAAACCCAGTACATGTAACTTGCAGATAATAGCATAAGGTAATGGGCCCTATCTCCAAATAAATAATAGCACCCTCATAACCACAGGCAGTTTCAATATTTTCTGTTCACTTTCAATGTCCTCTGGATGGGTCATATCTATAACACAATGAAACTCCCACAGGCTCCAGCAGGAGCTGGATTTAGTATTAAACCTTGGGTAAAATGAGGGAAAGAAATTTCTCTTGCACACAAACAGGCAAAAGCTCTAGAATAAATGTGATCCAGGAAGTTATTATATAAAGTCATTGATAATTTCATTTGCATATAAAATAATAACAACAAGAACGGAAGCTAAATTATCCCATATATACAGAAACCCTGGGTGTTCAGGATTGGGTATTCATTATTCTCTTGTCATATAAAGCAATTCAGTCTGCAGCTGCATTTCTCTTACAAATCCAATTCAATCAAGAGAACCGAAACATCATTAGCAAACCCACTGATTTATCCACCAGTAAAGTGCTGATACAGGCCTCTGTTCCTGCTGCTAATAAATTTTCTGCATAGCAGTGTTGGCTCTCTCTAGGGATCTCCCATTATTCTAATGACTACAGATTTCAAACTTAACCACTGGAATTTTTCAACCTGAAAGTCTGTAACAGTAGGGTTCAAAACCTGTGGGAGTCATAGGAAAAAAAGGACATGAGCCAAACCATCCAGCTGCCTCAGAGATGTGTCTAGGTGAAACTACAGATAGAGCAGCACCTGGTGCTTTAGAAAATTGCTGTAGTAGGACCTTTTTTTTCCCCCTTTCTGAAAGACATTGTCTCCTGTTTTGCTCATCACTTCCTCTCCCTATTTCCCTCAGCGGGCTTGCCTGCAGAGCTTTGCCTCCCTCTGTGTACCTTTCCCTGGCTCCTGCTTGGTTTGTTGCCTTAACTGCCAGCCTGCAGGCTCATTTACCTCTGCCTCAACCTCTGTTCTCCTACTGAACTGCAGGAAATGCTCTGATAACCCCTGGTGGATGTTGTTTCTGGTTCCTCCTGCGCATCATCTGCCATCAGGGCTCTGGGCAGTCACCTCCAAGCTCATCACAGCATCACCTTGTTGATACTTCATATGCATGAGCCCTTACACACTTTTTCAAGGCCTGGGCATGCACGTCTACTTCTTTTCCAAGGTGGACTTCAAACAGCGTCACTTCTAAGAGCCCAATGGGTGTTTGAAGTAATGTTGTCTTTGGGAATAATTTTACAAGCAGCAGTTTCTGTAGCTTCTTTAAAGGCCTTGGGTCATTTTGTCTGCCAGGTTCTTGTGATGTTTGGTTTGCCTGTGGCCCTTTCATCTTTTAAACACAAAGAAGCTATTTCTGTGGAATATTGGATGGCAGAATTAATGTTCTAGGCTATCTGGCAGTTACAAAACACTCATGTTCAGCCTGAACTTTATTAAATAAAAAGTACAAAAAGTAAGAATCCAGATTCACCTATGACAGTATAATGTGTTTAATATAGTTTTAATAAAAAGTTTTATTACATTCCTCACCTGGAATATTATTTTTCTATTTGCTGAACATGATATCCAGGAGAACAAGAATCAAATAACAAGAGTCTTTAAAAAGTGTTCTTTATTTAAAAAATACAGGCACTCCTATCTATATTATGAATACTATAAATAAAGGATAAAAGTATTATCAATGTAAGATACTTGACACTTTCATTTACTTTTTTCTCTCTCCTAATTGAAGAATGGTTACCTATGGGTGACTAGTGTGTTCTGCTTTTATGTTTTAATCATGTACTTGTGCATCTGCAAAAAATTAGCTGTCTGTACTGAAAGTAGGAGGAAAATGCTCATTTAGAATAGGTGTTCGGATTTTTTTTAGGAAAAAATCACCAGGTTTATTAGTCTAGGGAATGAGAAGTTACATTAATCTTCCAAACTCAACATTTAATATCAAAATGTCATCTCATTATTTTTCAACTTCCTCCGTTTCATTTCTCAGGTTGGGCTTTCTGGGAGGGCTCCCGCTCATCTGACCAGAGTGGCTTGAGCTTTTTTACTCCTGAGTGTCACATTTCTGGCAGGTCTAATGTGTTTGGCTTTCTGTGAAGTCAGAAGGAGGTCAGAAGCATTTCCATGATGTCAGCAGATCTGAAGCCACACCTTCCTCCCAAAACCACATCTCACAGAGCTGATGGAGGCTGTTGTGTTTAGAGCTGCTTCTGTGACCTCCCAGTGCTGTGCCAGCTCCTGTAGCTCCCCCAGCCCAGGACGCCCATCCTCTGCAGCCTGTTGGCACTGTGGGCACAGTAAGGATATTACATTATTGCTGGCTAACGGAGTCTTTCCCATCTTTCCTCCAACACGTCACATTTTTGCCACAAACCACAGCTCTGGGTATAGCCACTTGCCAGAACTGGACTGTGCAAAGCAGGAAGAGCAGTACAGAAGCAATAAAACATACTGGATGAGGGGAGGGAAAATCCCAACACAAAACCCAAACCAGCATTTTGGAATGTGTGTTAGTAAAAAACTAAAGCTGAGTGGCCCTTTAGGAGAGAATTTCACTCAGCCTTGTGATACAGTTTAAGGCACCATTCACGTTTGCAGAGCAGCATTAAAACCTTCAGTAATCAGTTAGGAGATTGTACCTATTGACAGAAGTAAAAAAATGAGAACTAAAGTGAAATCAGCTGGCTGTTTCTCAGTCTCCACTGCCCATCTAAAGCAGGAAAAGTGTTAAAATGACTCCTGCAATTTTCCTCCCCAGATTTTTTGAGTTTGATTTTTCAGTTTGCAAAAAAGGCACCTGAGAATGTTCTTAAATGCTCTCTGTGCCTGCCATCAAAGGAGATTTCTACTTTGAAAAAAAGAGAGAGAGCCTTGTCTCAAAACGTACTTTGCCAGGAATTCTGTCCTGATTAGGCTGCCTTGGAGCGCTTTCTTGGGAAGTTGCCATGCTGAAGTTGTTGGATGGCAGCCATGTGTTCAACACTCTCAAAATAAAGTCTTTTCCCTTAATTTGCAGTGCAACAGAAAACTGAAGTTAAACCTATTGATGCCACTGGAGGGTGGGGCTAACATACATATGTATGCAATTATTTTCAGAATATTGCAATGAGTGCATATATGCTCCCACAGAGATTGCTCTGAAGTTGAATACTAATGTTCCTTGGGTATGCATTTTGCCCCCCTCTCGTTTCTTCATTTGCAAATTATTCCACATTCAAATCTCCCCAGTGGTACTAATGAAAATGTTGGATAATCCATACGTTTGAGTCAGCTCCCCCTAAAGACCCTAGGCTGGCCTCTCCAGCCCACATGATCATACCTCACAATAGGAACTTAGCAAAGCACTTCAGTAAGTGTTTATATCCAAGACTTCTAGACTGAACTCATCATCTCTGATCAATCTCAAGTGAATTTTTCAGCCCAAATGTTTTAGAATGAGGTATGTGGAAGAATGCTTTCATAGGATTATTGTATCATGATTCACATAGCAGGAGGTAAGACTTTTCTCTCTCTCACTAGGCGAAAGGGTTGTCAGCATTTCTACATTTCACAGATCCATTCAGGAGGATGAAATGAGATGGGCTGCAGATGAAAGGAAAGGTTGTATCCACTTGTGTTTTTTTCTGTATAACACTCATCTGTTTTCAGATTGTTGGTGCACTCATTTACTCTCAAGCTTTCTGCTCTATATAATGCTTTACTGAAACCACTCATGCTCTCCCAGACCACGTTATTTCTTACATGCTTCCCTACCAGGTGTGGGTTATATATGTGGCATGCAGACAGAGAAAGTCACAGAAGCAATTGTGTGTATCCAGAATAAAAACAGTTTATACTATGATATAAGGTGTCCCCCAGAGCTGCATCTCTCAGGGACACTCATAAAATATCCTTGCACGTAATTGAAAAATTCTGTGTTTAGGGTAAGGTCCCTTATGTAGGCCTAAGTAAAAGGAGAGATCCTAATCAATATATTAATCCTTTGTTTCCAATGATACCTCCTAATTTTTTTTGTGCCTCTAAAATCACAAAGTAACATTGTTAATTCCACAATGAGTTCCACAAGGGGTGTATGAAATAGAGATGAGTCTATCTTTTAATACTGAAGATGTATTTAGTACTCCATAATTAACACCAAAATGGTAATCACTAATTTTCAGATAAAATTAACTGTGGTGGATTGGGAAAAAATATGCATTTTGTTGAATATATAATTATATATTTTTCAAAGCAATCACTGCTTATATTTCCATATTGAGAAACAGTTGTTGGAAATGTGACCTACTTGGTAATAAGAAGCACTTTTCATTTTGAATACTATTTATTTCTTATACTATCATACCTGAATGTTAAATTCCAGGAGGAGTATCTACATGTTGGCTAAACTGCATCAAATTACTTCTCATTTTTTATCTTTCCCTTTCTCTCTTTTCCCCCAGACTAAACAGTGCCAATGATCTGAACCATTTTGTTCAGCATTTTGCTGGATGAGCTTTGCAAACAGCTCTCTGCAGTGAGCGCTAAAAAGTGGTTTTGGTAGCAGCAGTTGGAGTCTACAGTGGATCAGCTTCACATAACAGGTACAAAAGACAGAGGAGAGCATGAGTCATTCCCCTTGATGTACCTCGAGTTGCTGAGGGGTGACCACACAGGTCACCTCTTCTTTACACACAGATATAAAGTGCACAAAGTGTACAAAGGGATCCAGCTGTCACCTTACTTCTCTTTAACATCCACGGCCTCTGTGAACAGAAGATCACATGGGAGAGAAAAACCACAGTATGCCTCAACTGTACATGGAATCACAGAAGCTCAATACAGAGAGGATGGCTGAACCCCCCTTGAGAAAGGCCTCAGAGAACACTCACTGCAACTAAAACCAGTTTTTATCACTTCTGATTTCCTTAAAGCTAAAATACATTTGTGTTAACATTCAAAAGGAGGCAGTTTTATGAGTCCCCATTTATAAGGTTTTGGAAATTTGCAGGATTTTTGCAAAAGCAGAGTAGCACCCCATACACTCACTCTAATCCTCTGGTAAGCGGCCATGACTGCTATCCCCTGACAGTGCCTATGTAGTAGTCAGAGGAAGGAATATCATGATTAACCATTAGCTTCGCTGTTGGCCGAGGGAGCCATGGGATAGGGCCTCACATACAGCTGATGTGGGAGCTGAGAACCCACTGAAACACATAACCCATTAGCACATATTTTTATTAAACCACTGTCTTTAATGCACTAGAATGTTTAGTCAAAGCTGAAACATTAAGTGGAAACACACTGCCTTTGATTCTGTTTTTAATTGGGAAGGTTCCTGCCTAGGGCAATCTGTCTAGTTAGACAGCCTGGGGAAAGAGTGGGAGTGGAAAACAGAGACAAACAGGTAACGGCAGCTATCACACCATTCCATCCATAAAAAGGGATTTGTTTTAGAGCTCAGATGCTCTGCAGTGGAGAAGTGGAGAAACAGATGGAGTCTGGTAAAGTAAAACAACAAAAAAAGAATTCTATGCAATGAGCCTTCCCTTAATCTAGAAATCTGTTTCACCACTAATTGCTGGAAATGGTCAAATAGAGTAAAATTGATATTTCAAACTGATGCCATGCCCTCGGTTACAACTAGTGAGACCCTGCATTCCATCTTACCTCTTCTTGACTAATCTTGAGACTGAAGCTAAATCTTGTTCTGAACATCAAATGACCTCCTTAAACCATCTCCAGAGAGGAACTTCCTGCTCCAGAACCAGTTAGGAGGTAATCCAAGCATATTGCTACAGGAGGCGAAGGTGTCTTTTGAAACACCTGTATCATGATGTTAGTATTAGGGTAACTCTGCATATAGAAAAATGTTTGCAGGTTGTCACCTAAACTATGGAAAAGGTTTTAAGCACCCAACATAGACAATGACATTAATCACTGCAGAATTCTAACCTTCACTTTCTCTTTTGTGGATCAAATCTGCAGCAGTTGTTTTATAATCCCTTGATAAGAGATTGTCTGGATCAGTCTGGCTTCCAGCATCATTTACAGCAGGCCTTTATCCCTTCCTTACAGCTACCAGCTATAGCACCCAAGGGACCATTCAGACAGGGAGACTTGCTGAAGTGCTGCATGCTTCAGCCTTGGTCCTCTACATTGTGTGCTAGATACACGAGCAAGAGCATGGACCAGAATCCAGTCATAAGCCTTTACCAAACAGAGAAATACCTGCTTCTCCAGACATCTTGGTTTTGAAATTAAATCCATTAGTTTCTATTCCTAACAGAAATTTCAAGTATTCCTGTCTCCTTGACCTCAATTGAATATTACAATGTATTTTTGCTTAAGGAACCAAAACTTCTGTCAACTTGTCTCTCCACTTATCAGAGACTTGGTACCTCTGTGAGTGGAAATCACCACTGACTGCAGAGCCATAACCAATATTTGAACAGCTGTTCTTTGCTTTACCCTTTGGAGAGAAAAATTACCAACATTTCTGAGAATGGCAGAAAGTGAGTCCCTCCTCTCCTTGAAAATGTGTTAGTATGGACAACTTCTTCTGCACTCCCTTAGGAATATCTGCCTCATACTTCAGAGCAAGTGTGTAAACCCAGACTGGACAGCACTGACCAACTTCCCTTGAAGAACTCATACTATGGATTTCAGTGATGTAGAGTTACCCTTAAGTGCAAGAACAGTCAGAACTAAGGGGCATTTTTCAGCTGATTCTATTAGGAATCAAGCAGTATGCTGTACCAACTTCAAAGACTAAATTTCAACTAATTTTTATTTTAAAAAAGGAAACTAACTTACATCTTTACCAGCACATAGTGCTGCAAACAGTGGGATGCTCTTACCATTTGCCTCTTGCTCCCACCATATTTCAGTACTATTTAGTGCCACTCTAGTTAAGGGTCATGTGCTATTTCCATAATTAATCTAATTTTTCAAAGGTGCATAGCTCATCTACTTTAATTCCCAGTGGGGTCTGGAAGCAGCTTGCTAGTGACCAGCTTAGCTATGATTTTTTTTATCTTTACAAAATGGCTTACTCCATCAATCCACTTATTGCCTGTTAGAGGAGAGGCATTTACTCCCTGATCCCATGGTGCTTGCATGGTGTTGAGCTCACAGACCTTACTAGAAAAGCATATATGTTCATTAATCAATGCAAAAGCCTCAGATCATTTTGGCCCAGGAGAGTGTGATTTTTTTTTGTTTGTTTGTTTGTTTTTTGTTTTGGTTTGGTTTTTTTGTGTGTGTGGTTTTTGTTTGTTTTTGTTTTTGTTAATGGAGAAGAAGCCACACATTTACATTGCAACTTTAATAATGAGTGCACACACTATTTTGGGAGCAGGGGCCTGAATTTCCGAAGTATGAACTAATTTCCCTAAAAATTAGTGTTCACACTTCTGTCACTCTTTTGCTTTTGAACATAATTAATATGTTCTTAAGCAATCAATCTCAATTTGAGGTGAAAAATATTGTTACATAATTGAATAGATCGATGTGTTAATGATCATAGGAGGAAATGAAATATATCCTTACACTGCACATAAATAACAGAAGATTAGTGTATTATTATTGTGGCAAAGACAAAGGAAATGCATGCCAAGTACCCAGTTAATGTAAATCAGCACAATCTGATTGATATTAGTCACTGTAGATGCACTTACTCTGTCTAAAGCACAGGCCTTTGCAACTGAAGCAATCAAATTGCTCTAATGGTAAAAGTCCAATTCAGGAAAACAACTAAACTGAAAAACCTGACTTTGCCACTCTCTTCCATACCTGTCTTCAGTGTCTGTGAAGGATCACTCCTGTGTGATCCTCACTGTTATTTTACCCCCAACATCTCTAGGTGTGGGGAAGAGGCTACTGGTAATCTCCTAAGGGAGAAGCCTCCCATATGCCCCTGAACTACCTGGTCTGTTACTTCCAGGGTCCCGTTCATCGAATTTTCCCAAAGCCAAGACACATTCCTCGCAGTACTTAAAGAGTGACAAAGTCCCTGCGCGCACCGTCCTGCAAGGCTGTGTGGCTGGAACGCCGCTCAGGTGGCAGCTCCCGCAGTGCAGCGTGACTCTGGAAAGCGGCATGAGACGCTTCAGAAGGGGCTGTGAAGATAAGAATCGCATTGCTGAGCACGGGTACAGAGTGTAATGAATGAAATGATGTTGTGTTTGAGCACACAGTGCCCTTGCCATTGTCACAGAGAAACATTAGGGGGCAGGTGCCTCTGAAGGTCAAGGGTGCCCGCAGCTCAGGTTCCCAAGGTTTCCCAGGCGAGAGGGTCAGGGGTCCTGCTTGCCCGCGGCGGCTCGTCCCTGGCAGCCCCCGAGGACGGGGATGTCATTCCGGAGGAGGACGGGGCGGCGGCGGAACCGAGCGCGACCCCCGGGCGGCGGCGGCGGCCACGGGGGGGCGCTGTG
>JAYDZK010000001.1:97214849-97342170 GCA_034509185.1 Euphonia xanthogaster | reverse complement strand
GGGCCGCTCCGCCCCTCCCGCCCCTCGCTCCCGCCGCTCCCGCCGCAGCGAGCCCAGCCGAGCCCGCCACTGCGAGAGCTGCGGCCGCTGTCCTCCGCCTGCCCGCTCACCCGGCACAGCCCAGCCCAGCCCAGCCCAGCCCAGCCCAGCCCGGCACGGCACAGCACAGCGAGCCCCTGCCCTGCGCCCCCCGCACCGCCCGGACCACGCGAGCCGGCCATGGGTAAGCGAGCGCGGCTGCGGCAGAGCCCGCGCTCCGGGGCCGCAGGGGAGTCGCGGCTGCGGGGAGGGTGGGCGCGGGGGCAGGTGCGGGGCAGCCCCGGCGGGGGCAGCGGCAGCGGAGCCGCCTGTTGAGCGCCCCGGCGGCGCGGGGAGGGGGAGCGGCCGCCCCTCCGCCTGCCTCGCTCGGCGCCGCTGCCGCAGAAACTCCGCGCAGGGAGCGGGAGCAGGGACGGGCGCAGGGACACCCTGTCCGGCGGAACAACGGGACCTTGCCCGCCAGCTGCAGAGCGCTCCCTTCTTCTTAAAGTAAATAATTGATGTGGACGATTATGATGATAATAATAATGCCGAGTGCGGGATCTGTAGTTTCGGAGGCGGTTGTACGCCGCCGGAGCTTCTGCATCCCGTGGTCCGTCCCTCAGAAGCCGAGGAAGAGGCTCACTCGGGGCGGCCGTGGGGCCGGAGCGTGCCCGGGGCTCTCCCTGGGTCTCGGTGCCGCCGCCCGGCGCTGGGACTGGCTCGGTGTTCCCCGGCTGCCCCTCGGCATACGGCGGAGCTGGGGGGCGCAGCCCCTGTTCGCCAGAGCCGTGTCCCCGGAGGTGCGGGTCAGCTTTTGCCGGGCTGCCAAGTTTGCTCGGGAGAGGGGGAATAGCCTCGGGACACAGGCAGGAGAGTGGAGGTGCTGAGCAGAGTGGAGTGGGCAGTGCTGAGCACTCCCGTGTGCCGGGCGTGGTGCAGTTAGGTGTGAGCCCTGGGGAATCCTGCGGGCCATTGGGATAACGTGGTGCGCGGTTCCCTCGGCTGCGGTGGGTGGAAAGTGGCAACTTTTGTTCCCAAACTTACGGGGAGGGTAGCGCTCGCGTGAGTGTGTTAACGGGAGCAGAAATGGGCCCTAGGGAGGGAGGGATCCGTACTGCACATGGGTCCGTCGGCACTCAGCACTCACCTTCAGCACTCCCATCCTTTCAGCGTGGGACTTTAGTACATGGGCTGCTTCCCGCGAGCTCTCTTTCACCCAACAATACATCCAGATTAATTAAGCAGTAGTGAAAGTTAGGAGGTTTGGAAAAATTAAAGATAGAAAAATACAGCTGTATCTTTGGTCTGGTTTGCCACTGGCATATTATTGCTTAGAGGTTGCAACTGCTAAAGCAGAGCTATCAGTGCGTGCCCGAGTGTTAATATGCACATACTGATGCTGGCACTGTCTCTGGTTTTAATTAAGAAGAAAAAAATTAATTACTCAGCCAAAGCTAAAGGAAGCTGACGGAATTCCTATGGTTGCTACTTTGTTAAATTAATTCGCATCACCTAATTCCCTAATTTCTAAATGCTTATTAACTGGTTTGTTCCCTAGCTTAGTGAAGATCAGACTCCTCTAGTATTAATGTCTTTTTACTAAGCTTTTTAGAAGTTTTCTACACCCCTTTAAGTGCACAGTAAAGTACTGATTCCTGTAGCCTCAGCAGCTCTGATGGTTGAAACAAACCAACCAGCTGTATTAGCAGCATCAAAAACCTTATTTTTTGTGTCCATATTCTGACACTCATTTTTTAGACTATTATTTTCCTGTGTGAACTTTTTATATTAAATGAAACTGCAAAATGGGCAGCCTCTCCTCTTGTCTATATTTTACTATCTTCTTCCTAACTTACACTTTTACTGGCATGGGTTGATGTCCAATAAATCTTGGAATAGGGAGGAAAGAGGGATAGAAACAAAGGAATGTCTTTACTGTCTTATTAAGGGAAGAGTATTGATTTCCATGTAAAATTGTTCTTAAATGTCTTTGCTGCTAAGTGTATGAAATTGGTTTTCCTTCAGTGAATTACGCTGTTAGCAGTTTGAAATCAAAATGCTGTTTTAAATCTTCGTGAGTGATTCACCTTAAGGAGAAGCCCATCTTTATTTCAGTTGTAATAATCTTTCAAGACCCACTAAAGTTAGTCTTGCACATTGTGGGTCTGCAACAGCGTGTGAAGTATATAATTTATGTCCATATAGAAGGTGTTGTCTTGAATGTAGCAGTTGGGAAAAGGGGAGTAAAGACAAGAAAACTTTTCTTGAACATTTTGCTCATAATGATGATAATAACAACACAAAATTCCAAGGTCTGCTGAGTTCTTTGCTTAGAAGCATTGTTGGGTGACCAAGCTGTGCCTGAGTTAATGGCAGTTTGGTCAGTCAGGAGAGGGGACTTGGAGCAGAAATTTCCTATGAAGTACTTAAAAAAGAAGTCACAAAAAGAAGCCTTTGTCAGCTGGTGATCCAGTCCCCCATGAATACAAGGTTTTGTTTCTGTCATTGCATAACTGTTGCCTTGGCATTAGGTGGACTGAAGCTGATGTGATTGTCTCACCAGGCCTTGTGTGGAGCCCCAGTGCTGTTATTGAGCTTCTTGACCTGATGGCAGGGATGTGTTGGACTGCTTCTCATTAAGACAGTTTGAGTTGTCCTTGCTCACACAAAACTTTTGTGTAGGACTGGCTTACCCAGGCTGGTTTTTGTTTTCCTTTTTGGAGTCTGAGAGCCCTCTGCAGCCATTATTGTTCTTTGGGCTTTTGGCTCCCTCAGCACTTCGGAATCTTGGGCACCCTCTTGCCAGCACTGGATAGGGTTTGCACTGGGATGGAGGGGCCTCAGTAATGACCAGTGCATTGCTTTGTGCATCTCCTGTGGGAAGTCCCACCCACTGGCATCATGGCACACACTCTCTAAAACACAGTGTTTCGCTTAGAAGTGGGGAGGGGGGCTGTTATTTTACAAAATGAACAAAAAAAATGCAGAAAGTTTTGGTTCCTAAAAGTTTGAAAAGCACAATACAACGTCATTTCTTGGGAACTGTGTGTTTTCATAATTTTATGCTTTTTCTTCTTTGTACTCTCCAAACTGCTGCTTTTTACTTAAAAGAAAAAGAAAAAAGTGGTGGGAGCAGTGTGGGTACCTATATTATATTTGGGTTGGTTGGTTTTTTGAAAAGAGATATTGAGGAGAGCACTGTCTGCAAATAGAGGATGAAATCTTGTCTGTCTTTATGTGGGTTCTAGTCCCATTTCTCTGAAGTCCCCATGCAGGAACTGCTGCCTTGTGGAGCCTAAAGGCCTGGGAATTCCCAGAGGTGTCACACTGGGGCCATGTCCTCTCCTTCACACCTTCTCCAGCCCATCCAGCTCTATCAGCAGTACTTGCTTCTGTGTCCCTCAGTTGCTCCCTGAATCCTAGAGCAGACCATCCCTTTCTTGTAGGCATTATCTTCAGGAGTTCCAGTTTAGGGGCTGTTGCCACCCAGAGAAATGGTCCTTGCTTTTAGACTAAATGTCTAAAAGCAAGGACCTGAAGTAGGTTCAAAAGCAAGGACCTGAAGTAGGTTCAAAAATTCTCTATACCAGGCTTTCTTCTTATAAACAGTTGGGGGCAAATCCTGAAAGAGACTCAGTCTACTTTCTTTCTATTCAGATATACATTTCATTCAGTTGGGAGCTAAAATCTTTAGTGTCTAACATTAATAGTAAAATCTGATTAGCTTTGGTCATTAAGGGTGACTGGATTTCAATTGCCAAGTGGTGTAGTCCATATTTTCTTAAATCATACACCTCTTAAACATATTTAACCTTATTCTTTTTAAAAGAAAAGAAACTAATCTTAAATTTGTCTTCTCATAAAAGCTGTGGAATACAAAATTTTATACTGCTGCCCTTCCTCTATCTCCTCAGCACCTGTTTGTGCTGTTAAAAGGTACTTAATTTGCATTCTCACTATAATCCTTCTTGTCTGAGAAAGAGGTGGAGGAGAAAATGTTGTGTATCTTAAACAATCTGTGTTTTCACTATATTTACAGGTTCTTCCTCATCCTCTCTTTTTAAGTGTGTGGTTCTGTAATACAGGATATCCTCCAGCCTGTATGTTGATTCTGTGTCTGATAGATCTTGAATTGTTACATTTCAGAAAAACATACTGGATGATAAATTGCATCCCAGGGAGGTCTGAACTGTCAGTGCCTGATTGCCTGTCTTTTTCAGAGTGTTTGTGGAATTTTTAAAACCAGTTGGAAGTCTCCAGGTGTCTTCTAATCATAGAATATTTTGGTTTGAGCTTCAATTAATCCAACCCCTCTGCTATGTGCAGGGACATCTTTTCACTTGCTCAAAGCCCTGCCTAGCCTGATCTTGAACACTTCCAGGGAAGGACCATCCAGGGATTGGGGATCCACAACATTTCTGAACAATATTTAGTTATATCTAAAGTCCTTACTCTAAAAAAATAAGTCCAGTGTCCATTTCAGGATAAGGTGAAAAAACCCTTGAAACCAAACCCAGTGAAGCCCACTTCCTAGTATCTTTTTTTTTTTCCTCATACTGCTGTATCATGTTATCTGAGTGGTGCACGTTTTCATTAGCGAGGATTTTCTTTTCTCTGAGGTACACAGTTGTTGAAGGCAGATGCAAAATAACTCCTCTTATTGTATTTCCACTGATAGTTTTTGGTTAGAAATGTGTTGTCTTTTCAGAAGTGGGAGAGCATTGTATCCAGTGAAATTTCCCCAAAGTGGAGCATCTGCTGAGGGAGCTGCTGTGCGTTGCTGCCTTACCTCACTCCCCACAATGGCTGTTCTTCCCACTGATGGATTTCTCTTCTGTTTGACCTCCCCCACAGCACGGGCACCCCAGCTCTGTGTGCCCTTTGCCTTCCTCAGACACGCACCCAGCTGTTCCCCATGAGTGCCTGCCTGCACCTGCCCAGGCAGCACAGCACCTTGCCCCTGTGTGCAGCTCCTTGAGCCCACCTGTGAAAAGTTCTATCTCTTGGTGGCCCCACAGTGTTCATGTTGTGGAAGGTGATGGAGCACATGGCATCTCGCTGGAGTTCCAGTCTGGTGAGGTGTGTGGCAAGACATTTGGGAGGTCATTTTCCAGGGTTTGCTTAAGCACGCTTGTGGCTGCGTTGGCTTGATAGAAATCAAGATTCTTTCTGTTCTTCTTGCTGGTTCCTTAAAATCCATTTGTGTACAAGTGCCTCTGGGTTTGCATTGGTGTGAGCAAATGTAAGGAAAGGTAGTTTAGTTTCCATGTGGAACATCAAAGACGGTTGTATTCGAGTGATGGGTCCCAGCTGAGCCTGCAAGCTTCTCTCTGTAGAGGTGCAGAATCCTGTGCGGGGAGGATTGCTGGGTCAATACCCCCCGTGGTCAAAAGGCAAAACAGAGCCCATCACATCCATCTCATAAGCTGGCTTCTTCCAGGTCATGTGCAATGTAGCCTGTGGCCCAAAGGAAGCAAATTTGGCTTGACAGTACCCAGAGAGGAATCCATGTCTCCTGATCCTTTCCCAGCCTTTATTCTGCAGGAAGGTGTGAATTTGAGATAGCTGTGCCAGTCCAAATCCTGTCACCCCTCCCCTGTAAACACAGTGGGCATCAGTGGAGATGTCAGTATTCAGTGTAACAAATAGGTAGCATCCTATGTACCACTTAATTCTTAGCTGTTTGCTGCTTTCTATTGCTGCTCTGTCTTGGTGCTTTGGCAGTCTTCCTCTCCATAATTATTTGTCTCTTGGGTTTTAGGCTCAAAAGCTTGCATGGGGAGTTGTGGCTTGGGAAACATTTACAAGCAACACAAAGAACTATGAGAATTCAACATCTTTTGTTCTCCCTGGTTTTGGAGCTCTTTGATGAGCAGCAAATTTCAAAATGTGAATGGAGCTTGTGTTTCATTAACAGAAGGATGTGCCTGCCACAGAGCTATTGATAGATACAAACCTCAGTGCCTTTCTCTGCATCACTTGTGGGCATATTTGTTTAATTCTTTGATAGTTGTGTGCATGTCACACTTGGAAATTGTAGCCTAGAATTGTAGGTAGAGAGAAGGATTCTCAGAAATGTACTTTAATATTTGGGGATTTTTGTTTTGTTTTGTTTTGTTTTTTCCTGTGGGGAGATGTTGAAAAGGACTGTGGTTCAAAGCTAGCTGGGACTTGGGTCATGAGCAAGACTGGATTTCATGAACTGATTTGAAGTATCCAGTGTAAGATACAGCCTTCATAATTTTGTTTGGATTTTTTTTAATGTCTCAAGTGCATAGAGCAATCGTTTCATATTGCAGCCTAAAGCTCTTGTCTTCGAATACACTCTTTCAATGCTAGTAGAAATACAAGAATTGCCCTGGTGTAAACCATACATAAATCAGAGCTGGTTTCACTGAAGGCAAGCAGGGCAAAAGTTTTGCAGGAGTCAGGACGCAGCTGGCTTGCCTTCCAGGTGCTGCTTTGTGGATAAACACAGGACACCTTGTGTTAACAATGCAGCTGGTCAGGAGATCCAAACCCAGAGTAAATGATGGGAGTTCAGCCAGAGGAGGTTTATGTTTTGAGTAGTGCGCTGGTTTTCTCAATATTGGAAACAGACGCTTGGGGTTATTGGTTGTTTTGCTGAGCTGGGGCAGTGGAGCCTGCCCCGATGGCTAACGGGGGAGGAATCTGACTCCCCCATGCTGCCAGCAAGGCATGGCTGGCTGGGACTCTCCAATGTCTGGCTTTACCCTTCAGTCTGTTTTTTGCCAGCTTTCATGCTAACAAATCCACTGAGGCTTCTCATGCTAATGCTGAGTGTGTGTCAGGGGAGCTGCTGGGTGAGCACTGCTTGCCTGCAGTCACCTGCTGGCCCCCTCTGGGAGCCCACTTGGCTGTGCAGCTGCTGTTGGGTCTTAGCTATGGCTTCAAGAGAGATTTCACACACTTCTTTAATTCTGTGGGTTTATATGTGTTTTCTGATTGGGCACAGATGTTTCATGGCATAAGACAGTGCTTTCATCAACTTAAGACTTCTTTTTACAATTTCTTAAGTTCAAGATTTGGTGAATTTCTGTAAGGATTTTCTGGAATGGAGTCGTTGGCACATGCCATGCCAACAAACACCATGCAAGTCTGAACTAGTGCAGAGCACTGGCTGGATCTTCAATACTTTTTTGTAAATTCTTTACTAAAGTAGTTTTAATTTTCTTGTTCTCTGTGTTTTCTGTATCCTATGTTTGTAGTTTTCTTTTTCCTTGCTTTATTTTTTTGAAGAAATAACTTTTGGAAGGTTTTAAGTGATTGCTACTTGTGTCTAAACTTATGCTTTTGTTACTAAAACTGTGTTGACATAAATGTCGTGCACTTTCCCAAACAAAAGCGTAAAATGAGTTTTTGTATTTGTTAAGCACACAGCTGAAAATAAGTCTGCCACATGGAACTTCCCTTGTGGGAAATTAAATGCTTTTCTTGAGCTGTTTGGGCATGCATTAAAAAAAAATAAAAAGTCATGAGGAAATAGAGATGTCTAGTGGGAGTATTTTGGAGTTCTTTTGGTGCAAGCACAGGGATCTGCTCCAGCACATCTGTCAGGAACCCACGACTTGCAAGGTGTGAAAACAAGAACAGTTATTGCAACATCTGCTCATGCTCTGTGACGGGCACAGGTACAAAAGCCTTGAAATCTCTGAGATATTTGTCATGCTTTGTCAAGGGATGTAACAGAATCCAGTCCATACAGTTGTCTCTTACTGCCTGCTCTCCAGCCAGGGAAGTTACTAGGTA
Source organism: Euphonia xanthogaster (assembly GCA_034509185.1). Classification (NCBI taxonomy): domain Eukaryota; kingdom Metazoa; phylum Chordata; class Aves; order Passeriformes; family Fringillidae; genus Euphonia; species Euphonia xanthogaster. The sequence goes on along the minus strand of JAYDZK010000001.1, from coordinate 97,334,379 downwards.
CTAAAGCTGATAACAGTTACATTGAGCCAAAGTTTTGCATAAGCCAATGCGAGGAATGCAGTGCAGAGGAGAATGCAGAGGAGGCTTTGCCATGTGTGACTGATGCAGCCCGTGTTAATAATTATTTCCCTTATGCAATGTATACCTTCACTTCATAGACATTTCCCCCATACTGTGCTGAAATTGAAGTGGTGATTTCTCATGCTTGGTAGTTGACTGATGAAAATCTCCCAATTCAGATTATGCCTGGAGACTTAAAGAAATAATGATGTGGAATAAAAAATATCCAGTAAAGTAATTTTTGCTGGGTTTAGCCTGCAATTTTTTGTTTCTCCCTTCAAATTATTTTTAAGCAGTTTGAAAATACCAGTTTTTCTCCTCAAACTTTATCTAGGAGAAGCATACAATAGATACTTAATCTTTAACCTTGTCCTGAAATTCTTTGACATTTTTCATGTTATCTTGTTATTTGCCACTGATATGCTTGCAACACCATGCTTGAGAAATTGTTGTAATCTACCGCATACTAAATTCCTCTTATTCCTCAGTGGAAACCTCAGAAAAGCAAAAAAAAAGGAAAAGGAAGGAGTAAAAAAACCTCTTGAAAACGCTGATTTAAAGTAGCTGTGGCAGACTGAAGGTAGGTATTTGAGGAGTGGGTGGAACTGAAGCAAAACACAAATGAGGTAGCAGCACGACTCAAGACTCAATTGGTTTCATCCTTAAACAGTCTGCAGATTTCATTAAAATTATTTTATTTTCCTGTAAAACTTTATTTGTGGATTTTTTGATGTTTCCTGTGGCTGTCATCATAAAATCTGCTGAATGTTTTCCCATAACCGTCAAGCTTTCCAGCTTGTCCAGAATGGTTTAGGCTGTTTCCATTATCCTCGCAGAGGGGAAGTGCTGGATATCATGGTCAAACCTTGTTCCTTCCCTCCCTCTAGGCTGCTTTAGGTTTTGTGGGCAGGGATGTGTGTGGGTAGATGGTTCCCTGATCCCCTTGTTCCTGTTGGCATTTGATCCTCCACTGAAGACTTTCTCCATGAAGTGACATCCAGAAGTGCTTGCTGGTTTTTCACACATGGTAGGTGAGCGCAGCTGTGACTGTGACTTGTGCTTCCAAGGAAGTGATGTACCTCTCTGAGAGACAGAAAACAGGAGAGGCTTTAAAAGAAGCAGCTTTAAAATAAGCAGAAAGTCAAGAGACACTTTCTTAAAGCAAAATTAAGTGCTTTACTGGAGGGAGGTTGGAGTCTAAGATTTCTATTTCCACAGTAACAAAAAGGCATGGTACATGTGGAATATTAAGTGTCGTTGCCAAGGCTAATGGAAATGTCCCAGCTGCTGTTAAAACCTGACATATAACTGTGTTAATTACTGCACACTGAGTCTTCCGTTCCTATAAGAACATGCAAAAAAAAGGTTCAGGAAAATGCCAGGGTGGTTACAGTCAGCACTAGTTACTTGTCCCCCTTACAAAAATGCATTTAAATGATAAAAATGCTTTGTTTCATGTTTGATTAGTTGATCTTAGATAGCATTGGTAGTTTTGGCTGTAGAGATACCTGCAGAATTGGTCAGAATGCTGGCTGTAGGATAGCTATCTACTTTCTGAAGATTACCTACCCTCTTAGAAAGAACTATGTTCAAAATGGTTAGAGAATTAGAAATGTTCCTTATTTGCCACAGAGTTGTTAGGGTTTAACTGAGGGATGAGAATGGAAACAATACCCGAGTTTCTGTTGAAAAGAACCCAAAGAAACCCTACCAGTTACTTGGAAGTGTAGCATCTTTGTTCACTAGTTGTTCCTCCAGGCTGCTAATGGGGCTCTCTGTGCAGGACTCCCGAGAAGAGACTGATGAGGATGTCCTGGTTTTGGCCAGGACAGAGGCATTTTCTTTGCAGTAGCCATGAGGGGGCAGAGCCTGGAGCTGTGTGTGTACATCTGGGTTGCTATTCTGTACCACCCACACCACTGCCAGGGATGGAAGCGAGGGACTCCTGCTCCTGGGAGGAAGGTGGGCATGGCTTGCGGGGTGGGGAAGCATGGCATGTGGAGGGGGTCTCCCGCTGTTTTTCACTGTCCCGGGCTTGGTGAGTATTTCTGCCTGTAAATCACCCTTTCTTTATACACTTCTTTTATTAGTGCTGTTATTAGTACTGTTAACTTTCTTATCTTGTTACTGTTTCTAGTAACTTGTTCTTATCTCAACCCATAATCTCTTCCTTTTGTTTCCCACCAGAATGGGGGAGGAGGAGAGTGGTTTATTTTCTTTCTAGTGGGAGTACTGTATTGGGGAGTGCCCCTCCTAAACCAGGACAGTGGACTTCATAAGATGACACAGAAGGGGAAAAACAGTTCTCCAGCCAAAATGTGAGTTCCCAAAGCATTCCTTCCTCTTTCCCATCATATAAGACGGGTTTATCAATTCAGAAAATGCCATCGTGCTTGTTTAAGTTCTTGTCTACTGTAATCCTTTTAAAAATACTTGGTCCTTAAAACTCTTGTTTTTTAGGGAAGAGACTGGTAAGATTAGTAGGAGGGAAGCATGCCTTTTTCCTTCCATATGTGTTGGTGAGCGTGACTGCTGTGCCCACTTCCCACATGGTCAGTAGTCTGTCTTCTTCTGCATGTGTGAAACATCCCTTATGTTGGCTCCTGTACCTTGTAAATAAAGTGTTTCTATTGCCTTACTCAGAAAATATGTCAAGCTTTTTGTTACATATGCTTCATTGCTCCGACACTTGAGCTTTGCATTTGCATGTGGTTCTTAGATCTCTATGGAGAGAGATTTATTCTCCCTATCCAAGTTTAAACATAGGAGAAAAATCATGGAGTTGTAGGATGGTTTGGATTGGAAGGTGCCTTAACGATGATCCATTTCCATTTCCCCTGCCATGGGCAGGGACATCTTCCACTAGACCAGAGCTCCATCCAGCCTGGCATTGAACACTTCCAGGGATGGAGCATCCACAGCTTCCTTGGGAGACCTGGTTGCAGAGTCTCGCTACCCACACAGTAAAGAATTTCATCCTAGTATCTAATCTAAACCTGCCCTCTTTTCAGTTTAAAGCATTACCCCTTGTCCTGTCTCTACACTCCTTGGTAAAGGGTCCCTCCCTGTCTTTCCTGTAGGCTCCCTTCAGAAGGTGCTGCAAGATCTCCCCAGACCTTCTCTTCTCCAAGCTAGACAGCCCCAGCTCTCCCAGCCTGTCTTCATAGGATGCTCCAGCCCTCTGATCATCCTTGTAACCTCCTCTGGACCTGCTCCAAAGGGTTCGATGTCCATCCTGCCTTGAGGTTGCTGCAGCCCAGAGCTGGGTGCAGTGCTCCAGCTGGGGTATCACACTGCCAGAGCAGAGGGGCAGACTTGCCTCCCTCAACCTGCTGGCCGTGCTGCTTTTGATTCAGCCCAGAGTACAGCTGGCTTTCTGGGCTCCAAGTGTACACTGCTGCTTCAGAGTCAGTTTTTCACCATCCAACAGCTCAGGTCATTCTTGGCAGAGCTGCTTTCAGTGCACTCATCACCTGGCCTGTATGCATGGTTGAGATTGCCCTGACTCAGGTGCAGGGCCTTACACTTGGCCTTGTTAAGCTGACATTATTTGACATTTTAACACTTTTAACACATTTTCTTGTGTCAGGCTAAATCACTGACATCACAGCAGTATCCCAGAATTCAATTTATCCTGAGCTGTTGCTTGTAGTCCCAGAGACATTTTGTGCACTCAGGTGACTTCCACGTCACAAGTGGACTTGTAGCAGTAACCTGTGCTCTTCTGTGGCAGACACGGATGGAACTGCAACACTTGAAGCCATCAGGCTTGGCAGCTGTTGTGTGCCCTGCTTTGTCCTGAAGGGGACAGCTGGGAAGAGCACCCTGGTGACAGCCTGCATCTCAGGCCTTCCACAGCACTTGGGATGTACCATGCCAGTGCTTCCTGCTAGGAGGTACTGGCAATTGATTTAAAATCCTTCCCCTAGGTCATCATGACTTTAAGGAGCCTTTGCACTTACTCAGAAATTGCCTTTCTTCATTGAGTGTGACCTGCCAAGGCAGCTGTGTTTCTCTTAAGCACTGAAGTTAATGATACAAAACATGAACCTTGAGAGGAGGAGATCAGGATTCCAGCACTTATTAGCTGTGTACTCACGGTCAGTGTCCCTTCTGTGGGAGACCAGAAGGATCAGGAGATTTTGTGGCTGCAGGACAAAGTGTAGGCTGTGGCTTGGACATCTGTGATGCTTTCTGCAGTGACTTTTGAGGAGAAGTCCTCAAAAGAAGGCCTCTTTGGCCTTTCTGGGCTTAGTATGAAAGAAGACAAGCTTTCTTTTTTCTCCTGGTGTCGTTTTGTTGTTAGTTCTTTTATTTGTTTGTTTTATTAATGAAGTACAAAGGAAAATACACTCTTCAGATGGAACAGTAACATTGCATAAGAGGGTCCTCCTTGAGTGTGTGGAGGCTGCTGGCATACTCTTTGGTTACATCAAGCCCTGTGGAGTAGGTGTAATCAGAGGGTAATGAGAATGCCCCTGTATGTGCTATGGCACCAGCTGCAGAGTGTGGAAGTCTGGCAGTGTTCTGCCCAGCTGTGTAGCTTCTGTTCTCTTAGGGTTATGTAGTAACCTAAACTTAACCTCTGTTCACATAATCCTAAACTGGCTGTTTACTCAATCACACGTGCAGACTTTTTCATTTCCAGTTTTGCTTGGGACCGCCAGCTCTTCAGTCTCTTCTCACGAAGCTGTGTGTGGGCTTACCTGCCTTTGCATGGTAGGAGTTTGCTCAAGAAGTACCTTCCCAAATGTTAGCCCAGCAGCTGTGTGCCCTGCAGACCTGTGGAAGAGGCAGGGCAGCAGTTGCCAGCAAGAATCACCACCATCTTTTGTTTCCCTCATAGCTATGGTGACCCTGGATGTGAGACCAGGAATGTATGCACTGGAGATGATTTAAGGAAATGTGCAGCACTGCATGCTAATTGATTCGGGTCATGGTACTCACAGGATAAGTGCAGCAGCTTCCTGCCTCCCAAGTGGTTCCTGTGGTTCTGATGTGAACCTCTTTGGCTCATGCCAAGAAAAAAAAAAGCTGCATAGTAATTAAAATTAACCTGGCCTGCTTTAGAAGAGCCTGGTTTGAATTAGGGCATGATTATTAACTCTAGCAGTATTTGGCTTTGCTAAATCTTTCCCTTTGCTTGCATTTCCTGCCATTCCATCAGCTCAGTAGCTGGGGTAGTATCTGTTTATATGAGACCCCTCATCTCATATAAAGGAGGAGGAGGAGGAGAGCAAGGCTTGGCTAACACAAAGCACAAGCCTTGCTGGGACTCTCTCAGGGCACAGGGCTCGGTGGCTGGCAGGGTCTCGTGCTGTCCCATCTGCAGAAAGCCAGCACTATGGGAGCAGAAAACGGGCAGTGAGAAGATAACTTTGTGTGCATAACTGGTCTGAAAGCTGTTCTTCTCATGGGTGTCTATAATAGTTAACATAATTGGGGGCCTGGAATTTACTGCATTAAATCCAAGTCCTCTGAGCTTTAAGTCTTTTATATCTGTGTGTGGGAAATTCAAGAAAAGCAAGAGTGCAACAGAGTTTTAATCTCAAACCATGGAAGCTTCGTCAGTTTGAAGGCTCAAAGTCCCTTGCTTGTGAGTTTTGTTCCCATGAGCTAGATGATGTGCCTGTTTTTTCTTTATATGTAGATGACACCATTTTAATGTCTCTTCAAGCCCTCTCTTGGCTGGGTAATAGGTGAACAGGAGTTTTCATAAAAAAATGCAGTAAAGCCTTTTTGAAAAGGAGCATTTTGCATCTGGTTGTCTTTCCATCCGGTCACAACTGCAGAGTGACAGTTTCAAGGTCTCTCATATGATAGCTGTGCTACTTGTTTTCCAAGGCATTTTTCAGACAGGAGCCATTGGGAGCTGCTGAAGTGTTTTCCCAAATTCTTCCCAGGTGTAGTGCCTGGATGCCCTAATGCTCCTGCCTTGTTCTGATGTGCCATACAATGGTAACGTCCTCCATGACTCATCTCTGGTGATGGAGTGAATATTCTTCTTTTTTCACCATTTGTTTGTTTTTACAGTGTTTGAAAAAGTTGATGTTGGCAGAAAAGCAAAAACCAGTAGGATTATTTTTTGATCCAAACAAGCAGGATATTTGAATTAGAAAGGTCTTTCTCTCAAAAAACTGAAATATTTTTTGGGAAAAAAATGTTTAACATGCATACTGTGTTATGCTGCCCTTTTTTCTCTCTGAAAGAATTATCTCTGCAGTGAAATGAAATTGATCCTTAGTTTGAAGGCTTGTATTGGACATTCCTTCAGCTTGGGAACAATTGGAAAGGAGAGCAAATGTGTGAGTTGTACAGAGAGGCTGTATTTTTGGCTCTGGTTTCCCCCGATTCTTCCTTTGAAGCTCTAATTTATCTTTAGAAAGCATGAGAAATTAGAGGTCACTAAACTTAATTTTCTGTGCTCCTACAAAATCATTAACCACTGATAATACCTAAACATGGCAGTCCCTTCTCCCTTTTTGAAGAATCACAGTTTTGCAAGATACCATTAACCCCCACTAGCTGTAAGGTGTCTCATGTTCTCTAGAGAGCATCTTTGATGTCTCCTTTCTTTCTGTGCAAGGATCAGTGTCCTTTCAGAGAGCTGCAGATGCCTGGTTCTTTAACACTGCAAAATCTTTGCTCTTGGATCCTGCTCCTATCCAGCCATTGTCTGTTGTAGTCCTTGAATGCTGGAAAAAAAAAATCACAAGACTTGCTATTATTTTGGAGGCTTTTGTTTGCTGTTTGTTTCCTGAGCACTTAGTGGCTGGTACTTACTTCAAATTTTCCTTCTTCCATGGTCATGAATGGAATTTATTTTTTTTTTTTAATTTGGTAATAGAAAATAAAGGCTTTCATGTATGCTTTAGAACTGGGACTTGAGCTGGGCACCAGATCTTGATAAACTCGCTGATGGCACTGCAAGAGGCAATTCAAGTGTAGCTAGCATGTTTCTTCTTATGAAACTCTGGTACCTTTGCTGTTGCTTTGGGAAAAAAAGGCTCAATGTGTTCCACTCTACCTGCCCCTGCTTTTTATGCTCTTCTCTTTTGTACAGGGATTACTGTTGCAGATCTATAGGAAAGCACAAAGCCTAGGCAAACACTGAGCCTCCAGAGCCTATGAGAAACCTGTTTTAAGGAAGCATATCTGAAAGGAAGTTGTGGAAACAAAACAGGGATCTCTTCTTTTGGTAGGTGGTACCTATTTGCTGTCTGGAGGAGAAGTACTGTGGTATACCACAGGGACAGTACATTTTAAATTCTGAAAATACTCTGGAATGGGTTTCCTCTCCCATCTCTTCCACCTAGTCAGACAAGATCTTGCTATTTATTTTCTTTATTTGAGTGATGTTATATGTTTGTCTGATACTTCAGTGCATTCCCTATCCGGTCATTAAAGAGGCTCCATCAGTTGTTACATCTTTGTTACAAATGTGTGGTTTAATACCAATAAATTTGAGAGTGTGGGAATGGGGATTTTCATAGTATGCCATTAAGGAAGTGTTTCAAGACTGATGTAAGGGTCATATTCTTTTGCTCTGCAAGCTCTGCGTTTTTCAGGCAAACTTTGCCATAACAGAGCAGTTAGGAAGCAGTGGTTAGTGGGTCAGACAGGCCCAGGGGGCTAAACTGGGGTTTGCTCAGCCAAATGTTAGTGCTTTCTAATCAACACTGAATTTTGCGTGCAACATTCTCTTCCTTCCCCAAAGCCATAACAAAAAAAAAAAAAAAAAAGGGTGTTCAATTGGGTCATGCACAACATCTGTCCTTTGCTAAAGCAGTTAGGGAGGTACCCCAGTGAGGGAAGAGAAGCTGCCTCTAGCTCCTGTTAGAGCATCTTTTCACCACTGTGGCCTTGGCGGTCTGGGACTAGCAGCTGTCAATGAAAATCTGTGTGCAGTCCTCAAACCCCAACTCAGAAGGAAAAGGAGAATTTCCTTTTGGATTTTGTGCTGCATTATTACAACAATTGCAAAATTCCAATAAAACTGTGTCATGAAAATTGGAAGTGCAATTAATTTGCAGTGCTGTGAAATAATTGCAGAGATTTCTTTTCGCCCTGTTCAGCTTCCTAAGGTGTTAGGCTGCTTCACACTAAGGAATTGTTCTGTCAAATCTCTCTGCTGCCACCTGTTCAGTCTCCAGTGAATGTAATTAATGTGATGGTAGGAATGACAGAGGCTTTGGCCTCTCTTGTCTAGAGGGTTTATGTATTCTCCACCACAGACAATGTGTTAATTGGGCTGTCCTCATAAGTTTCAATTTGCTTTGGTACTGGCCTTTTTTGACAAAAGGCTCCGTGGAGGCCAATTTAACTTTTTGAAAGTTCATTGCAGTTAAAAAGCCTCAGTGAACATATAGTGCAGGCATCTTTGAAGATTTTAAGTTCAGCTGAACTTCTTCCAATTAATGGAAGTTTATTGAATTCATCACCCAAAGCAGGCTGAGTCTGTGCTGTATTTTAAGCTAAGAATCATGATTTACTGGATACTTACTGGTGGCTGCTGCAAAGGAACATAAGAGCAAAAACTGGTAATTTTCTTTTTTAAAGTTCTGAAGTAATTCACTTCCATGAAATGAAATATGAGGATCTGATTTGAAGGGACTCAAGGATGATTGAAGTCCAGCTCCTGGCCCTTCACAAGACAGCCCCAAGAGTCACACCATGTGGGTGACAGTGTTGTCCAGTAATTTCTTGAACTCTCTCAGGCTTGGTGCTGTGACCACTTCCCAGGGGAGCCTGTTTCCATGCCCAACCACCCTCTGGGTGAAGAACCTTTTCTAATATCCTGTCTAAACTTTCCCTGACACAACTTCATGCTGTTCCCTCGGGTGCTATCACCAGTCACCAGAGACAAGAGAGATCACAGCCTGCCCCCTGCTTTCCTTCATGAGGAAGCTGTAGACTGCTGTTGCTTTACTGTTGCAAAGAACAGGAGAGTTAACCTGCTTTTGCCTTGTTTGGGGTGAAGAACTTAAAAAATAAAAGCAGAAATTATTTATAGGGAGTGGTACTCTACAAAATATTGTGACAACGGATGACTTTCTCTGAAAGGTCCAAAGCCATACAGTTTTAAAGGTAATAAAGATTGAAGTCGATAACTTCTCTCTGGAAAGCCTGGACTAGTTGTCTTCTCATAATGCTCAGTGCTGTTCTCTCCTTTCCCATTATTTGGTAAGCTGCAGAGAGGCAGTGGGTGCAAGTATGAAAGTAAATAATGCATATTGATATATAAAAGTATATCATGCATATGAAAGTATAAAATGCTTATTGATAAAACCCAAAAAAACAAAAACCCAAATATGCTGGAACACAGAACCAAATGCACGTTTATTTAAATAACTGATTCTCAGAGGAGAGCTGTGTTTCAGGGTACAATCTGTTAGCATCACATCCTGATTAGTATGAAAATTTGTCCCAGTTCAGCAATGCACTGACAGACAGGTCTCCTCATATGCACCAACAAGCAGCCTTGTGAGCTTGAGAGGCAATACTTGGTGTACTTGGCAGCAGAACATACGAGGAGTCTGCTTGCTCAGGGTCTCTGTGTGCATGCTTGTGTTAAAAGACATGTCGGAAAACACTCGTGCACAGCAGGCAGAATTTAGCTGATTTGGGACTTGGCAGTAGTGATTTATTGCTATTGCAAATGCTTGCTTGCTGTAATGGACAGGAAAAGTCATATTTTGCGTTAGACTTAGAAGCAGGAAAAAAATGGTTTGGAACAGTGTATAAAGCATGACTTGGAATAATTTTTATTTGGCTGAAATATTGCATTAAAGACCAAATGAAAGACTTCCTTAGCTTCATTTTTCAGGTAAGTAATTACAGAATGCATTGGTATGTGATAACCAGGAAACAACTGATTATAATGCAATCTACGAAACGTGATTTATACTACGAGCGCAGTCTCTTGGAGATGTGATTGAAGATCACCATCATGGAAATGAAGTACAGTGCATTTTGGATACAAATTATTAAGCTTATGCAGAGAAATTATTTGTGAAAGCATGATTACTGGCCCATAACAGATGATTCAGGCTAGGAATGGGGCAATGTGCATGCAAACTTTGACTTGGAATTCTTTTTTTTTTTTCCAGAACCATGCAACACTTAGTTTTTCCAACTCTGTTTTTACCACTGGTTTCTATCTAGTAACCAATTGTAATAAGAAAAAAACTTTGTGGTGGAAATTGTAATATAATTTCAAATGTTATGCTGTTTCATAGTTGCAAAATCCATTAATAAAAACCGGGGCTTCTAACAGTCACGTATGTGTTGGGAAGTACTGTATTGATTACAAATTACAAGGACTGCAGCAGAGCAGGCTTTTCTGAGTTGCGTTTTTCAGTCTTTTGTAAAAATGCAGAAACACCCCCAGATGGGAGTTAATTTTTCAATAATGAAGTGCTAGCAATTACTTTTACTGCAACCCTCCTGGGTAATAATTCTTCTATAGATAACTCCCCTTGTATGTGCATCTCATGGTATCAATTAATGCTGTAATACATACTCTATTTCAAAGCTGCATTATACTGAATAAGCTTTCATCTCTGAAATGCTGAAACTCCTTTAGATACAACCATACTTAAACCTGCATGTAGCAGCTAGGTGGCAGAAACTGTGCCTTTTTAAAGTAAAGTGGTACTATAAATGCAGCAGCCTTGCTTTGTAGGGACTGTTCAGTTTCTTTAAAAGTAAAAGTTTTGTGATACCTTTGTATTGCCAGAAATGTGTCCTTTGAGAAGACAACAGTAAGCAACTTCCTTCAGTTTTATTGATGGTATCTTTTCTCTAAGTTGTCAGAAATACATTCTTCTGTTGCATACCTGCCATCTACACGGTTATAGAAGAAAAATAGCTGAGAGATGTCACCTTGTGCTTTTATAACTGTGGCATTCTCAGTGTCTGCTGCACCATTTACCTGTCATACCTTGCACACCTATATACATACAACAATTAAACATGTGAGTGTGCCCCTGTAGAACAGAAGCCTGGGGGTTAACTATTTAAAAGCAGGGACTGTTTCATGGGTTTGTTTATCAATGATGGCCCAGTCTGCTGGGTTTTTCCTCTGCATAAAACGTTGGCCCAGCAATGTGTGAAGGTGCTGTCTAATCTGTGAGCTACCTGTGCTGTGGCAACAGCAAATAATATTTTAGCATGCACCATCTTATCAAAGTTACACAAGTTTGTTTTAAGAGTCCAGTAGACTTACTGAAGAACGACTAAGTTATTTTGTGTGACAGGTTGGGAAATAAGTGCTTTGTTACAAAATGGGGTATTTAAGAAAATGCTTGAGGATGCAGAACTTCTGACCTCTCTAAACGAACACTTCATGTGCAACAGCTCTCTTAACTCTTGGCTTTCCAAAAAGCTCGATTTCTTAACAGCCAGGTTGGTTAGAATTTGCAGCACATGAACTGCAAGGTGGTTCATTTGTAGTGATGTTTAACCTTCATTAAATGGGACACTAAATAGGATTGTATAACTTTACTAGACTCAGAAGACAGCGTGCAAGTTTTCCTCATAGCTGAAATTGTCAAGAGCAGGGTGTCCTAAAGGGCAGTGAGAGGGATTAGTGTATCTCACGTGCATTGGACATTGAGGAACACAAGTCTTACATGGCAGTTGAATAATTTGTAGGGTTATTGTAAAGCCCTTTCAGTCACTCTTGCTTTTTAATGTCAGTTTTACACATTAACGTTATTGAGAGAGCATTATGTTTTTTACTACAGAAAGTGCTATCTGAATAAAATGTTCTTGAGAATCTTCCCAAGAGCTTTTCTTTATAAGAACAAGCACATTGACTTAGCAAATTGCTAAGCTGTTCATTAAGGCAATATGCTGGAGCCACTAGCCTCAAGTGATTTCCATGAATTTGAAGTCATAGCTGTACCTGTTTCTTGGGTTTATGGCTTTGAGGAAGTGAGTTGAATTCTTTTAGCCCACTTCTCATTCATTTGTTTACGTATTCAAGGTGCTTTACGGGCAATTATTGTCTTCAAAATGCTTCAGAGCCTAAATGGAGGGTGCTGCTGAAGAAGTTTCTCTGTGGAAACACGTGACTCAGAGTTGCAGATTTTATTCATACTTGTTCTTAGCATTATCAGCTAGTGTGTGTGTTTGCACTCTCCAAAAGAGTGATGTCTGAAAATGCTCATAAATCACATCCCTTTGGTTTCTTCTGTTGCAACCATGAAGTGGAAGACTGAAAGGCAAAATGAGCTGTAGCTGAAAAAGAGGCATTGCCTTACCTTTAAGAAACCAATGGCAGATTTTTCCTGCAGTTTAGTTTCCTTCCAGCATTCTCATGGCACTGTCCTCTCTTTCTATGTGTGCTTGTCTAAATATGAAAGACTTAGATTTTTTTATCATTTCAGAGGAGACAGACAAACAAGACCACAAAACAAAAAAACCCTAAAAACTCAGCAGGAAAAAACTTTGGGGAAGTCCACTGCCACTTCAGAATTTTGACTTGAAGCTCTCTTGGGGTTCTTCCAGCTCTGGAGCTTCATAAATATGAAGCATGTCCCTGCTGCCTACCAGCCTGTAATTGGTTTCTGTGTTCACATGGGAAGGCTGAGTTCCGTGGTCATCCAGACAACAGAGGGACCTCAGCCTCTGCTACGTGACTGAGAAGAGGTGGCAGACAGGGTTTAGGGTTTTGAAAAGAGTTGCTGCATTTCCTGGAGTTCATATGCTTGGCTACTCTTGAATGGAGAAGCTCTTGCACTCCTTCCTGGTCTTGAGACATGCAGTCCCTTCCTCTTTGTTTACCCATCTTCAAAGACTGAGTTTTTCCTTGTGCTCTGCAAGTAAAGTTAGCATATTCTGTCAGTGGCCATCCCAAGGAAGGCAGAGAGCCTGCAGCTGGAGCAGGGAGGAGGTACATCTGCTGTGGGGCCCTGGTCCCTGCTCCACTGGTGACTGAGCAACCTGGGTTAAAGAGGAGAGGGAGCGGCTGGTGAGCAGGGGGATTGCACTTAGGGATGGGAAAGGCTGCACATGGAAAAGTGGAAAGTCATGGGAAAAGAAGCACTTCTTGCACATGAGGTTAATAAAGAAAAAAAAAATTGTCTAAACGGGAAGTGAGTTAAAATTTGTGCTTGGGAGCCTGTCAGTTAAATCTTGATTTATCTCTTCACGCAACTTCTGTATGTACTTCAATATATTATTACTGCCATAGATGTCAGTATATGCATTTTATTTTGGATACGTAATGCTAGTAATGCAATGTGGCATAAATCATCTGGAATTTAAACTCATGTTGTGCCCATTTCACAATTTAGTACTTCTTTCCACTGTTAAATTGAGTTATGGTTTAACATCTGTTGGGACAAATTGGGCTACATGGCAAATTGTGAGAGGGAAAGTGTGTGTGACTATTACTCATTACAGTTTTAAGTGTAGCTAATTTCTCTTTGTCTTTCTCCCTCCCTCATTTCATAAACTACTCTCAATCTTGGCTTTAGAGCCACTGATTTACATGTATGAGCAGTTTCTCACCTGAGCAGCCTCTTCTCTAGCCTTATGGAAGGATTCCTCAAGAATTTAATATGGAATTCACAGTCTGGTTTAAAAGAATTTGGGAAGCTGTGTCAATGCTTTACATTTCTCAAGGACATAGGTCATCATGGTATTTTCAGGCCAGATTCTGATATCTCTTCTTTATCAACAGTTTTCACTGCAAAAAGGTCCAAATCCAAAGGCTGAATGTAGCAGATCTAATAAAAGCAGCAGAATTTTACTCTTTTTGGCTTTTACCGTGTCCGCTGCGAACTTGAATAATGTTTTTTCATCATGTTTGTGAGATAATCCCTTTTTTTTTCTGCTTGATTTATTTCTAACAACTCTGAAGGCCAATGAATATGGTATTTTCTGGAATGAAGTGTGTGTTTGGAGGCTGGGGGGAGTGTCAAGCTGTTTTTTGTCCTTTTGTTTTGAACTCCTCTTCCACAGAAGACGCGGTGTCCTACAGACAGATAGAACAATGCTATATTCCGCTTTAGCATCCAATCACAAGCAGGGGCTTTGGAATTAAAGCTGGCGAATTGCCTGGATATGTCCAGTTTTTAACAAGCACTGCTTTGTGCATTAGCACCCTACGCTTCCTCCCTCCCTCCCCCCAGTGCTGCCACTGAAGAGAGGAGGAGAAACAAAAAAAAAAAAACAAAAAAAAAACCCCAAACAGAATAAAAGCATCTGTTAGAGTGAAAATGGGGAAGAAAGAAGGGATGAAAAGGGCAGAAAAAATATATGCCAGAACAGCTGTCAAATTTGTCAAAAGAGCTGGAGAGCTGGACATTTTAAGTTAGTCACACTCCTGAGTATCTGATTACCTATGTGTAATTTTTTTTTTAACATTAGGGACAGTGTAGATGCAACACAACTTTTGTACAGAATGCAGCTCAGTTTTCATCAGGATGTTTGAATGCTCATTTACCAGAACTTTGTACCCAGGCAAGAGCATGTGAAAATTTGACACTCACATGTTCTTTCAGGGAAGGGCACTGAGGCTGATAAGGGCTCTAGAGAGTGAGTCATACGAGGAGTGATTGAGGGGGCTGGGGGTGTTCAGCCTGGAGAAGAGGAGGCTCAGAGGAGACCTTGCTGCTCTCCACAACCACCTGAAAGGAGGCTGTAGCCAGGTGAGGGTTGGCCTCTTCTCCCAGGTAACCAGGATGAGAGGTCATAGCCTCAGGCTGTGCCAGTGGAGGTTCAAGTTGGACATCAGGAGGAATTTCTGCATGGAAAGATTTGTTAGGTGTTGGAATGGATTGCCCAGGGAGTGGTGGGGTCACCATCCCTAGAGGGTGTTTAAGAAAAGACTGGACGTGGCACTCAGTGCCATGGTCTGGTTTGCAAGGTGATGTTCACAGGTTGAACTCTGTGATCTCAAGGTCTTTTTCAACCTAATTGATCCTGTGATTCTGGGATTCTTTTTTTGAGTATGCAATCAAACATGTGCTGTGGTGAGGAATATAGGTTATTATTGAGCATAGTAGCTAAGTCAGAGTCAGACAGACTTTGAGGTAGATTTTTAAACAGCATTTTATAAAATATTATTGTTTGTGCTGCCTTTCTTCCTAATTTCCTGAAAGATAAATAAATGGAAGTGCCAAGCTCAAAGGATTATTCTTCTTGAAAGAGGTCTGTGAAAGTATTTATCTGATGACCTGAAAGACAGCTACCCATGAAGAAAAGCACTATGCTACTGTTGGCAAGCTTATTGACAAAATGGTAGGTGAAGAGCCCCTTCTGACCCCCTGGTACCCCGTTTTACTTTGATCAAGCAGTGTGATTGATTGCAAATCACTATTGAGGTACTATTTTTACTCACCTGAAAAAATGTTTGTCTGGTACATTTAATGCATCGTGTCATTTCAGCCTACCTACAGAGAAAATTTCAGATTTAAATGAGGACATGTTCCTAAAATTAATTGGTTTGCAGTAGCTGCATCTAGTACTGCACTCCAAAGAGGAAGGAATTGTGAACAAGTGTGCAAATAAGCCAACCCTTTAATGAGAGAGGGGATAAGGAGGAGGTGGCCCTCTGTGCTCCCCAGCTGGGCTAAACTCATGGGAGCAGGAGTCAGCAGACAAAGCTGAAAACAGAGCTGTGAAGCTGAACAGAATTCTTGTAATTCTTTTGAACTGCAGGCAAAATTGTTTGACAGTGAAAATTGTACCAGAGGAATGTATAAGCTCAAATATTTTCAATGTAGAGAGCAAAGGGAAATCTATAGTCAAGTAAATGACCATAACAGATGGCAGGTGTTTTCTGCATTTGCATTTTATTTTTGACCCAGGAATGAGGCTCTGGAGCAAATCTCATTTATCCTTGTGCGCTGTGCTTTGGTTCAAATCTCAGAGCAGTCCTGGAGTCCATGACCTGGTTTCCTTTTGGATGAAAATGGCCTGAAATTTGCCCTCCAGGAGGGCACTGGGGAAGTTCCCACCATTGAGGGTTGCTCAGTTCATGGGATCAGGTTAGAGTTGGTTTGAAGTCACCTCCTCTCTCCTGAAAGTGCATGGGCACTGAGACCTCAGCAGTGCCTGTTCCCCCTGCAAGTCTGCTGCTATTGCTTTGCAAGTTTACTTTTCTGTTGAATCTGCAGTGACTACTTAAAACATGTTGACTAAGCTATAGACAGCTTTTTTGGTAACTTTCCACGTGGTTTTGTCATGCATAAAATATGCAGGTCTATTTTCAGAAGATTCATAATCTAAGTTTTTTTAATTTATTAAAAGATGGAGGATAACTAATAAATCAGTTTGAAGTTATTCTTGGTTTGAATGAAGACCCCATCATTTTAATGCACTCCAAAACCTTCAGTATTTATCAGTTAACTAAAACAACTGTATAGCAAATCTGCCAGCAGAAATAGTTGCATCTGATCACTCCTGACCATGTGCATGCTGTATTTTAAACCTGCATGTGATCTGCCACATGCTGCCAGTGAGCCACACTCGTTTTGGCACAAGTCTTTGTGAGAAGGTGCAGATCTGAGGGAAGCTGGAGAGTGGGGAGCCCTTCTGAGGAGCTGGGAGGTCTGGGGAGCTCACGCTTGTCCCTCTCTCTGCAGTGAGGGTGGGCTGTACGCACCTGGGCAGCCGTGGGCTCTCCTGGCTGCCTTCAGCAGCATCCTGAGCAATCCTGCAGGGCTTTGGTGAGGACAGAGCACTTGTGCTTGGGCTGGCTGGGGCAGCCTGGCAATGTGCTGCTTTGGCAGGGGTGTGCAGGGCCAGCTCTGGGAAGCACTTCCCAGCCCCTTGGGTTAAGGTGGCGGCTACAGCTGGGTTTTTTTCCCAAATCTGAATTACTCTCTCTAAGCAACTGGGCCAGCAAATAAATAAAATGAGCAGGAAAATGAGAGTTTAAAAACAAAAAGTCATTTCAGTAGTCTCTAATTCTGGGTACTTAGCTAGGGACTGCTGCTAATCTGATTTGTCTTTCTTTGAAACCTAACCAAAAGCATAGGCTCCTTGAGTATATGCTGCACACAATAATCATGTAGGTGATAAATCTGTTTAAACCTCAGCTTAGGTTTTCCAAGTTTCAGAGGTAGTTTTGTGTAGCAGCGTTTGGCTTATGAGGAAAGCTTAAGAAAGTATTTTATTTAGTTTTTGATTTGCTTTTATGGCACATCCCTTTCCACCCACCACAGCTCCCCAGCTGTGCTTGAACAGCTGATCAGGGTTCAGAGTAGTATCTGTGCCAAGGAGATGGTGCATGTGAAAAAATCAGGAGGTAAAAGTTATGTCACAAGGGAGTCGAGTTAGTGTGACTCATTTCACTCTGGCCTTTAGATCTGATGCTTTTTTTGATTTTAATTAGTTTCTATAGTTCTCCCTTTAAAGTGTGTTTTGGTTTGGCAGAGCAGACTTGATGAACAAGTAAAACAATCAAGTGATGCTGAAATGGTGGTGTTGAATAGGCTGTAGCACAGCTTCTGAGATTCTAGAGAGTTTATGGAGGTATAAGGGCCACCAAGTTGATCAGAGGGATGGAGTGCCTCTGCTGTGAAGAAGGGATGACAGGACTGGGTTTGCTCAGCCTGGTAACAAGCAGGCTTTGGGGTGACCCAATCGTGGCCTTCCAGTTCCTGAAGTGAGCCTACAAGAAGGATGGAGAGAGACTTCACAAGAGCATGTAGTGACAGGACAAGGGGGAAGGGCTTCAAACTGAGAGTAGGTTTAGATGAGGTTTTAGAAAAAAACCTTTACCGTGCGGGTGGTGAGGCACTGGAGCAGGTTTCCCAGAGAAGCTGTGGATGCCCCATCCCTGGAAGTGTTCAGGGAGCTGGAGCTCTGAGCAGCCTTGTCCAGTGGAAGGTGTCCCTGTCCACAGTAGTGGGGCTGGAACTAATTTATCGTTAAGGTCCCTTCCAGCCCAAACCAATCTATGATTCTATGATACTTTTAGTCAAAATGGAGACACAGCATGGCTCGTTGCAGCCCAGCAGTGGAAACCCACATCTCTTGCTGGGCCTGGTGGGAGCTGTGGCTCCTTGAGGAGGTGCAGGTCTGCATGGGGCAGGGCTGTGCACACCAGCAGGTGCAGCCAGAGGTGGCTGTGTCTTCAGTACTGTGGCTCATTAGGGTTGGTTCTGTGGAGTGAAACCACTGTTCATAAGGTCCCAGAGAACAAGTTACTGGAGGGTGGAGGGTCACGGCAGATTAGCTCTGGTTGGGGTGCTTTGTGTGCTGCTGGAGCACATGTCTGGGTTTAGTTGCACTAACAAGGAAGCCAGTTTGTGTGCTCTGAAGCTACACCACAATGTGGGACAAGAGGAGTGGCAAGGGGGCATGACTGGGAGATGTGTCAGAAGTGCACTTATGTCTTCATCTAAATATAATTGTTGGGGCTTTTTGCTCCCTAGCTGTTCAGTCTCCCATGTTGTTGTAAGAGGTCAGTGCTGATTTTCCTGTTGAATTTAGCATTAGTGTTCCCTGGCTATTGAAAGGATCACTGCAGTGTTCCTAGCTTTTTGTTGGGTTTTGGCTGAAGCATATCACTTAGTTATAATTCACATGATATTGTCTGTCACTACTAAACTGCAGTGTTG
Source organism: Euphonia xanthogaster (assembly GCA_034509185.1). NCBI lineage: Eukaryota > Metazoa > Chordata > Aves > Passeriformes > Fringillidae > Euphonia > Euphonia xanthogaster. The sequence continues at coordinate 97,315,738 of JAYDZK010000001.1, read as the reverse complement.
CCCTTGTCAAAACTTGGCTCCAGCTGTTCACCAGAGTGGTGTGAATGGTGTTTGAGTGTGCACATCTGGCCATTTTGGAACAGGTTTAGTACATTCTTTTCTGTTTTAGAGTTCAATTTGCAGCTGTAGAGCAGACACAGCACTAAATTACTCAGATTCAGATAAATGCTTTCTTTGTGACTGCTTTGTGGAAAAGATTTATGGCAATACTCTGTATCCTGATAGGTTTCTTCCCCTTCTCTTGCCACTCGCCCAAAGTCTGACATCCTACAACTTGTGTGTTAGTCTTAGCATCTGCTTACCAAGTATATAATTGTTACCTAAGCTGAAGATACAGATTGTGTAATTAAAGCAATAAGCTGAAGTAGGGATTTAAATTGCATACCTTTTGGCAGCTGTAGAAATTGAGAAAAATTTAAAAATTAAACTTTAGCCCATGAGTACCAGCAATGTCTGTCCTGCACTTGAGGAACATTTTTGTAATCTGTTTCAATACTCTTAAAATAAAGCTAGGAAAAGGGACTTTCACTATCTGGGAGAGCCAGAAATTGATTCACAAAAAGCAAAATTAGATTTTTTTTCTCATAGAGTTTCACTTGGATGTATTTCAGTTAGTAAGGCCATTTTCCAGAGGGGAGTATGTGCAAAGATAATTACTGATCTGGTGTGGGTCTCAGTGATGCTCATACTCAGCAGAGTTCTATTTTAAAGTCTTAAAATAATAACCTGAAAGTATTTGTTTTCCCTTGTAGGCTTAGATCTTGGTATTTCTTTCTAAGTAATAGGTGATGGAGGAGAAATGGAGGGTGCTTTTTGGCCACAGCTGCATCTTTATCTCTGCTCAGCTTTTCACCTTGTCACTGGTAGTGTCTTGGCCTCTTGCATCTTCACTGAGTGAAGATGTTGAGGCTGCATCTGTTCTACCTTTTTCAGTTTCTAGGAGGATCAGTCTACTTAGTCTTTTCTTAATAATGATCAATCCATATTAATTTGGTTATAAATCATTGTAAGAGTGAATATTATTTATTCATTAAATTTGAGCAAAGAACTTGAACACATACCTGTGCTATGCAGGTGCAAACTTTCTGGGTTTTTTAAGGTCCAGTGTCTTTTACAGTGGGTTGTTGGACTCTGTTTCCTTCTTCAGTTCCCAGTTGACTGGTTGAGAATGCTTTTTGTCCCACCTCCTCCCAACAAGTTCTGTCTGCATTGCTGGAACCAGCTGCTGTGAGCTGTTACCACTTTGCTGCTTTAGCAGTTCTTGGGATAGAATGCTCAAGAAAGTGATGTTTCCAGGACCAGTCAAAACAGGTGCTAAGTGCTAGACAGGGAGACCATGGGAAGTGTGGGTGCTGATAACTTGCTGTTTGTCACCTGACCTGAATTATTGTGCATTATTGCTTCTTTTTGCTTGGGATGCAGAGAACTTGCTGCAATTATCTGTAGTCTTATCTTAAAACATTTTATTCTGCTTTGTAAAATGACTTTGAAAAACACCTCATCCAGTTCCAGCAAAGGGCAAGCCACTTACCTGCTTGCTGGTTGAACCATTGGGAAGATGGGTAGTTGAAGTGGAAACCCGTGAAGTGAAAACAGAGCTATTTGCTTTGTACCCTCATGAGCCAAACTGATGAGGCATTTGATGGTGGAAGCTGCAGATTTTAATTCCTCTCTGGACACTTATTACATTGCTCTATAATCTCTTGACAACCTTTTTTACTTGTACAGGCTGAAAAACAGAATGAGTGCATTGACTATGATATCTTTAGCATTATACACTCCTGTGTGTTCTCTTTGCCAACTTAATTAGCTAAGTTAGCACACTCCTAACTTTAAATCATTAAAATGCACTTACAAAGTAAATCACTCAGAAGTATTTTACTCTTAACCTATAAGTGACTACTACATGATTTTCATTTGGTGTAGGTCAGTTTGAAGCCTCATGCTTTTTGCAGACTCCTGATAGGGAGGTGGTTCATGTGAGGAGAAGCACTTCCTGAGAAATGTCTTCTTTTTTTTTTTTCTCTTTTTTTTTTTTCTCTTTTTTTTCTTTTTTTTTTTTTTTTTGTTTTGTTGGAGCTGAAAGAATTCTACACCGATGTGGAAGGTCGTGTTTTGCTTATTGGGAGGGAGGCAGAAAGCTGTTTCTCAGATGGTTTTAGGGAGCTGAGTCGGGGCTTGGACAGTTAAATTGTATTTATTTGTAACAGATTATTACTCCTGTAAAATCAGTCAGGACACAGGCTTTGGGTTTTCCCTCTTCTAAGCCTTTGAAAATGCTTAGGGCACATATGTGCACTGACACATATATACATGCATAGAAATATAACAAATCTCTTCTTCATGGTCAGAGTATTTATCTGGTATTGTAATCCTTCTGTCTTACTGTGAAATTCATATGTTAGATTTGCTGGAATATTTTATGTGAATTGCTGTTGAACTTGCTAGGTGTCTGTTGCAGCTCATAATAAAAAAGAAACTCTTAATGTCCAGCAAGTTTGGTTTTTATCCAAATGCTGTCTTGAAGGCTCTTGGTTTTTTTTTACAGTGCAATTTTATTTTTTTTTATCCGTTATGGTAGAAGACTTTTGACAAGTGTGTTGGCTCTTAGCAAGAGGTCAATGAGACTGAAGTTATTCAAAAACATCTCTGTTTCAGGAAAAGAAGGGCACAACCTTTGGGGTGCTTTGTTATGATCACTGCTTGTTCAGAGATGGATTCACTGGTGCTGCTCTGTTCTGTCAGCGTGAAAACCACTAAAATGTTCAAAGCATATTAATAATGACTTTTGCTCCTTGATCTGTCACTTCTTTGTAACTGCTTTATTGAGAGATCAGAGAAGGAAATCCAGCAGAAATCCAGTGAAATATTTAGGGGACCAGAGCATATGAGAAAGAAGTCAGAGGGAAGGAGGAAGGCTGGGGTTGAGGGGCTGGTCTAATCCCCAAATCATAATGGACATGTGTGAGAAAGTGGAGGTAAATGCTTCTTATATGTGCACCACAAGGACAGGGGGCAGTTGTCACTTGTAGCAATAAAAGCAATTTTTTTTTTTGGACACAAGAAGAAAGAACTGTAGTGAGAGTGGTTAAGTGCTGGAAGTCACTCAGGTTATGGAAACTTTGATCTTGCATATTTTCAAAATTCAACTGGTCAAGGCCTGGCAACCTAGTCTAACTGCAGAACTGTCCCTTTTGTAAGCAAGAGATCAGACTTATTCACCTTCTGAGGCCCCTTCCAAATGACTCTGGCTTGATTTGCACAGTTCATAACACACCTTTGTGGGTTGTTTCTTCCCCCATTTCTCCTGCATCCCCTCCAGGGAAGTACAGACACACAACTGTGGGAGAGAAATCCCTGGCACAAAAAAAGACTGTAGGTTTATTATCAAGCAGTTGAGAAGGTCCTTTCAGACAACTGGTATTTCAAACTGCTGCCTAACTTCACAGGGAACTAATTCTGTGATTTGTCACCCCCCTCTAGGTGAAAAAGATGCAAGTCAAATTTTAAATAGATACTAAATAGATGCTAATCATCAGTGGGAATATGTTCCTCTAACTCTTAATAGCTTTATGTGACCTTGTAGTCATATATAACTTATCATGCACAACTTTTTGCAATGTCCTGCTGTGAGGTGAAGACTGCAATGAGGTCAAGTTGCAGTTCTCATTTAATATACATTGGGTGTCTCATCCCCCCTTATCATACAGACTTAGAGCCTGTTACTAATTTTGGTGATGGCAAATACTTTCAAATACTTCATTGCTGGAAGATTTAGTCCAAGTGCTGTTGTTTAAGCATTATGTAACAGAGTCAGGCCATTTTATGAGTATTCATTCACATGATCACTGCATAATGCTGAAACTAGGCAACCATAGATGGATGATGGAAATGGCATCAGTCAACACAAGATGATTTTCCATTTTCACCTTGAAATCACAAACATTTATTTTAAAGGGTTGATGAAATTTTTATCATTTCTCTATACATTAGCTAGTCAAAGTAATTGCTTTACCTGTGACCACCTCTGCTCAAGGATCAGGTCACTATTTTAAGAAGCCAGAAGAAGTAGTATAGCCAGTGTTAGGTATTGAAAAACTATTTGTTTGAAAAATTGTTGTGTTTAAGCTAAGTTTTTTTTTCATTTTCTGCCACTTGGAATAATCAGTGACTCTTGTGTTTCAATGAAACAGAAAAAGAAAACAAAAATAAACAGGATGCCTCCAACAGTGCTGATTGGTAGCTGGGAGCTTGTTCTCCCTGCTCAATCACATAAAGGATCTACATCAGAGTTGTCAGTGCCACCAGTCTCTCATTAGGCACATTAGCTCCCTAATAGGGTGAGAAACCAGGGAGCCCTTGGTGCACCTCAATCCTCTTTGTCACCATGGAATTGCCCAACTCCTCAGCTACTTCCATGAATTGTGTGATGTAACTGATTTCGTAGACCCACAAAATATTTGAAATTATTATTCCTTGTTACTGGAGTAAAAGATGTGTGTATTTTTGAATTGTTTCCATTGACACTCATTGAAGTGTTTTCTGACATTCAGAAGAGCACTACTGAGTGTTTTGAACCATTGAGACTGGGTTTTCACTTCTTGTGGAGGTGTGTCTAAAATAGATCTGTTGGGTTTTAGACAACTGTCATTGAAATTTGCCACGGTTATGTGGTTAAGGTTATTGTATTACAGGTTCAGAACTGGACTTTTCCTGAATGGAAAAATTGCTTTTAAGAAACTGATGACCAAACAGAACAAATATGTATGTTGAATAGTTACATTTATGGAGTGCAGCCAATACCAATGTGTGGAAAGAATTGCATAAGTCTTAGGAGATACTGGAAAGATTTGGTCACTAATGAACTATAAAAGATTTTCAAAAATTCCTGGTCTTTTTTTATATTTTTTATTGCTTTCTGTGACAACTTTAACGACAGAGATGCCAAAAAATCTGTGGACAAAAGCTGTTATACATTATCCAGAGCATTACAGTATCATTTCTTTAACTTCACAGTTAAACAAAGAAAAGTAACTTCTACAAAATTTCATTTTAAAGGATTAGCATATATGAGCATACAACAGGAAAAAAAGGAGCTTAGTTGTACTATTCTTGAGTCAATAAAAACCCTAGCATGATCAACCTTATTTTACTGACCTGAAAAGAAATAATTGTTATGCTTTCAAAATGCAGTTCCTTACAGCTAAACAACAAAATGCCAAAGAAATTACCCTTTTCCGTCATGTACCATCCAGTGAAAGGTATCTGGGTAGCTGAAATTGGTGGGGAAAGCCTTTATTCCCATGGTCTCTTTGGATCAAAAAGGAAATTGCAATGTTGCTGTTCCTAAAACCCTGTCAAATGCCTTGGAATGGGTCTTTGCTTCACGGTGGTAGTTCAAGTCATGAGATTGGGCAGGGGTGAGTTGTTGAGGCTAAGAGCTTCTCCTCTTCTATTCAGACCTTTGAAAATATCTTAAATTGCCATTCACCTTTGGTGAATGCATTTCCTTTAAGTGCTAATCTCCTGTCACCTCTCTGATAGATACATGGCTGTTGGTGAAAGCATTTCTGAAACAAAACAAGGTGAATTAAATCTGGTCATCATGTCACCATGAGAAAACACACTGATATCTATCATCCCCTGGGTTCTCCCCCAGCTCCTTGCAGTCTCTGTGCAATTCCAGCACACATCTGTGTAGCTCCTTCTGGAAAACGTCCAGGAGCTGACAGTGGGGGCAGCTCTAGGTGATGTGTTCCGGTCCTTACACCTGAGCTGGGCATTTGTCTTTGTTTTCTCTTTTATTCCTCTTCCCTCAATCACCACCTCCTCACAGTTTCCTAATAACCAGTCTAAATTTCTTTTTATCATCACTTCAAGCCAACTGTGCTGTTTGTCCTGAGGGAATAGGGAGGATATTACGCTCTCTCTGATCCTCTTTGCAGAAACCTTTCAGACATCAAAGTGTTCTGTCATGCTTCTTTCTTTTCTTTATAGACTATCAATCTAGTGACAGAGGGAGGTCTATCAGAGTTTAAAAAGTGAAGATATCTGTGAGCTCACAGGTGTGTTCAGTAGCCAGTATGTAGCATAAGTAGCTGGGGAAAAGCATGTGTAGCTTTCCTTCTGTTGACCACTCTTACCTTGATTTACATGGCCTTTATCTATGATGGTCACTTAGTGACCCATAATGCTCAATAGCACATTACTTGACAGAGAAGAATGACTTAGAAAAGCTGGGAGCAGTAGTTTCTTACAGTTGCTTGTTTATTCTTGCCTATCCAGTCCAGCAGTGCCTGCGGGCGGGTTGGCAAGGTGGGCTTGCTTTGCAATAGCAGGGGTTTGTAACAGACCTGAGCAGCTCCTCATGCCGGGTCAGTCTCCACAAGACCTGCAATGAAATGCTTCTGCTGGAACCAGAGTGGGGGATTTTAATCTGGCCTTGCTGGAAGCTGCTGTTGTCATTCTTAGGGAGTGCAAAAGGCAAAGAGAGGTAAGCATCCCCATCCAGGATCCAGGAACAGTGCCAGAGAGCCTGGCCTGAGTATTTCTGCTTTTATGGTTTCTTTTAAAAAGTATATTAATGAGGTGGACAGTGCAGACTGCCTACAGAAGTTCTAGATGTCATTGCCTGAAAATCTTCCTGTTCAGGAAATAAAAATGGCTTTTTAATGAAAGCTTCTTTTGGATTAAGCAAAAGCTTAATCCAATTCAGAGTGGAGTTTACGTTGGTGTGTATAAGCTCTGAAATAAGTCTTGGCTTGAGCTACATTTGTAAGTCCAGTGACAAATTATAACTCTTAAATTGAAAGAATCTTGTTTGGGGGTACAGATGTGGCCTCTTGCATGTTTTCTGCATACTTTCATTAGCCAGTAGTTTTCTAAGGAGGCAGTGGGTATAAGGATGGGGCCTTTGTATATATAGGAGTTTGAGGTGATGATTTAACTGGGGAGAAAACAGAGGAAAAACAGCTGGCCTCTATTAGTTTCTCCTATCAGAAATGGGATTTGACATCAGTAGATGGGGCTTCCTTGTGAACTGCAAGAGGATGTAGGGATGACAGCTTAACCCCAGCCTCTTAGTGAAGATTCAGCGGGATTTCTGTTTTCTGAATGCCACAGTACTTTACATGATGCCCAGGAAATACTGTCAAATTATTTACTGGTTTTTCACTTGTGCTCTTCTCAGTATAATAATGAACTTCAGACTGAAGAGAGGAGTTAAAACAAAACTGAATAATACATGAAGAGATTCTGAAGGCTGCCAGTGATGAAGCTTGCTTTGATGCCTTGTTCAAACACTGGTCAAGACATAATTGAAACCCTGATCCTGTCTCCAGTCCCTTTTCCCCTTGGTGTGGGTGAACCCACCCACCTGCCTCTGTGGCTGAAAGCCTGCTCAGTTGGGTTTGTGGTGGCCTCTACTGGTGTTCCTCTGCAAGCGAAAGAAGTCACAAGCCCAGCTGTTCTAGTTTGCTCCTTTGGAAACATAATAGCCCAGAAAATCTCTCCTTTTTAAGTGAAGTTACGGAGAGGGAAGATGAGAAAAGCTCTTCTAGTGCATCTGCTGTTGTGCCCCTTTGAATCAAGACCTGTCACCAAGAGTGCAGCTCTCAAAGCTGAGTGTTCTTCTGCTGACCATTAGGGGTTTGTTGCCTCCAAGAGCAGATGTGGCCTGGGAGAAGCTCCTCTTGGGCCTCGAAGCAGCTCCTGCCAGCTTTGGTGCTGGGTTGCAGCTGCAAGCCAGCTGGGGTCAGGCAGCCGGGGGAGTTGGGGTGCTCTGCCCCGTGTGCTCCTCAATGAGCCTTACCTGCTTTGGATCACTCAGGCTTAACCTGTTCCTGCCACTCCAGAACAATTTGATTCCACAGGTCATTAAAGCTACTTAGAAGCCTTCCAGCTGTTGTGGACAAAATAAAATTAATAAAATCAAGAGAGGCCTTGAGCATGTGTCAGTGAGAGGATGCTTTGAACTGATGAGAGTACAGGGCTTTTCCCTGCTCCTGCTAGGCCAGAGAAAGCATGCCAGTGGGTTTGCACACCAAGGGAAGCATGGTGGGAAAACCTGGAGCCGGGGCAAGAAACATCACTGAGAGGAGTTGTCTAGGTTGTGTCTCCATCCTTCTCAGCTGCAGAGCAAGGCATTGCTGTGAGCAGCAAAAGGCCTTCTTGCTTCAGGTTTAAATGACTCTTCACATGCTTATGAACATCACACCAAGACCTTTTTGTAACCTTTTGCCAGTAAATTGTCAGTGAGGGAGAGGGGATCTATGGGTGGTTTGTCCATCAGGTGTGTTCAGCTTTTTCAAGGAACTGGAAAAGTTTCCAAGCTCTGGAATGTTCTGGTCCCTCCTGGCAGTTGTAGTCCAGGGAAGGTGTAGGCTGCTTTCTTTGTTTGGTTGGGTTTTTCCCCCTTGGATGCCCAAAAGTTGACTCTCAAGCTGTTAGAGCAGGGGGTCAGAGCTTCCCAAATCTGTCTGTGAACTGAGCTGCTATGCTTATCTAGCTCATGAGGATGGCAGTCTGGTGCAGAAAGTCAGGCTGTTGGAAAGTTGTGACCCAAAAGCACATGGTTTGGTTTTGAATGTTGTGCTTTGAGTTTATTAATTTTGCCTCTTGGTCAATAGTTAAAGGTTACAGATTTAGGCTTTTTATCAGAAATAAAATCCAGGCTAGAAAATTTGGGTTTGTATTTTGTTTTAAACAACTTATAGCTCATGTTTAACAGTTGAAAAGCTGAAGCCCTGTTAAAAGCACTGCATATCATGAAACTTGAAATAAAATCATGAGATGGCAGTGTTGCTTCTAGCAGCTGATCTCTTTGGCAGTGCTTCATTTTCTAGGTCTCTGTGCAAATGCTTTTTGCTTGCTAAAAGCCTTGTATTGACAAATTACAGCCAAGGCTAAATGCATGATTATTTCCACTATCTAACCTGTTTATCACTTTTGTGTTGCTTCTGGATTTGTCAGTTGAATTTCTCACAGGCACAAATTAGTGGACTTGTTTTCCTGGCAACGCCTAGATTTTGAATACGGTTAAATGTATTTAAATTAATCTGACATCTGGGGATGTGGGTAGTGAGAACAGGTTTCCATGTTACCAGCTAACTTTAGCCTCGTAGCTGAGGAGGCTCTCTCTGTAACTGTGTGGGGTGGCAGGAGGGAGCTCTGGCGGTGCTGGCTGACAAGAGTGCCCGAAGGGACTGGCCTCTTGACTGATGTGCTTCAATTTAATCCAACCCGTTTCGACCACAAGGGCATTGTTGGCCTAAGAGCAACCAGGGAGCTTTCCTGTTCAAGTTCAAGTGATCCTTAAACTCCTTCTGGCTGCTCCTGTCCTTAGCTTTTAGCCTGAGTCTATTTAGGCATGCTGTGAAGGAGGGCATTGCCAGTGGGTGTGAGGGTACCCTTGATCTGGCAGGCAGTGCTTTATCAGTTTGTGTTTGAGATTTAAATGGGTAAGACCCTGCCTCCTTGGGCTTGCCAGGTACGTCAAGACTCAGCTAACATTTGCCACCAGAAGAGGTTTCTGTGAAGTCAGTGTCACATGCTGCTTGCTTACCGTGGTCTGCTGGCACTGGAATAACACTGCAGCGCTTCCATATTGAGCTTGGAAAAGGTCTCAGCTTACTTATGCAGCCCTTTAAACAGGGTCCAGTCCTTAGCAAGATCCTTCTCTGTGTATCAAAGAGTAACTATGCCATTTAGGCACTTGGGAGTTTTTTTCCCGGGTCTTTTCTTCTTGCCCCAAAGCTTTCCTGCAGTTTGTATCCTCAAAGGGTGACAGTTTTTTTCCTTTCAGCTGGAATAATGGCTGCTCTTGCTGCACTTGAATAACATTGATGTCTTTTGAGCAGGGGGAGGCAGAATCATTTCCTGGCTAGACAGCAAACCAAACTGGCACAGGGATAAGCTTTTAAGCAGCTTGCATGCTGTGTGGGCAGGCTTCTCCAGAGAATTCAAGGATGGGAACTTCAATATATGGAATCTTTGCTTGGAAATCAACACGAGTATGTCCTAGAGAAGAAGAATTGGCACAGTGGTGGCAGCTGCTTCAGAGCAACAGCAAACTCAGGTGGCTGAGCTTGGCTGTGTGATATCCTGGTGGTGGCCTCTTGGTCCTTTGCAGTGCTGTGAGTCTGTGGAAGCAATGAAACGTGGCCTAACAGTGTGAACTCAGGAGGAGCAAGTACAAAAATGGAGGGTTGAAATAGAGCAATGAAATGTAAAAATATTCCTTCCTGGAAAGGGCCTTCATGCCATTTAGAAAGGAAAAGAGATGCGCCTGCATTCTTCTGCCAGGATCCCCCGTGCACGTTGGCTTGGCTTCAGTAATTTTTAATAGAATTCAACCTCAAGTGCTTCCAAATGAGCAAACAGGAGTTGAATTAACTTAAAGGACTCTTCTCCCTTTGAAAGACAGAGATAACAAAAGAAAAATTAATTATAGATATTAATAAATTGCGGATATTTGCCTGTGTCTTGTTTTGGGGCTTTTTTGTGTCATTGAGATTGTGTGCAGCTGTTCAAGGTCTGTAAGAGCTGTCATGGTGAGGGTTAATTTTGGAAGGCTGTAATTTACAGGTAGGAAAGGATTCAGGATTTCAGGGAAAATTTCAGCGATGTATGTTCCAAGTGCCCACTAACAGCTTTAATACAGCAATTCCAAACCCTCAGGGAGTATAAGGGGAAAGAGATGCAAAAAAACAGCCACATTCACTTTCTAACATCTGCTTTTGTCACTGACTCAGAATACCAGGTTATTGCTCTGACACAGCTGGGCATCATTACTTATGTTTTTAAGCAACATGAAATTCCTCTTCCCGTGTTCCCACAAACATCATGCTATAGATATTTTTTCTGTATATACATATGGACATGTTTATTTCCTAGGGGATGGATGGACTCTCATAGTGCTTATTTTCCCATGCTGTTATTTCAAGACTAGTTGATGGTTGCAAAAGATAATTCCCCAAAGAGAAAGATACCAGATCTAGCTTCTTTCAAAGCTCGTCTTGGGCCCAGTGCTCATTAAAGGGGAAGTTTCTTGCCTGAGTACTGTGGAGTTGAGAAACCTGAAGGGGACAGCAGAATATTTTGTTATTCTACATAGAAGAAAATAATTTTGTCCTCCAAGCTGCTCCACCTAATTTTTTCAGTTAGGTGTTTGCATCAGGCTGTGTGGATACACACAATCTGTACTGTAGGCTGGATATAATCTCCATGAAAACTTTGAGTTGTCTTATACAGAGTACCTTCAATGACAGGTTTGTTAAAACTTTGTCACCTTGTTCTCAGAAATGTCAAGTGAGGAGTTCCATCTTGATTTTCTTAAGTGGATTAGCCCTGGCATAGCTGCAGTGCTACTCAGTCTTCAAGGTGCCTTCAAGGTTGCAGTGTCATAATGGCTTTAGCAATATTGCTCTCAAAATGCGCCTGTTAGCAATTTTCAGCATTAATGATATACAAAATGAAGTGAATTCATGTAGAAAAACTTTACAGGTAGTTTAATCTATCACATTAGATAGCTAGCTGATATGTAACTTTTTGTGCTTTAAGTGTTGTGGAATTCTGGGGTTTTTTTAGCAAATCTCCTGTTTCAGAAACTGTTGCAGCTGGTTTACTGTCAATATATTTGGTTCAATTAGTTTTGGAACCCAAAATTCTAGTTTGAGGTTTTAAAGAGCCAAGACACAGCAATATTAAAGTGGGATCCTCTAATAACTTCAGGTATTTACGAGCAAACTGGGCGAGGGAGGGTGTGAAATTCTGTGCTAAGGACGGATGACTGGGAGCCTGACTTGGGTTCACCACATGGGTTGGTGTCGTGTTGAACTTAACTGTTAGTCCCTCCAAAGCTGAGGATGGATAACACTTGTTTCACCGGTGAAAAGGAGCTTTGAATGGATGTTGTTTTGATGTGCAGTTTCCACAAGCAGATCAGTACATTGTCTGTCAGGCTGTTTCAGGTAACAGTTGACAGTGTTGCAGAGCGTAGATTAAACAAGGGTTTGAAAATTGGTAAAATTGTTGAAATTGCTGCTGTTCCCATGCAGATGTTGGCTGTTGCAAGGGTGCTTTGGGATTACAGCATTATGACTCAGAGGTGCCATCCAATCTCCTCCACTGTTGTTTATCCATCTGTGCTGACAGTTTTCTCCTGACTCTGTGCAGGGAGAAAGGGAAATAGACAAGGCTAGATCTGATGATTGGCTGTATAATTCTCATACTTCAAAGGCTATTGCTTGTTCTTGTCACCTTCTGCACTATTTATGTTGTATGTAAATCATCTGATCCACATTGTGCTCCTAATATTTCTCAAGCTGTTTGCCCGAGTTGCTCATCACTGTCTTTGCTGCTATGGAAACAAATTGTTCCCAGTTTCCTAGGAAGAATATTTACTTTTTCTGTGATTCGGTTATGATGCATCAAAAATAGAGACTCCAGGCATTGTTACCTATAACCAGGTGCTTTTGGAAGAGTTTTTGGCTGATGGGTGATGCTGCCTAACATTTGGTGTTTGTTCTGTTTGGAAAATCAAGTGAAAGAAGCAGGGGAAGGGTATTCAATCATATTTGCTGCATTCTGTTAAGGGAAGCACTGCCCAAAAGTCTTGCAGGAACACGTCATTTTAGAAAATGAATGACTGCCATTGTCTTTTGCTTGTCCTTTGTACCTTCATGACAGTATGACTAGTGTGTTCCCATTGACTTTCTCTATGCCAGCATTGGGCAGCCACTACTTGTTTCACAGAATCACAGAATATTCTGAGTTGGAAGAGACCCACAAGGATCATTGAGTCCAGCTCTTAAGTAAATAGCCCAACAGGTAGCTAATCCACATCCCTGGCATTATTAGCATCATTTTCTCACCAATGAGTTCTTTGCATCATTGTGAACAGGAAGTGATGAATGCAAAAACCAATCCTTTCCTAATTGTGATATCCTGTGCATGCACTAGTGGGATTTCTGGTGGCACAATGCCAACTTTTGCCTGCTCTTAGCTAACTTGCTGCTGGATTGTTACTTAGTATGTTCCCAAAAGCACTAAAGTAATTAAATTGTTTGTCCTTTTTTATGTATGTGAACAATGCAATTTTTTATGCATAGTGAAGGGTGTGGAGGAAAAGCTATATGAGGGATGGCTAAGGTACCTTGGTCTGATCAGCCTGGAGAAAAGGAGCTTCAGGGAAGTCTACATCTTCCTCACAGGGGGAAGCAGAGAGCACCAATCTCTTCTCTCTGGTGACCAGTGACAGGACCCAGGGGAATGGCACGAAGCTATGTCAGGGGAGGTTTAGGTTGGATATTAGAAAAATGTTTTTCATTCAGAGAGTGGCTGAGCACTGGAATGGGCTCCCCCAGGAAGTGGTCTCAGTACCAAGCCTGAAAGAGCACACAAATTGCTTGTTTTGTTCTCAGGCATCAAGTCACAATCTCATGGTGTGATTCTTGGGGCTGTCTTGTGCAGGGCTAAGAGCTGGACTGCGATGATCCATGTAGGTCCCTTCTAACTTGGAATATTCTGTGAAACAAGGTATTCTGATATGAGCTGGATTGCTACTCAGACAATTCTGTTGATTTTCATTGTGCATTCTTTTTTTTGCACAGACTTTCTGGTTCTTCGTAATGGTGCCATGTGCATGTGGAAAGAGCTCCCTGGGATATTTAACTAAATATCCCTTTCCTATCAGGCCATGATCTCAAACGTCTAAAGTCTCAGATTTTGATAAAATGTGACCTGGTTTCGCTATTGCTTTGTCCTTTTAGTCAAGGGATATTCCCTCCCATCCGTTTGGTTTGGGTTTTGGGGGGTTTTTTGTGTTCAGCTCCACTTATCTGTATGGCAGAGGATGCAGTCTACGATGACAGCAGTCTGCTTTCTTCGCCTTGCTCAGCAGGAGCCTTCACCCTAATTGAGCATTGTAGGTGCTAATGCAGTAAAATCTTTGCTGATCGTGACAGCTGACAGCATATGGCTGCTTCTCAGCAGAACAAGAATGCCCTCACACAGCAGAGCTGCAGGGTGGGCAGATCGGTTGCAATTTTGCATTTCACCAGCTGGAGCAAACTTGCATCAAAATGGCTGTGGATTCCCCTTCTTGGTACCTTCAGTCGATTTTCATCCTGCTGTTATTGAGTATCTGTGTTCCGGGCTCTACCTGTCAGCAAAACTGTAGCAGTGTTTGATTTCAGATTTGGTGGGACCCGCTGCTAACAAACTGAAGAAAAGGGAGAGGGAACAAAGGAATTGAGGATCATTTTGATTTACTGGGCTCACAAATCAGGTCCTTGAGTGACAACTGAAATAAAAGAGAATGAACTGCATCACTCCCACTTTGTCTTCCCCTTTCAGTACTTTGGACCTTTGAGGGTACATTGTTTTAAGCATATCTAAATTATTTGCTCAATTTTTCATCCTTAAATTTGGCAGGAAATGTTTCAGAAAGAACCTGCCTTTTTTTTTCCTTTTTTTGACATTGATGGTTTTAATGTAAAAAAAAAATAGATTTCTAATGAAAAAAGAAAAATTGCATGCAAATCATTAAATTACATACTAGCTAATGATCTGTGCCTGTCTCATACCATCCTGAAGGTAAACCTTGATACTGGACATGGAAATGAAGATGAACTCTTTGCGGTCTTTGTGATTTACAGCCAATGAAACTTGACAATGGAACAGGAGAAGAGAAAGCTATCAGAAATACCCTTTTGTCTCCCAGTATAAGCAAGGGAGAGTGACCAGTGCCCTGCCAGGAAGATTTGGCTGTGTGGTGTGTGCTGCCATCCTGTTTTGAGGCAGATCAGGTGCAGGGCTCAACAGACGCTCCAGAGCGCGAAGGGTTGGGGGCGAGCGGGTGAAACACTGACTGACTCGTGTTGGCAGATGGGAATTGAGGGATTCATTAGTCATGCTGTAGTCTCTTGTTTTGCAGTTTGTCATGATGAAATGAGAAAAAAGAGTTGCCTTTCGATAGCTGCAGAGGCTTTTAAATACTGCAGGTTGAAGGCTGCTGTGCTTGAACAATGTTTTCTTCAGCGGCGTTTGATCATTGAGACAGTTGTCTTGCAGATCAGAGGAGACATACATGATGGGATTAGCATTACCAGCTCCTCTTGATTGCAGAAAGTGCTGGATCTTATTTGGGAATAAGCAGAGAATGGTCCAAAGAGACTCTATTCTAAATGCTTTTTCTGTAAGTAAGACCACCTCTTTCAGCTGCTGCATAATCATGCACTACTGCGGTTCTCATCTGACTGATTTAAGGTCTGTTCCAGTAAAAAACAGTCAAGATAGGCAATTTCTTTTTTTCCAAAGCATCTTACTAAACGGTACCTATTTGATACCCAAATGTGTATTCTACATCTGTCTTCGCTTGCTCTCTCCCCAGGAGGCTGTAATGTGCTTACTTATGAGACACTTTGCCTTGCTGTTCTTCAGTGACTCACTTTTTTGTGTGGAAATTGGGTCTAGACCTGTGCTGTCTGTCAAAGAAGTATAGGATATGAGATATGTTGTCCTGGTCACATCATTTTAATTTTAGATCACAGGAGGGAGGAGGAAGACAAGCAAGTCTTTCCAACCACCTACATCTTCAGGGTTGAAGTCACAAGTGTCTAAAAGGGTGTTAGTAGAAATGATTAGCTATGAAATCATCCATGTAGGTTAATAGACAGATAAATATACAATGAAGTGAAAAATGCCATAGAATTAATAGCTGAAGAGACATGAGCATTTGTAACCTCACTAATGTCTGTGGCAAAATGAAGTACTCTGGAATAAATTAGAATAACAATGAGAGGAGTAAGCTTATGAAAAGTTTGAAGTATGTTCTATCAGAATTGGGCAGCATTTCTCAACCAGTCGCATCTCAGAGGTACACTTCTGTGTGAGAAAACACAGTGAAGCCTTGTGAAACAATCCATCCAAGAGGAAACCCAATTAATGGGCCATTTTGCAGTGCTTGCTTGGTACAGAAAAATGCAAAATTCCTCCACAAAGTGAGATCAGTTTAAAGGGACTAAATGCTGGCAGACCCTGGGCAAGAGACTTCAAAGCTCGATTTCACCCTTTCTCTTACTGAAGTGTAAGTAAATAGAAGGGTTTTAAATAAGTGTTCCTCAGTGTAGTAGATGCAGTTTCACAGAAGTCTTTCACCAAATCTTCCTCTTAAGACATTAAAAGTTGTGTTTTCCCCATGCTCTCTTCTGTCCTTGTTGCTCTGCAAGCACTGGAATTTTTTTATGTTAGCCGTTAGCAACTACTCTTTGGGTTGTGATGCTAGTCACAAATACCCTTTTAGCTCTTACAGGAAGGGACATAACCTGCCCTGTTTTAGACAATTCAGGTAAGTATGATATTTGGAGAGGATCCCAGCCTTGGACATTTTTCTTGAATTAAGGGAACTGGTAAATTTTTTTCCATTTCCTTATTAGCTGCGAGTATCCAGTACAAGAACCTGATGGCTGAATTTCCAGGAATGGTGCCTTTGGGGTGCTTAAATACAAAACAAGAGGCCACATCTGCTTATCTTTCAAGGGGCTGCTTCTGCACAAACATGACGAGGGTCCTTTCAGTGCCGAGGAGAATCAACCTGACAAAAACTGAAGCCCCCATCTTTGAATAGCTTCTGGATATATGTGCAGTGCGGGAGCAGCTTTTTTACACGTGTGTGGGGGGGAAGAACTGAAGCATTCGGTATATCCAAAATGTTCTAACCATACTGTCAGTGTTGCTTAGCAGCAGAGGGTTTAAAATAGCGGTATTACTCAACAGTGTGAGCCACATTTGCACATGGTAATGTTCTGTGTCCTGTATTGACTTGCTGCATTATAAAAGTGCTAAGTTAATGTAAGGAAAGTGAAGAGAGCTCACCTCCTCCTCTCCTAACTTGAGGAACAAATGGCTGAACAGTGACATGTCTTCCTTATGGTTTTAACAAGCAGATGTCCAGCCCAGGGATGCCAAGGTGTTTCGGTCCCCAGGTGTGTGCCTGCAGACCTCATTTGTGTGCAAAGGCCTCTCACACCCTGCTTGCCTCTGAGCAGGTGCAGCTCTTGACCCAGCACCTTGTGCTGGTGCCAGCTTGGGCTGTGTGGTTGGTGCAGCATCAGCTGGCTTGGGGGGCCTAGCAAGGGACAACAGCAGGTGTGAACAACACTCAGTGGTCTCCCAGCCTAATTTCTCAGTCCCTGCTAGTGCACATTCCCTCCACTCATCTGCTTCCTGGGTGGTTTGGTCTTCTGAAGTGATGCTGAGAGTACCTGAGGTGGTGGTATCACTCACCCACTGTCTGTGGGAGTCCCAGCCTCTGCTGGAATAAGTCAGAGGACTAGCATGACTGCAAGTCCTGTACTCGCTGTCATCTCCAGAAGAGTGGAATACTGCAGTGATGAAGGCAGTAGATCATCGTGGTGTAAGTAAAAAGTCTGACTCTGGTATCAAGGAGTTCAAGAGTTTTGGCCTCTACAGGATTAAAGTAAGGGTGAATGGTGGTTAAGTTGTATGGTAGGTACTGAAAAATACTATAGATTAATATAACAATTTTATGTAATATTACAGATTACTATGAATAATATTATATAAAGATAAACAGCTCAGTGTATTACATGTTTTACCTGCTTTGAAGATTTTCGACTATTGCCTTAGAGGCGTAGCAATACTTCCTTAGCCTTGCTAATAATTTTCTTAATAAACATGACTACAAATTATTGTGTCAAAATAGGGCCGTATTTTACAGCCCTGAAGTGAATTAAAATAGCAACTGGATCTGTCTTTAGTGTTTTGTATGCTGTACCGTGGAAATAAAATGTTCACCAGATGCAGATATTTAAATGCTGACCTTAAAATAAGGCAAATATGTTTCTTAAGCGGATCTCTCTGTTTTTTTCAGTATTTAAAACCATGGCCTATTTCTTCAGTGAAGACTCATAAACAACCCATCTTAAATGGCACAGTTAGAACATCATTTAAATTTACAGCTATTTCATTTATGCTTTGCCTGAAGTGTGGACCATGTTATGACAGGCATTCCCTCACACACATGATATGAACAGTGGAGGAGTACGGCCATTAAGTGTTAATCTAAGACTGGGAGTTGTGCATGTAAAATACTTCATTCAACCACTCGAAGTTTACAGTGCAATGTTTCAAAAAGAAATGTGGTAATGCTTGTGACAAATAGCACAGTATAAATTATGATGATTCATGTTCATTTAAACTGCTGGTTTAAAGTTTCTGAGGAAGAGAGCTGAGCTCAGTCAACTGTTTTGGGTTGGGAATAGCAATGGATTTAATACTTCCATGACTTACCTGCCATTGCTTTACCACCGTAGAGACCAAGAGACAAGGACAGTGAAAAAGTGGGTTTTTTTCCAATTGCTTGGAAAGATGATGATTTTCAGTTGTTAAAAGAAAACAAAACAGACATCCCATCTTAATCAGAAAAAGATGTGCCGCAGGCTGATGCATTTTTTTCCCTGGAATGGTTATGAAAGACATGAAGGTCATATGAGACACCTCAAATTTCCCTGTACACATGCTTTGTACTTCAGAAAGCAGCGAGTCTCTGGAGATGTCAGTTGCTAAGAAAAATATCCTTGTGTTTCCAATCAGGCAAGTGGGGCTTGTAAAACCATCTCTGCAACCTCCTGTAGCTTTGTTTCAAAGTTCCTCCCACTGGAGGTGCATTCACAGGAACCCAACTTGCAAATCCTTCAGGTGCACAGGAGATGGTGCAAATATTTCTGCAGTACTGGCTTTCCACACTGGGGCCATATGTTACCCAGCTGATATCATATGCAGACTGAGGATGTCGCTGTCCTTTGCTGTCTGGTTTGCCTCTGAGCTGGCAAAGCCATTTAGGGAGTGTGATTCAAGGGTAGTGCTTAAGGATACACTATGAAGAGGAGAGAGCTTTTTCAGCTGGGATCCCTGTCAGTGAATTGCTCTGAACAGATTCTTGGCTGGAGGAGAGGAAAACTGGGGGATTGGAAAGTGCTCAGTACAGCTCAGTGGTGCATAGGTATTATTTACTTCTGGTTAGTCCCTGAACAAATGATTTCTCTATATAGTGTACAGGTACATACACAAAGCTATGACCAGCTTTGAAATGTTTATCCTGTATTTCAGAAGTAGCTCATTCTTGTGATGTCTAGTAACAGCGCACATCTATGACTTTTTTTCTGGATGGTTTCCAATGAACAAAAAATGTATTTAGTTGGAGGAAAGCAGCTGAATGCAAATTAGCTGTCCATGTACACAATATTGTGCTTTATATGACTGGCTGCCCTTTCTGACACACAGAGATGAGCAACATTTATTTTGTTTGTTGTAGATCAAAATCTTGCTAGAGTTTGAAGTTTTTCACAGGTTTGTAAAATGAGCTTTTAGTAGCCTTACAGGAATCACCTGGGCTTTAGCAGAGCTTGGGTTTGGCCCTTTGGCAGCGTTATTTCTATGTATGTATGAGACAATACAAGTGTTGTCTCAAGGCTTGCGTGTTGCCTTAGATTGCCAGTTTGTTTTCTCAGAGACCTGGTGACTCCATACAGGAGGAGGGATGGGATTCCAGTTCTTTCTACCACCCTCCTTAACTCGGTTGGTTTCCTTGTTCCTTTTTTGTGTCTGTGCGTGCTTAGGATCATGAATGTAGACCTCAAGCCTGTTGCTATGTAAAGGAGGAAGAAAGCTCCACGTTCAGGCTGCTGCTGGCACGAGCCCAGGTTTGCCATGAGTGTCTCGCATTAGGCTCTGAGGCCAGGCCAAGCTGAGAGATACATTTCCGGGTTCCCTTTGGCTTTAGAAACTAATTTCACATCTGGAGACAATGCTTCCATGAAATGCTTATTCCCTTTGGGCAGAGGCAGATGTGGACCCTGCACACAGGCCACTTCCCCACACCCGGATGTTTGTTATGCTCTGCTCAGCTGCTCGTCTGAGCTGCGGGGGTTGTGGTGGCAGAGCTGGGGGAGCAGCACACTCCTGCTTACACATGGGGTGATAGGTGCTTCAGGGCAGCCAGGTGAGCCTCTTCTTGGTGGGACCCAGGAAGGAACCTTTGCCTGTATCTTCTACCCCTAGGCATACCCAGGTGGATTTTTCTGGTCAACCAGATAGGTGTTGTAGTGAATGGGGTGGTATTTCTCTTTGTGATTAAGTGTTGCAGAAATTACTGCATGAACTACACTGCTGAAGTGTATGCACATGCCTGACCTAAGTGTCCAAGTTCTGTTATTGTGCTTTTGCACCTTGCCAATTCAGGATCTAAATCATGAAAAACAGAGCTCAGCTGCATCGGTATGACTTCACTTCCCTGAAGTTTGTTGCTTTCCCATGTTTCCCAGTTGCACTCTCCTTGCCAGATGTGCAGGTAGTCATCAGCTGTGGGGAGCTCTTACATTTCATCTCCTGTTCTGGGATGCCTTAGCCATTTGCTGTTCCTCACTTTCCTTCTTGCTTTAAAGAGAGTTTTTCTTCTTAATGTTTTCCCCACAGCCAAATGAACAATGTGGTTGCATGTTTTTTGTTTAAACCTAGGTCTTCTGCTTCAAAACACAGATTGGCTTTACTCTGTTTTTCTACCCTGGAGCAGCAGTTGTGAGTAGGTGAAAAGGAATTGAGCTCTAAGTGTTGTAAGTGTTTCATTAGTGTGTCCTGTTGACATGTAATTAAGGGGCAGGCCAGAACGTGGCAAGCTGTGACTTTGTGTTCTGTCTCTGGCTGCCTGGTAGATGTTTATGTTTAAAGCATCTGTCTTGGTCTTTGTTGTTGAGGGAGAGTTTGAGATGTCGCTCAAGTGCAGCTTCTTCTCCAGAGTGAGTGTGCTCCTGACAGTACCTGTGTGCAAGCTGGTATGGTTTGGTAGGAAAAGCTCGACCTGAGGCAGAGCTGAGATCAGCACTTAACTGCTGGCTGAGGAGTGCTGTTCAGTGCCCTGTTTCTTAAGCCTGCGTTTTTCTTTTGATGGGTAGAAGTGTCTAGAAATCAATCCAGGAGCTGGTACTTGCAGAACTCAAGCCAGTGCAAAGTCCACTTGATATTGGGTGGATATTTTTGGGGTCTGTCTGCATATTTCCTGGTAGTCTTCCCTCTGCAATTTATATGTCTTGGAGCTGCCAACACTCAGTGGTGTGTATGAGCTGCAGGATGGGGGGAGGTGGTGCACAATGTGGTCCTAGATATCTCTTCGCTGCCTCCTCCAGCCTATCTCTGTTGCTGTGGCAACTCAGAGCACCTACAGGCATGGAGCTGTTGTTGCCTATCCTTGCCATCATGCTTCATAATCCTCATATTTCTATGCCTCTCCATTTATCACATGTTTTAGGACTTGGGGTTTCTTTTGACCAAGGCTAGAAACTGCTGAATTTTTAGGAAGGCGGTTGTCTAAGACAAGATGCCATAGATTACTTTTGGTCACGCTGTATTTTGTGTTGTGATTGTGTTTGATTAAAATTCCTCAGGCTTCTTTTCTGAGTAAAGCAAAGCACGTGGTCATGCAGTGTCCCAGTCACACGGTAACAAAGGATTCCATTGCAACATTTCATTAGAAGTCTGTGTATATCACAGTTGCTCCTATTTCCAATAAGAAACCCACGAACAACCCAAGGGAAAGTCAAATGTGCTGTCCAGCTATCTGCAGCTGTCTGGAAAGTGTTTTTGCAATCCCCATCCTCTGTTTTGTTAAAAATTTCTTGTGCTCTTTTCAATTATAAGACGTTTTTTAGTTTTATCAACTATTTAAAAAAAAAGAGATGATACAGAATCTATTTTGCTGTCACTTCCTTTAATGTAATACTTTATCTTCCACTAATTAAGGTCTTTATCATGAGCAATTACTGTCATCTTATACAAACAATTGCCAAAAGGTTATCTTTGTCTAATAAGACCACAGGAAATTGTGCTAGGGATTACAGGCTCTGTGGAGGTTTGCCAATAAATCTTCTACATAAAATATTTGTAGTGGTTGTAATTGCATACTGTACTTCATGCTAGTGCAGAATCACATTCTTCCCTCAAGTTCATCATGCCTGAGTCTTAGGGCTTTTGTGGTGCTTATGTGTTTAACATGCACTTGCTTCTGCAGCCAGAAAGTAGATTTAAATTACAGAGGAAAGAAAATGGCAAGTATTTTGCTTATCTCCATTACTGTGCTACAAACAGTAATAACACAGATGCAGATACAGGCCAGTGGAGGGGATACTGTCATGCTTGAAGGGCTGTGGCAATCCCTGTTGCTGGATATGCCTGAAGAGAAAGTGCAGGCCAGAACAAGGGGCATCAAGTCAGACTCATCAAAGCAGATTTGGTTTCATGGGGTCTGCAGTGAAATTGTGGTGTTTCACCCTTCATTTCAGATGAAACAAATTCATGCAGCTGTTCTTGCATCTCTTTCCTTCTGACTTGGCTTGTGGTTAATAACAACACAAGCTAGAGAGAATAAAACTTGTGCATGTCCTCTTGTTCTGC
Source organism: Euphonia xanthogaster (assembly GCA_034509185.1). Classification (NCBI taxonomy): domain Eukaryota; kingdom Metazoa; phylum Chordata; class Aves; order Passeriformes; family Fringillidae; genus Euphonia; species Euphonia xanthogaster. The sequence continues at coordinate 97,293,271 of JAYDZK010000001.1, read as the reverse complement.
CACTGCACCTCTGACAATAATGTGTGTGTGCTGGAGAAAAATGTATGGAAACTGTACAGGTCACTGTGAATACTTCAGCCATCCCCACTCCCACTTGACTCATTCGTTGGCTAATTAGATTGTTCTAGTCAGGAGTCCTGCAAAATTAAGCATTGGGTGTTAGAATACAAACAAAACTCTTTTTTTGTTTGTTTAATGGTCTTTTGACTAATGGAATGACTTCTTGATGATTACAGTAAAATGAGGTCTCTGGAATAGGATCATTAGTTTGGTGTTGACCCCAAAAGGTGTGGTTTAGAGACATCTTTCACTAGCAAACTACTATCTCAACTTTGCCAGTTGTGCATCCATCTATAGGAAAGGCCATTCTTAACGTTTGTGTGATGTGCAGTTGTGGGGTGCACCTCTCATGGCAGGTCTGTTCTGCAGCTGATCTGTCCAACCCTCTGCTCCTGTAGTTCATCCCCCTAGCTTTTCCTCAGCCTTCCTTCATATGTTATCTTTTTCTGGTGCTGATAGGATGTCTTTTGGCTCTTATATGGATTAGAATCTTAGGAGGCAAAGTGCATTCAGGAGTGTTGCCCATACTGTGATCCAGCTCATTTTCTTTAGTACATCAGGGGCTTTCTTCTCATTCATCTAAAACATCTCCTTACTTATTTAAAACATATCATTTGAAATTGCCTTAAGTAATCCAGTTCTAGTGCTTATCAAAATACAAAATTAAAATAAAAGCTAAATTTCAGGTTTATAGTATATTTAATATAAAAATAACATATTCCAGCCTCAGTGCCAACTTCTGAGTCCAGTTCTTCAACGCCTCAGCAGGCCCCCAAATCTGCTATGCAACTTGCAAAAGGAAGCTACCAGTTACTCTGAAGCCAAAACTGGCCATTATAAAACCTCTGTAAGCTGGCTGCTAGTCTCAGAGTTCATTATGAGGCAGGTCATTCCTCCTTACAGCAATGAATGTAGCTTTTGAGTACATTTTGAAAGTTTCATTTAATCACAGTGTGGATGAATTGTTTCAGTTGCGATCCCTGATGGGAAACTAACTTTCTTCTTCCTGGGAGAAAAAATACTGGGTTGATTCTTGCAGCAGCTTTTAGAACTACAGGATGTGATTGCCTTGATTTTTTTTCTTTTTCTTTTTAAGACTTGAAGATTTTGGTATTAACAAAGGAAATATTTCCTTTCATTTTTTTTTTAATACAGAGTAGTCAGTTTTCTTTTGAAATTGGTGAATATGCAGAATAAGATCTTCAACAGGCTGTTTCTGTACATCTTAAAGTTTTTTTTTCCCCCCAAAGTGTTTTCCAGGCCTCCATAAAAAAAGTATGATTGCAAAATGCTTCAAAGAGTGTATCAGTTTCAGATCTGGCTGAAATAGTTTAAATTGGGGAAAGAAAACAAGTTCGTTGTTGGTTTTTTTTTTGTTTGTTTGTTTGTTTGTTTTTGTGGATAATCTTTCATGCCCTAATTGGAAGAGTTTAAAGAAGACACTGGGTTCATCTTGGAGATGTATTAGGATGAAAAAACATGTCCTCAAGCCAGAACACAAGAGTTGCCAGTGAGATCCAAGGAAATATTTTCTTTTCCCTGTGAGAGTGGTTAAGCATTAGAAGACATTGTCCAGGGAGGCTGAGAACATCCTTAGAGATACTCAATGCAGAACTGGACAAAGCCATAAGGAATCTGCTGTAACTGGCCCAACTTTGGCCTGGGCATTGAACTGGAAGCTACCAGGAATCCCTACAACCTAAATTATTCAGTGATATTAATCTCGTTTGTATGTGCAATATCTATGGTATTGGATGAATTTGCTGTTCTATTATACAGTTGTATTTTCTGCATGATTGCTGAGAACTGCAGAGGAATGTTGAGGAGGAGTCTTGGCAGAAGTGAGAAGTCACCAGCAGCAGATAGCTGGTGAGCGGCTCGAGTCAGGAGTCCACTGCAGCCAGCTGCTGCTTGTTCAGGATATTATCCTGCAGCCATGGATGGATGGGGTGGGTCTGCCAGTACTCCTTGGCCACTTTGTGAGGACTGTCATGTTGTAACTATCTCTGAACAAGTATGCTCAGCCTCAGTTTTCATCATGCCCATAAAAATGGGTTGGTCAATGGAAATGGTAAGTTTGAAGTACTGTATAGCTTTACTTTCCCTAATATAGACCCTTTGCCAGGACCAATGTAGAAGGAGCCTGTCTCATACCACTAGGCCCTGAATGCTGGGAAAAACAAATAGCAGTGCTTTCTAACATGTCTTCTCCCAGCAAAACTCCAGAACTTTTTCCAAGTAAGTGCGTGCTTCAAAGCATGTTTAAATATTAAACTTTCACATGACTTACACTAAACATTTAAAGTATCAAGGATATTCAGTTTTAATCCTCTGTAATCTTTTTGATTACTCTGTGGTTGTTGGAAAGGCTATTGATTGCCTGTTGCTGGAGAGATTCAAGATGATCAAAAAGGCATGTATTATGTATTACTTCCCAACCCAATAGATCAAAAAGGGAAAAATTCCTTGGCATTAACTATGTTTAAATATTTCAGGAGTAAATCACTATGGTTTTCAGAAAATGTTGTATTCTCTGTTCTGTGTTTCCTTCCTTCCTATTCAGAAGTAATTCATTGATTCAGGTTATCTTTGTTTTTAACATGGATGTGTCAGTGCTGTCCTATTGCAGGTCCATAGAAATTCTGAGCTATAAACATCAAAGAAATTCTATATCAATGAGGTGTGTGGTCCAGGCTGGAAGGAGATAGGTAAGACAATTTCATTTCTGGTCTCATTCTTCATATTGGTGTCCTTAGTGCTTATTTTCTAAGGTGATTTGTGACAAGGAGGACTACAGACCTCAGGAAGCACTGCATAGTGTTCATGAAAGACAAACTCATTTTCAGATAAATCTGAAGAATTTTTTTTTCTGCAAACTCAGACAAACAGTACTGAGATGTATCTTCTATGCTGCATAAAGTTGCAGAAGCTATTTAAAACTGTCACACTGCAGAGCTGAGATGAAAGTCTTTGTGGCTGTTAGCTGTAACTCAAAAAGAAATCCCTGGATTTTTTTTTGTCTCTCCCACCATCCTTAGAAGTGGTAAAGTAATTCCTTTAATATTAGCTGTTCATGAAGTACCCAAGCTGCATAGTCCAACCAGTCTAATTAAGGGTGACTGCTACATTCTTATTAACCAATAAGGGAAAAAAATGCATAAGAAAATTTTGGTCACACCATTTAAACAGTAAAGAAATGCTACTGTGAATAAATTATACACAACATAAAATGTCTTCATAAAAATCCAATGGGCTTCAGGTAGATGTTGAAGTAGAGGAAGTGGTGCATGGATAGAGGAGAAAGATAATCCGGTTTTTAATTAATTTAACCAGCTGTAGACAATGAAGATAGAGTATTGAAAAAGGGATAGAAAATAGCTGAAATAGGGATTGAAAAAAGTTGATAAAGGGATTGTTGAAAAATGGATTGCATCTAGAATCCAAATGTAGGTCACAATCCACGACAGGAATAAATTGCAGTTTGAGGCCCACGGAGTGATGGATAATGGAATATAAACTCTTGGTGTAGAGCACTGGAGGAAGGGATGCAGCTGATCCCCAGTTTCAGGAGTGATGAAGATTCAGTACTGTGTGAAAGGGTTTGATTCACAGGAGTTGCAAGGAGAACAGTAATTGTAGTAAAACTGTGAGAGAGTGAGGTTTTGCCATGATCCAAGAGCAGGTCAGTCTCTGTGTGGGGGAATATTTCTACCAGCGGACAGAGTTTGGATTCACAAGGCAGTGGCATCACTAGTTCCAATGTCTGGAAGCTGGAACACGAAATGCATGCTACTAATAAGTAATTCTCTTTATTATGCTGATGATTCATCTATGAAACAACTAAGCCATAAATTTAGTAGGTCCCTCATCTGGTCAGTTCTTTCAAGATACCAGATTAGCTGTGTTTCTGCAGAAGAAATGTCATAGCCTTGTAGGAAAGGTAGAAGACAGTGAGATGATGGAGGACTCACTGGATGAAGTCTTGTGGGCTATAATAATCTGGAAGCTTTGTGATCTGGAAGTCTGTCAGGAACTGGAGTGAGGCCACCAGGTTTTTTTCAGATAGGCTGCTGAACAGCTGTCAGATACTAGCTGCCAGATAACATAAAGAATGTGTCCTGCGTTGCCAGAATGTCTAAGTGATTTTGGCAGTGGAAGGAAATGTGGGCTTGCTTCATAGTCTTTTCACCACAGGAAGGGATGATGCACACTTTAATCTGTTCTAGCAGAGCATTTGTTTGGGCACCAGAGGAAACAAAAGAAAATACAGGACAAAAATCCAGATTGGTGCCCTGTGGAGAGGGTAAGACCAGGTCTTGGAGGCTTTTACGTGCAGTTAAGTTTCACTCTTAGGATAACTTTTAGAAGCAGCTTCGCTAAATCATGTAGTACTTTCTGCTGACAGTTCTGACTTGTTTGAAGCTGTTATACATCATTACTTGAGAGTAGCTTCTACTGGACTCACCAAGGTTAGAGATGGGAAATTTGTCTGCTTTTATGTGTCTTTTGTCCAGCAAGCCTTTTTTCTCTTTGCTTAGACTGTGCCATTTTGGGACTACTGCCCTTTCACAAGTGTCAGATGTGATGTTGTGCTTTACACCCAAATGGATGCTAACTTCCTGCTGATTTAGGTGTCCACTTTTCTCAAACCCAATCTCCTGGAGGCTTTACTCCCTCATGATGCACATGGCTTGAGCTGCAAAATGCAGACCATGGAAATATTGAGAGGGAAACTGAAATCTCTTGTACTCCAAATCTTTTCATTTTCTTTGTGACTCTGAAGTACCATTTTAGCATGTGTTCTGTGGGTTTTCGAAGGAGTACCAGTCTCAGTCTAACTGGATGGGTCTTTATGTGCACATACTACCTCCAGTTAAATTCCAATAAGAAAGTCGTCTTCTGATGCAAGTTGGTCTTGTCCCCCTACCTGTCTTGTAGGTATTGTAGGTACCCTGCCCTGTATTAGCACTGTATCACTAGCAGGTGTTGGGCTGGTGCAGTGGTTGTCTCCTGCCTATTAGGACAGGCTGAGGTCTCCAGGTCTGTCTCTAGAGCCTTCCCTGTGAATATCAAATATGTTCAGTGATTCTTCGTTACCAGCTGGCTGTTGTCAATCTTCTCAACTTTCTTAGGAGAAGGGGATAGAGATGGCAAAGACATTAAACAAACCTGGAATTCCTCAGTTTATAGAAACAGTGATGCAGTCTATGGACATAAAATGGGTAACAATAAGGAACCCTAGATTGTACAGACACCACTGAGTGCTGTCTTGCTCCTGCTTAAAGGTGTCTCATCTTGAGAGAGGCATGAGGAAGATACCAGTACTTGTCAACATGGATAACTGTCAGCCATTCCCATCTTCACAAGCTGATAGTGAAGATTTACTTTAAAGTAGTGAATGCTAAGTTAATTCTAAATAATTGGAAATCAGAAACTGAGGAAGGATGAATATACTACATAAGCACAGCATTGTTCATACAGCATAGATGTTTAAAATATAACTTTCCTGCTAGTACTGAGAATCTGCTGTAAGTCAGTCTTAAAACATAATCAATTGCAACAAAACACAGCAAAGAAGTTATGATTAATTTTCCATCATAATAATCATATTTATATGTAATTTGTGACTGTTCAATTCTGTGAGAGTCTCAGATCTCTAGGAAAAAAATTCAGGAAAGCCACCAAGGTTCACACGAAAGTGGGGATCAATGCACTTTCAAGTACATTTATTTGCTCAGCCAAAAATGTGCATGTGCAAACATTATAGGGTTCAAGGGGAAACGAGTGAAGCAGCTAGCATCCAAAGGAAAGATCTTACTGATTATCTGTTTCCACAGAAAAGCACCTCTAGTCATTACCATATTTTGAAGGGCCACTATTATTGGGTATTTCACTCTGTAACTGGTGTATAATCAAGAACTACTAATAGAAATTTTAAAATTTTTATAGTAGTTCATAAGTAGTTCAGTATCATCAAAGATTAATCATTCAATTGGATGCTATCCCTTAAATATTTTTTCTGTTGTTGTTGCTAAATCCTCACTTCTTTCTGTGAAGTACCTGCTTTGCTTTGCTTTTCTGAAGATTCCTCACATTTCACACAGAAGGTCCTCTCCCCCACTAACTCCAGGCTGTGCCTGTAGGTTAGGTCTCTTTCCCCATAAACTGGCAGTTTGCACCTCATATGTTATTGGGAAGCTGTTACAAACTTCTTTAATTTGTTATGCTTTTCTGTAAACGGTGCTGCATTGCAAACTCCCGCATGGTGCTGTGCATGATGAAGGAAGAGAGCACAGCTCAAAGTTCTTCTTTGGGCCATCATGTGCTCAGGTTATTTCTGAATAGCAGCCCCCTGTCTGGGGCTGTATATGTGCCTGGTGTGGTTTTGTGCTGCTGTGTGAGAAAATGAAGCCATGTGGCAAGATCTGAACAAAAATTTACCACCTTTTACCAAAAATGTATTTTTTCATACCAACTTTTCTGAGTCTTCAGCCTTAATTAATCCTTTTCCTTGATTATTCACTTAAAAATGAGTGAAGTGCAACAATTCACAAAGTCGACTTATGTACATAGAGCCATGAGGTGTATCTACATATATATAGGATGATTGCTTCCATGTACTTTCCCAGGAGTTTTGTGACTAGCTCTCTAGGCCTGGCAGCAGGACTGAATTACTGGCATTGTAATGCCTTGCTGAGCTGTGATGGTGCTTTTGGAGAATATCTTGGGTATCACATGCTGGAGGGAGAGAGAGGAGTGCCCATCTTCTACCTGTAATGAGAGCTCGGGAGAGCAAGAAGAAACCCACTGGCAAGTTCAGGTGTGTTTACACTGCTATACCTGCATTTGTAATAAACAGATATTTCCCTAGTCACAAGCAAAATTGTTGCTTCTCCTCATCAGATGAATCAGTTCAGAAAGAGACAAAGTTTCTATACCACAAGGGCATTCCTGCCAGAGGACAGATTTTTGTATCAGATACATCGAACAGGCTGAAATTATATCTAATTAATGACGGTGTAAGCTGGCCTTGTGCTAGAAGGCCATATGTTCATTTGTGTAGACATGATGAAGACAGGCAAACAGCATCTGCAGAAATTACAGATCTGCCCCAGAGCTGCTTACTCACTGGGAGGCACTTGATGAGGAAGGCACTGCTGATGCCAACTGCCTGAAGTAGCACTGATACTCACGGATTGTACATGATAATATGTGAATTTTCATGGCATATTGCTGCCCGCAGTCTTTTGTCACCATGGGATGGGGTCCTCAGCATGCTGATTGGTTGGGGGTACCTTATCTGTGAAAGGGTTGTGATATAAATGTTCAGATACTCAGGGAAACCCGTGTGTGGGCACTAATGTGGCAGGTAGTGTACAACTGTTTGCTTTTAAAGTGAGAAGGGAAACAGGCACGAGTGGGAATGGCTCACCCATGTGGACTTAGAGGTGAGAGCTTTTCTCCAGCCTGTTGGAGCAAAGTGTCTTTCATTATCAGGTCCACTGCTCCTAAAGATGTGTGCCATAGCTAGCAGGAATGTGTGTGTGCATGTACTTCTGTTAAATATATTTCTAACCAATGAGGGAAGGGACAGTGTGTTTTAAAGGTGTTCAAATAGTAGTTCAGTGTAAAATCTGTCCTGGAAATCTCTCTCAGCCTTTGAAAAGGCACTGAAAGTGATTTCTAGTTGTTTTTCTTTTCTGGTGGAAGATGTTGGCATCAATAATGTTTCAAGGAGTGACAAGGTGACTTTGGGAAGGGCTAGAGGAAAGAAAATAATTTTGCTGTGATCCATTTTGCTAAGATGAATGGTGACCATTTACCTTTCACTAGAGTTGTGTTGTCTCAGTGGGGACATGATGGCTTGCATTGCATAGGCGGAGTCTGCAAAAATTCTGTTGAGCTAGAGGAGAAAGGCATTTCTTTGTCCTTGAGGAGTTTTGTATTTGTCCTCTGCGATGAAGGATAAGTCAAACAGGCTACTTTTGGAAAACTAAGAAGTCACATCATTTTCCCCCTGATATTTTTGCCATTTCAGACAGCTCTGTCTTTTCTTCTGACTCTTATTCTGCCAGAGACCAGCGTTCTGGGTGGATGGCTTCCAGTGCTCTTCTGCCTGTGAAGAGGAAACATTAGGCAGAGTCAGAGAAGGGATATTGTTCAGCTTTGCGGCCACATATATCCTCACGTACAGGAGTCCTTAAATCCTCCAAAAGCATGGATTTGCATTAGAAGATGGGAAGGTTTGTAGTTACTTGGCAGTGATCTGGAACCACTTTTACACTTGTCTGTACACCATCAGTGGGCAAGTGGGCTTCTCTGATCAATTGCAGAAGAAACTGGAGAAATTTTAGTTGTCTCAGTATCTCTGTGAGTTTAGTTCTTAATTATCCTTTTGTGCCATTCTGCTGAAGCATGTTTGTTAATCACTCCAGAGTACTTTAGTTTCTTTCAATATATTGAATTCCACTTGGATGCTTTTAAAAGTGTTTGCACAGCATATGCCTTTCTTAGGAGTATGGGAAATATCCACAGTCTGAAACAAAAGTGCAGTATTCCAAACTCAACATCCATGTTGTTATCCCGTAAATTAGTACGCACTGTGCTGTTGTTACGTAAGTTTGCCTTGTGTCAGAATAATAAAAGCTGAGTGTACTAAAAGGCTGATAAGCCTGCCATGAAGAATTACATTGTTCAAAGTTTTCTGTCTTAAAATAACACCTGTTGCGTTACTGACATGCTGGTAGTATAGTGTGTCTTGAGAGCTAGTAGAAAAAAAGAAATAAAAGGCAATTTTTCAGGCCGTTCAGGTCTGAGCTTTGGCAGCCTTGAATTTAGTATTGTCTCAGAGCCACTCTTATACAAAAGGACTTCAAGAAAGTACAGCTGTTCTGTATTTTTGGATATTAAAAATGGACAAAGTCACTTTTCAGTAATACTGCCATAGCCTCGAGGACCGAATGCAAAAAACAAGTGCTCCTTCTGTTGGCAGGTGGGAAGTTCAATCCCTTAAAAAGCAAAATAAAAAATAATAAACTAGATGGTTGTGCAGATTCTGAGGGTAGCCGGCAATGAGGGTGAAGGGACAAGTACCCACAGCTGCCAGAGAAAATCACTGCTGGCAGTGTGTGCCTATAAAGTGACAGCGCGCTTCCAGCGGCCCTTAAATGGGTGGCGGGGGGGAGAGGGGAAGTTCACCCCTGCTACCACAGCCATGCACAATGATCGCCTTTCTGGGTGCCGAGGTCACAGCTGCTGTCTGGAGATTACATACAGAAGCACTCTTCTTCTCTGGAGAATGAGGTTTCCTGGAGGATTAAGCACAGGCTGAAAGCAGGAGGAGTTATTCAGGAGGGAGACAAAGACCGGGAGCCCAGGGCTGTGACAGGCGACAGGGGCGGAAGACTGTGGGCAAGAACAGGACTGCCGGGAGTTGCTGCTTGGATGGGAGAGCCTCCAGTTAGGGATCCTGAAGTGGTCCAGTTGTGGGGTGAAACCCACTGAGGGTCTGGCATGACCTTGCCTGCTGCAGGACTTGAAAAGTGTTGCTTTCCCACTCATGGGGAGGTGGATGGAGTCTGAAGGGTTCTGCCACCTCCTGCATCTGGACTAAAGTAATTTCTTGCTCTCAGTCTCAAGCCCCGTTTAGTATTCAGAAATAGTGATCAATGCAGTAATCTGAATCCCCATGTAAAGGTACATATGCACTCCCCAACTGATCAGAAAGTCATGCTTTTTGCATTTTCTTCTGTCACTGACGTGTTTCACCATGCCTTCTAAACCCAATGCTTTGGTGCTTCCTTCCTTCTTCCCTCTTCCTTCTTAGCTTTCTTTTTTATCTCCTTTTTTCTCTTATCCTATATCACCTCTTGGGTACACACATTCCCAGGCAAGTATCCAGAATATCCTTCACCCACGTATCATGTGCCAGCACCTCTGTTTTGTGTAGGAAGATCTTCTATATTTGAAGCCAGGGCCATCTGTCTCAATGCTAAAAAAAAAACCAAAAAAACAGGTTCCTTACAGTTTTCTGCAAGGGCAGTGGCCACGGTTCTTCTGCATAACTGTAAAAGGAAAAATGCAACCAATTCTATAGTAATAATATCTGAAACTTTTATTTGTCAGTTCTAAAGTTAATTCTTATTTCACCTACTGGATCAAATTTCCCACAGATCCCATATGCTGGCAACTTCTTTTTAGTGGCTTCAGAATCCTAGTGCTTTTTATAATCTGAAACAAATGAGTGCTGCACATAATGTAGGAAAGGAGAGGTGGAGGCAGAGGAGGCTGACAATGCATGCATTCAAACAAAGTGAAAGTGCAAGTGGGAAAAATCTGACTGTGTTGGTAGAGCTTGTCAGAGGGCATTTCAGGCATATCATGTATTAGGAAATCATAGTTATTTTAAAAGCAAAAGAATGAAACTTCTTAAAATGAGCAGAATTCCAGAAGGATGCTAATGAGTAAGTATTGGGTGCCGGTGTTTAAATGTAATGTCATAGTTGCTAGTTGTCCCTGCTGTATGGATATTTCCTAAGTGCAATGTGAGTCTTAACCAAATCATACTTTAAATTCTATTTCCATTTACCTTTCACCATGTAAAATCCTCTCTAAAAAGGAGCATTGTCAAGTAAATTGGTAAGAATTTAAATACTGCTGTTGTAGCTGAAAATAGTTCATGCTTTTGATGTTTCATTTAGGCACAAACAAAAATAAACAGGCGATCATACAAAAACTGTTGAGAGGAGAAACTCAGTGTGAGGTAGAAGTGTAACCTGCGCTGCTCACTTCTGGCCCTGGTTGATATGTTGTTAAGAGCAAAACGCTGAAGAGTGCTCCCTTGCTAGGAGGAACTGAAGCAACTTTGATTTATTTTTTTTTTCTTTTTTGAATCACCAGTCTTGTGAAGAGTACTGATGACTGCCCACATCTGGTGAATTGCATTAGAATCTAATTAGCATGCAGAGTTTAGAAAACTTTTATAAAGTTTCAAAAATAATGTGAAAGAAATAGCTTAGCTAAAAATTCAGAGAAGAATTACTGAAATGTTCCTCTGAGTATAACTTGAAAGTTGCTTTCCTGCTCCTTAAAGATGTAGCTCACATGAATGGTAACCTATTTTATTTGTTAACATTTTCTGTTCAGATAATTTGTAAAGTTTAAAGATATCTGCAGTATCTAATTGACCCCTGTAGCTAAGAGTCCATCTGGAAATCTAGGCACATACTGAGGAAGATCAATAAAGGGATTTTACTGTTTGTGAAAGCAATTTTTGTGGCCTAGTTTATTCATCAAAAAGGATAATTCACCTGTCCTACGTTTGCGAAGTACCTCAGCAAACACAAAAGGATAGCCTATTCAGTTTATGTACTTACTTTTTCAACACTGTATTGTAATGGCATGTTTCCAAGCAAAAACATACTTTCCTCTTCAATCTCATTCACTTACATATACATCAACTATTTGGTATAGCAAAGTGGTTAAATTCAGGCTGAAATGTGGTCCAAAGGAGAAATGGAGGCAGAAATATGTTCTGTAATTCTTACTGTAGAGGAATGGAAATTCTTTCCCCATGTCTCTAAATTTAGGGCTTACACCAGCACTGAGAAGCAGTATTTTAAAAAATAAAATGTCAATTTGTGAAATAAAAATTACAAATATTTTAAGATGCAAATGGCTACTCTTTTGTCTTCCTTTTCCATTGCAGTTCTGAGTATCTGCTCGGCCTTAGGGGTGCAATCTCTTTTTCTGTGGGACTGCACAGGGCTTATTTACAGAGCCTATCCATAACAGTGCTTCAGCTTGCAGGGGTGGGAAGTAGAGCCCACTTTGTATTGGTAGTATATCTTTTGTGTCCTTAAGGAAAAATCTTAAACCATATTTATGAGAAAGGATCAGCATAACACTACCAGATGATTGAAAGTGTGGAAAAATTACATTTCACTTCTGTAGGGCATCCCACATACTTAGTTGCTATGTCTTGGCTTAGTTGGGATTCTTTTACATATATATATATATATATCTATATATATACACACATACATACCTCTATATATATACACACACATATATAATTTTTTTCTCTTTGGTCTATTTAGAAGAAAGATAAAATTCTGTCAACATCTGTAGTGATGTTGCATTGCAGATAGAATATAGGCAGAAAGAAAGGAGGAGTGTGTCTTTTGGGGAGAAAAGGGTTTATAAGTATCCAGGCCCTTGAGTATTTCTGGGCTTCTTGGCTTCATGGTACAACTCTGTGAGGAAGCCCCTCTGTAGCAGAACACAGGCTGTTTCTCCCTGGTTTGGGATCAGCTTGTGCAGCAAGTGTGGGACCATGCAGGATCCCTGTGGAAACTGCAGTGCTGTAGAATCATGGGTTCTGTTTAGCCAGTGCACTCCAACTAGGATGCAGTAGGATGATGTGGGGAAGCATTTACTTCTTCTCTCACTCTGCTCTATGCCTGCTTGCATCACTCTCCTGATCTTGGTCATGATGTAGCTGGTGACCCAGCTCTTCAGTATTTGGCATTCTCTGCTTTCTAACCTTGATCTGAAAGGAATTTTTTGTTTTATGATCCTGATCCTCTCTCCAAGGACAAACTTGAAAGCCATGGTACTTTTTTCTTTAACATCTGTGTGTCTGAACAAGTTTTGGGACTCGTGTATTTGGAGCAGAAAAATCAGACTAGTAAATTTCTACCATTTCCTGAAAGGACTGAAAATCACCTCTGCCTTGATACCTGCAGCAAGATCCCCCAAGTCAGGGCAGTGTTTAGAAAGTAGCAAAAATAGTAATGATCCTTGAAATTGGTTTTGTTAGACTGAGTTAAAAGGACAGGAAAGGAAATGTGTGGAGCTTGTCCTGCTTCATAGCACATCAATCTCTTGTGCAAGTGCCAGTAGTTATTGGGGTTTGGTTTTTGTCATGAGATTAATATAGAAGGCCAGAAAATATTTCTGCCTACAGAAGCAGGCATAGTATATCCTGCATTCTCTGTGTCTTCCTCCTCTGAGTGAATGCTGAAGCGTGAAGCATATTCTGAGATGTTTCTATGCTGTGCACTTGCACAGCAGAAAACAGCAGTAGGTGGGATATTGGAAAAGTTAATAGCACTTAATGTGGAGGTGAGAAGGTAGTTTTGTTTCAGCAAGATAGTGACTCCTGATGCCAAAATGAATGTGATAAGGCTGGTTTATTTTAGCTTAGCTATCACACAAACCTGTTGAGGTCTGAGATAAAGCAAGCAAACCCTCAGTAAGCATACCTAGAGTTCAGTACCCTGTAGTGATCCAAGTTGTAAAAGCCTGCCTCATCACATAACAGCACAGAGGGCTCTTTCTGGAGCTCTTTGAAAGGAAGAGTGGTGCCTTTGTTGGCAGGGTGCTGCCCTGTGCCAGAACACCACCGCGGATGGCGGCATGTGCTCTGTATTCATCGTTGGTCTGAATCCAGTGATTCTGAAGAATAAATGAAATTTGAGAATATTTCCTGGACTGGAGAGTGCTGTGATCAGGTCCCATTGGGTGTCAGCAACATGAAAGGCACTGCTTTACCCTGGTCTGAGTTCGTTCACTTCCTTTCTTCTTCACACCCCAAGATGCTGAAGAGAAATTCTGCAGGTGAGACATAGTATTTCTAAATACATAGAGGGCTTTTTTTTCTCAGCTTTCTCTTTCCTTGGTTTAAATTCAGAGTTATGACACTGTTTTACCTGAAGTTTCTTTTGATAAACCTTCACTCTAAGAAGCCTAAAATCTCATTGCTGAGTTTACTGGGGTATGTCTTACCACCCGTGGTTGGTTGACCCAGCTGAACATTAGGTGCTCACCAAAACCACTGCCCTCCTCAACTGGGTAATGCAGAGAAAATGTAGCACAAGTCTCATGGGTTGAGATAAGGAAAATTATATGTGAATGGAGCTGAGATCTGTTTTATTTCATTTTCTGTGTCAAGCTGTTGTGGCATTTCATTCCAAAGGACTCATCTCAGAAGGAGTGGTTACAAAGTGAAGTTCTCACTCCAGTGTGAATGAGAAAACAACCAGTCTCCATTTTGGTCTTTTTTTCGTCTTTTCTCCTGCCTAGACTGTTTTGTTACTCTCACCCATCTCTTAATGACCTAATGAAGGCCTCTGAAGGGTTTCTTAAGTCCCTTCTCCTTTTTCTTTGACATTAGACCTTCCTGTGGTAACATGGCAGCCTTGTCTACTGTTTTGGTACCAAGCTGTGAAATGCCTCAGAGCACGGGAAAATGCATGTCCAGCCTTTAAAGGCTGTGGTACTAGAGAAATACTGCCAAAAAATGTGTAGGCCTCTGCAGCCAGATACCTTAGTGCCCCATAACAAACACATTGAAAGTGAACCTGTGGCTACTGGAGACTATGAAAAAGCTTTCCTGAGAGTCAAGCTGGCAGAGCTGATGCATCAGAGAAGAGTGTGACTCTCCAGGGGTCAGACCCTTGGGCTGTGGACGCTCAGTGTTGCAGAGGACCTTGTGGGGAGAAAGGAGGGTCCCTGCTGGAGGGAGGAGGATGTCTACTGTCAGACCTCAGTCGCTGCCGTGCAGTTGCCATATGGACAGGGTGCTGTGCCAGTGCCAGCAGCTCTGTCACTGCAGTGGGGACCAGTGACATGCCTCTCCTGCCAGGTCGGGCAGATGTGTGCGGGCTGGCACTCTGCAGCAGGCAGCGCGGTGCTGCGTGGGCACTTGGCACGTGGCAGGGGATGGTTGAGAGCAAAGTGCTTGTGCTCAGCAGACACTGTTAAGTATCTTGAGCTTTGCTGCAGAAGAAATCAAGGAGGAGAGATGGATGCTCATCCTCTCTGAAACAGAACAAAAGAGTCTGAACAAAGCAGACGTTTCTCCTACAAGACTCCTTCTGCAGGCTGCAACTCAGGCTTTTTCCTGAAGAGCTTTTGTATCCACCTCACTTGCAAGCTGCCTGCCTAGGATCTCATTGGCATTCTGCTTTTCTGCTGTAATCTCATGTTGTTAAGGAGTGTGATTTTTCTTCTTAGCTGTGCCACATATAGAAGATTACATAAATACTGTGGAAATTTTGGGAGAGGGAAAACGAAGAAGAAGAAGAAGAAAAACCAAACCCAAACCACCAAACCCTTCCTCTAAGAAGCATTTTGACTTTGTAATCTTATGTCTTCCTCACAGAGGAAATTCTGTTTAATGTAGGAGGAAGGCAGACATGCCTCTTTACCAAGAAAACCGCAAACTGGCTTCCTAATGGTCCAGCTGTGTTAATGAGCAATTACAGACAAACACACGAAGATGAGGATTTATTCTCCTGGCAGCTGTTGCCCAAAGATGGTTTGATGCAGCAGTGCTTTTTCCTCCTCTTCAGTGTTGAACTCATTTCCATCTCGTTCCTCTTGCCCTCTTTTCCTGGGTAAATAGAAATTCACTTTCTAGGTTGAAGTCATTTCATAAAGGTGATACTTCTACAGGTGAGATTCAGCTCTCCTGTTAAACCAAAGGCTAATTCCAGGATGGACGGAAGGCTTTTTTTTGCTCCTCCTTACAGCACAGTGCTTCACTTTCTCATTTTCAAAACAGTGAGATATATATTTCAAAACAGATATTTTCAACAGTGAGCCCAGGATACAGGGGTAAAATTGAGCTTTGAATACAGGACCTTTTCTACTGGATTGTTGTGGATGTGTTTGAGTTCTGAAATCCTCGATGACAGGGTCTGTGTAAGTGCTGAGGGTGCCAGGCCAGCTCTCTCGGGGGGACCCTGGGCTGCAGTTCAGTGCAGGCAGTGCACACACACCGCCTTGCTCTTTGCAGTATCGAAAGGCTGACTTTTAAAGTCTGAAACCATCAAATAATAAGATTTTATCGGCTGTGCTTCCTTCTTTACAGAAAGAGTGAAAATTTGTTAAATATGCTTGCTACTCGGGAAGGAGAGGAAGAATAAAACTTCAAACAGTGCTGCTAAAAACAGCCTGGGCTGCTTTTGTTTGGACTTGCAAAACGCAGCAGCTTAATGCCTCCATTGTATGCAGGGGGAAATATGCTAATTCGAAGCACATTTCCCATCAGAAGCCCTTTCAGGCCTGTCATCGCTGAGATATGAAGGATGATAAAAGCGGGAGCAGGGAGGCCCGTGCTGTGGGAGCGCGGCCGCGGGCATTGTGCGCGGAGCGCGGCTGCCGAGCGCGCTCACCCGTGAGGGCCCGGCCCGGCCGCGTTCCCATGGGCGCCGCCTGCCCCGGGCCGGGCGCGGCCTCCGACACCGGCCGAGGGGCTGCGGCCGCCGTGTGCGAGCGCCGGCCTCCAGCGCCCGTCCCGCAGCCCCATGACCCGGGGCTTCTCTCTGGGGCACACAGACAGCTACTTTCTGTTCACTTTAAGTGCAGTTTAAGCTGAAATAACAGATTTTTCGTGACAAGGCCTCCATCGGTTCTTTTCTAAGTTGCTGATGCATGCAGGGCAGTGGCGCTGAGCTCCCTCTGTAAAGAGACGCCTTCAACTCGGGAAATGGGGGATGCTGCAACTGGCAAGACTTTTTTTCTTTTCAGTTATGCAACAGAAGGGAGTCTCTGAAAAGCTACTTAGTCTGTTACCGTATCTATATGGTTATGTTTGAGGTTGAAATAAATGCATTCATCAGTGTTTGGTATGTATTAAAAATCTCTAAACACTAGTCTTTAAATAGTGACTGATACATATAAAAGCCAAGAGTCTGGGGTTTTTTCCCTTCTCTCCTAAAGTTGTGAAAAGGTCTTTAAATGATGGGGTTTGTCCCAGGACCCTGTTGGTCTAGAACTAGGGAGATGCTCAGTTTACTCAGGAATACATTTTCTGTCTTCCTTTAAACATGTGTGTGTTGTTTTATTGTAGAGAATTTGGGCTTTAGTGAAATTGAGGATCTGATAATGTTGCTATGATATTTGCTTGGAAACAGTTTGAAGTGGCAGTGAAAAATCAGTTATAGTTTGTTTGGCTCTATAAACTTGCAGTGTACTAATGGCAAATTAAACTAAGAAAATGGGCTTTTGATTGTGTTTGCAGTCTGGTGATGTTCTGTCTGCAATAGAAGTATGTACTACACTTGAACACACAATTGTTTCTGAGACCATGGGTGGAAGTAAGTGCTTATAAATACTTTTAAAGCTGTGGCTGGTCTTCAGTTTCCTCCCTGTACTAATAAACTTGTGAACAAGCGGTTTGGGCTGGGTGATTTTGGCTAAGCATGAAAAACTATGGTCTTTTTCTGCAACCTGTGGGCAAGTCTGTGAGCTGCAATGTCCCATGTTGAGCAACATGCCTTTGGTCACTCTCACCTACACTTGATGTAGTAGGTTTTTTTTTTTCTTCATAGTGTTCTTCTTACAGACAACAGAAAAAAACCTTAGAGCCTTGAGTGTTGTTTCTGCCTTGTGCTTTTCTCTTGTTTGAATTTTAGGGTTTTCTTTTCAATATATACATCCCTTATCCTTTTCCCTGGTTCCTCAGCTCCTTTCTTTTTCTCTCCAAATGGTGCAGAAAGGTGGAGCAAATAATTGTATTTCAGGAATCAGTAGTTGTGAGATATATGGAAGATGTGTCTGTAGTACTACAGAAATCAAAAATGCCCAGGGCATTTTCAGTAACTAATGTGAGTGTCTCCAGAGGAAGCACTTGGAGAGAATGTTTAGTGTTTACACCTGGGAAGCTCCGAGTGCAAGATAAATGGTTACAAATGTGCTGAAAACCAGAGAGTAGAAATAAAATGGGATGGGAATGATGCAAGGAACAGATAAAGAAAAGTAGATGCTAGATGAATTTCACTCTGAGTCATGACAAAGTGCAGAAATTATGTCTTTCAGCTGTTTAAAACAAGTGAATGTCACGTTTGGAAAGAAACAGAAATGGGGATGTAACTAGGCATTGCTCAAAAGAGAGTCTGGGTGGTTTTCAGGCAGCAGGAACGGAGGCCATTTCAGAGGCTGGGACCCTGCTCCTTCTGCACTGACTGCAGTGGGGCCCTGGCCATTGTGCAAGCCCTCCTTTGTGCCAAGCCTCAAAACCTGCCGGGCCACAGAATGGCTCTTCTCACCAAACACTGAAAGGCTCCAAGCTTGAGACACTTAGAAAATTAGGCAAGACAAAGTGTTGGAAATATATACTCTAGGGAATAATCCTGCCCTGGCAAGGGATTTTACTTGACAGCCTATCTGGGAATCCAGGCTGAAAGCTGCTACTTTGTCCTTAGCTCACCCTATAGCACTTTTGTCTCAGAGCTCACTTTGTATGCAGGATCACCCAGTGCTGAGGTTCAGCAAAAACTGAGGCGTGACATGATCCAGACGGAGCTCCAACCACACTCGTTGTTAGCAGGTTAAGTCATTCCTTGTTTACAAAGGTAGAGGGGTGGGGTTTTTTTCTTAATTGTGCTGAACTCCCTGAGTGCACACTTAGCTTTTTGTGGGCGCAAGTGAAAGACCAGTAGAACACTTGAGCGGCGGCGTTGTTTGCTGTTCACAGCGGCGCTCTCAAAGGCTTTGCAAAGTGCAAAAGAGCCACGGCTTTCGACATGACTGGGATCCCAATCGCTGCAGCTGGAAAGAGGGGACTGGAAAAGCTAGACTGGAGAAGTTGCTTGGCACATATTTAGTCGATGAGTTAATTGGACACTCTCAACGTGGGACTTGTTAATGTCCTGCTGCTTTCCTAATGAGGATATCTGCTGTTGCAAAGAATACAGTGATTAATTGGGGACCATTTCGTTAGTGTCTCAGCTGAGGATTTCATGACTAGTGTCTTATGTGTGAACAGAGACTACTTTTGCAGTTCAACAGGTAGTCCAGCACTGCATGACAGAACTGGTCTAGGATCTTTCCAAAGTATAGTTTAATTACACTAGAATGAGAAGTTTCTATCTTGGGGAAACAGCTACAGTCGTCGTGACTTACAAGGTGCTGAAACCTCAGTGAATTTCAGTACCTCATACCAATCATTTTTGTGATGCTTTCTTTTATCTCAACATTTTGACTTTTGAGTTCAGTGGGCTTTTCAAAAAGTTGATGCACAACTGCCCAACAATCCATGAGCTGCTCTAGGAACAGTATATGTCAGAGCCTGGGGCTGGTGGTGCTGGCTTTCCAGCCCAGGATACTGAGATAAACGGGTAACAGTGCTCCCAAGGTGTGGCTTAGCTGTGCTGCAAACTCCAGTCTGATCTTGGCTAACTTGGTTCCTGGCCCTGAAACTTTGAGCTGCAGGAGTCTGTAGCAGTCTGTGCACTAGGATGGCTGTGCATTCACTATCAAACTGAATACCGATTGCATGACTCTGTAAATTAGTATGCATACCTCATAGCGGTTCCAATGGTTCATATGGTTTACTGTTCAATAAAAATACATATATAATTGTATGCATTTTCTTCATATACATATGAATATGCACACATATGTGTTTTCTGCATGTGTACATACACACACATATCTACCTCTGTGGTTTATGCATGGACTCCTTTGTGACATTCTAGGAGGATTCTTCGTCCTTCTCCTTCCCCATGTACCCCCAGTACGCAGTGTGAGCTGCCCTTCTATAATGAGTGCCCCTGGTTTCTTTTTGGGGAGCTGTAGGCTTTTGCACTTCTTTTTATTTCCCTGCTTTTTTCCATGCTTTGTGAAGCGACTGGACTGAAGCCAAGACTGAAGAACAAAACGAGCACTGAATAGATGAGAGATTGTAGGTGGGATGCTGAAGTCTATGTGAAGAGTGGGAGGGCAATTTTGAAAATCAGGACTGGATGTAAAGTTAACAGAGAATTGTCTGATTAAATCTGACTTTGTGTAGCAAAAGGCTAAGTTTGTGTCAAGGCTGTACTCAGTGACGTTTATTTATAGAGAAAAAAAATCAACAGGTAGCCTCCCAATGCCAGTCCTGTGTCAAGCTCTTGTGTTTTGAGATGGAACAGCTGTATTAACAGGAGTGTATTATAATGATACCTTTGCTGCCTTCTAAATTGCTGGCAGAAATAGCTCTTCTACAAGTACAAGAGGCACTTCTACTAGAGTGCTGGCAAGTGTGACATAAATATCTAGGATGCTATTTCAGTATGTCCAAGTATTCAGAAGCTCCAGTTAGTTTTCTGAGATGGCAGTAAGCCTTGACAACAGTATTGGAGAAGAGGGTTCACAGCAAAAGCTAAGTATGTTGGATTGTCTTCAGAGTGCAGAATTAAGGCAACAAAGACAAAGGACTTGAGCATATTTTTTTCCTGCTGCACTACAAGGCAGAGTCATGATAGCTGAGAACCTCCCTTCAGTTGTGATGGGCAGGGGGACCAAAATAGGTGGTTATGTGTGCCAAAGTCAAAACCTTAGCCCTTAAAATTCTGGAGGGGCATTTGAAGTACTGTTGAAGGCTCCATATACTAGTCATGTATTGTGAGGATCTTGCCACTGATGAAGAGAAAAACTTATGGAGATTGGGTAACTCAAAGGCTTGTTTTGCTGCTTCATTGTAAAGTTAAAGCATTTGAAACCTGCCATGCACTACACTTGTAGGAAACTATGCTATAAAATTGTGGAGCTGGAGTAGAAGCTGATGACAGCCAGTGGAGCTGGAGCTCTGAACACTTGCCTAATGAAAGTTCCTCCTGTGGGAGATGCTAGGAAGTCATTGCTTTCATTTTCTGTATTTCCATGCTTTTTCTACTGTAGTCTAAATGGGCTCTAGTTTGTCAGCATATTTTTTTCTGGCTTGCCAAAAGGATGGTGCTACTCCAGGCAGCCTCATAGGAGAGGCATGCAAGAGGTGATGTTCATTCCAGCTTAGTTTCAAATGTATCCTGTTTTGTTTTCATTTTTATTGCCTTTCCTTGGAAGTCTTTGGAATGGTTGAGAGTCCTGTATTTTGTCTGTCAAGAGTTTTGAATTCTTTTCCCCAGATTTTTTCTTTTTAAAATACAAGTTTCTAAAACCCAGGAAAATGTTACTAAGGCCCTTAGATTAGATAAATAAAATCCATCACTTCTAAAATTATTTCCTTCTGTGCTGTTGACTGCCTTTCATAAGTGGAAATGGAGCTTCCAGCTGCTTAAGAAGACATCAACTTTTTCTTTCATTTTGACTTTCATTACAGTTCTTCAGGCTTTTTTCTTTGGTAGACTTAGCATCTCTACAGCTATCTTTGAGACTAGAACTTGATGAGACCTAGCTACTGGAAAAGTCATACAGAACCATCTGCTCACTTTCTAAGGGATTTGTTTTTTCCTTTTGTGTTCCAACTAAACGTTAGCTGTTGGTGTATGTTCTGGATCTGGGCTGTTTATTACCTTTGATTCTCAGCCATGGCTGTAACTGTAGTGGTCCAGCTGGAAACAGGCAGGCTGGACAGAGAACTGTATGTACCCCAACAAGTGAGTGACATCTCCTTTGCCTGCTGCTTGTCACCAGGCATTTAGCTTGGCAGCAGTCATTGACATCTTCATGAAGCTTTGTTAAGGGAGTCACAGCACTGGCATCTTCACACTGTTAAGGTTTGCTTACCCTCCTGGACTTAGCTCCATTTGGTTAACTCACTGATTTTCTTTGGCTGCAGAGATAACCATTATCCACGCTTAAGCCTTTATTTTTGATCTTTCTTACAGAAATTTGAGACTGAGACCCCTAACTGCAGTGCAGACTCATGTCTGTGTTTTGTACTGTGGTATAAGTGCAGGGATTTTTCACTGTTATTTGTTAATTTGGATTCCATTTTCCCATTTTCCATTTCCGTTTTCCACTGTTATTTGTTAATTTAGATTCCATTTTCTTTCAGATATACTAGTAACCTAGTATATCTGAAAGAATGAACCCCAGTTTTTAAGTTTTTGTAAAGTACTTGCAAGATGTATGCCTGCTACACAACTGAAAACTTGTCATGCTTTGATTTTATCCACATGAAAAGTTAGCCTGCTTTTGCATAAGTATTTGGATTGGGTTTTATAAGCAAGTCTTTGGTAGCGGGTTTAAAGCTGAACAGGAGCAATTACAGTGCACCAAGTGGCTTCACGTATATTTGTTCTTTCTCTTAAATATTAAAAAAAATATTCTACAAATTGTCTTTTAAATTAGTTGTTTGGACTATGTGTCAGTCTTGTTTGAAGGACAGTCTCTGCGTTTTAACTTCTGAGTCTTGGATCTCACAGATAATCTCAAATTACTCTTCAGCTATATGAGAACACTCTTTATTACAGCTCTGTGAAGCCTTTGTAGAAATGGCAAGTGTGTATTCATCTCCTGAAAGCTTGTGAAGAATTTGCTGTAGCTTATGGTAGAGCTTCTCAGCCTGCAGGAATGTAAACTAGATTCAGTGACATTAAAGATAGATGTTCAAAAGAAACTGGCACATGAACAGAATAGGGATTCTAATGTATTTTTTAACTTCTGCAATTGTGCTGTTTTAATTGACTGAGCAAAATGATTACATGTGTGGTTTGGGTTTTTTGGTTTTTTTTTTTGTTTTTTTTTATACCTAGATAAAATAGATTTAAGCCTTTTTTTGAAATTATTTTGCAGTAAATGTGACTTGGTCTGTAATGCCTTCACATACTTTCCTCCACTGCTGTTCATCCTGAGGTTTGGCAGTAGGCTCAGAGCTGTGCTTTAGCAGCAGAAACCCTTGCTGGTCAGCCCCTCCCCTCATTTTCACTTTTATCTTGTTCTGCAAAAACAAAATGCTGGGCTGAACTTCTCAGATGTAACTAGCTGCCTGCCCTGGTTGCTGGTTATCTAAATCAACTTGGTCTGTGCAAGCAGGTTTTTGCTGAATATCAGTCTTAAAAGTTTTGAGGTTTTTTAAATTTTTCCTCTTTGTGGCTTAATCTTGTGCTGTGTTGTCATAGGCATAAACTTGATGTCTCCCAGTCTCATCATATATTATGACAAGGATGTATCTGCTTAAGGGAGGGAACATTGAATGAGACAACTTGCTGCTGAGATAAGTGCTTGGAGCAAAAGATCAGCACCCATGTTAGCACTGGAGGAAATAGTATAGTTTGTTTTATTTGCTGTATTTATCAATGATGGTGTAAAAGTTTGATAATCAAGAAATTACTTAGGATGACAAGTGCTTAAAACCTGTCATACATTGCAGCAATCCAGAAAATAGTAACAAGGGAGGGGAGAGAATTTTCCACTCATATATCACTTGGAGCTTTTAGAGGATTATTTAGTTGGTAGGATTAATGCTTTTGAATAGTTGGGCTTGATGATTTTTGAAGTGCTCAGTTCAGGTTCTTGTGAAGTAGATTCTGGTATTATGCACTGATTTTTCATTGCCCGTTTGGGGAAGGGGTTATTCTGGGGAAACAGTTGAGGAAATAGTCTCCCAGCCTGTTAGTTTTGAGTTTCTGAAACATCACAAACTCTGAAGTCCTGAGCCTGCCTAAAATTTTGCTCACCAGTAGGAAAGCGTGCAGCTGTTTGAAGGAGTAGGTCTCACTGTAAAGAGGGGAAGGCTACAGTCATGGGTTTCCTGCAGGTAGAGTCTGTAACCACAGGTTACATCTAATGTATTTTCTGTTTAAATAAAGGAAATTCCAGATTATGTTTGTATTTTCGGTGTATTTATACTGATAAGTGCATTGATACTGCACCACTTGAACTAGGTTATGAATAGGCCTTTTGTAACTTAGTCTGAAGAGAGGTTTCAGCCTTTTAAGGTTTTAGACCTTCCAGTCTAAAAGCAAAGATCATTAAGAAAGAGAGATCTAGACTGTGACAGAAGTACCAACTGCATAATGAAGCATTCCAAGAAGAGAATTTTATGTCAGAAGCAATCAAGTGCTTTGACCAATTACTAAAATTGGTGTGACTTTCAGCAAGGAGGGTGTATTTGGTATGGAGTTTCAGTCTTACTGATGTTAAATGGGGAAAAAGCCCCACTCTGTAGAACCTTTTCTTTGTATAATCATTATACCAACAACTTTTAGTAATGGTTAGAAGAATATAGCAAACACATCACCCATACTTTCACATTTTGGCTGATTGTTTCAGGGAGTGTGTTTGCTATGCATGGTCTTGCTGGGGAGGGATTTCAATCTGTGTGGGGATTGCTGTCTTAGCACTGGAGAGGAAGGTGGGTGAAGTATGCCTTGGCACCTGGATTGAGGCCTCTGCTGTGCCTCCTGATTTGATTACTTTCAGGAACCCACCCCTTTGCCCCACATTGGCTCCTGAGGATACTGCATGCCATCTACAAATTACTACCATCATCCTGCTTATACAGAGGTCTGCTGAAGTGGGAGCTTCAACTGCAGACTTTTCCTGGACTCCAAGAAAGCATTTTAGGCAAATTCTTGACATCAAGTTTTTATGCTGTGATATGAAACCATAGGATATGACCAAGACCTCCTGGCAGCTGTGCTGAAGCCTGAAGTCTGAGCAGTAATGCCCAAAGTAACAGCTGTGTTGGCTGTGGTGAGAGAAGAGGGTTTGTGCACTAATTTCTTGAAAGAGATGAAAACTTTCTCTAATGATTGGGTCTGAGGGCTTTTGTGCTTTTCACTTGACATCTAGAAATAAAAATGAACAGCAAAATTGTGGGTTGTAGTAACTTCAACCAGAAGAGACTAAATTTCAGCTACAAATCTTTGGACTGCTTCCCTCTTCCCACTCTCCTGTTTGAATCTGTTATAGGGAACATGCAGGGTGCAGATTTTGACATCCCCAGCATTTGCTGAATCTGCTGGGTGTCTTTGCAGGCTGCAGAACTGGCTGCAGTGGCTGGGCCACAAAGGCCATTGCTCCACGCTTGCTCCGCCATCCTACACACACAAAGGGGTGCCTTGGGGCACTTGTGCCCTGTGCAGTGTGTTGCACTGTAAGGCATTGAGACAAGCAAAGTGACAGGCAAGGTTAATTAGCCTCAGTGCAGCCTTAAATGTGTCAGTTGTCCTGGGTTTTGGGAGGGGAACAATACCCCTGTGTGGTGTCGCCCTGCTCTGTGGCTCCCCAGCACAAGAGTGGGCTGGGGACACCTAAAGTCACCTCATGCAGTGCAGTGCTGGCAGGTCTTGAGTTTGTTGCTCCCAAGTGCAGCTTATTTGATCATGCTGCAGTCTGTCTGGATTTAGGGGAGTGATCAAACGTGCTGAACAGCAACTCTATGCTCACTCCCAAGCATGGCTTTAGGTCTCTAGTGGCAGACCTTCTTTTAAAGCCCAAGTTGTGTTTTCTTAAACATTTTATCCTTTAGAGTGTTGCACGTGCATTTCAGCTCGCTTGAACTAGCTTCCTGTCTCCTTGCTTGGATATTTTTTTTCTTTCCCCCCCCCCATTGTGCTCACGAGTCAAACAAAGAATTAAAATTTTCCATGTACATACATATATAAGCCCGCTTTTCCTTTTATGCTTCTCTCACACAGTCTTTTACCGTGGGTGAGCGGAACTCTCGGCAAAGAAAGCAAACAGAGAGAGCAGACCCATCACCCCCCAGCCCTTGAAAGAGCAGAGGGCATGTGGAATAAATCAAAATGCAAAGCATAATAACAAGGTCCCATGGGAAAGGGAGCCTTGTGATTGTGTGCCGGCGTGCACTCCCCTTAGAGACGGCGGCCGGGGGGCTCACCTCACCGCGGCCGGGGGCTCCTTTCTTTCTCCCTTGCATCTCCCCTCCCGATGTCACCAATCCATTCACTACCCGCAGAATTGATTAACATTTGTTGGGAGACGGGAAAGAGGGGAAGAGCGGAGGGCAGGAGGAAGGGGGCGCGAGCGGGTGATGCTGTCCCCACGGTGTGGCAAGCCGAGGCACAGGATGGCTATTTTATAGCTGGGGACCCTGGTGACGTATAGCTGAGCGAGCTGGCACTGCTCCTCGTGGACCAGTCAGCGGAGCGAAATTGAAGCTGACAAGACTTTTCTGGCATTTTGGAAAGGACTGTAATCTACTGTAGGGGAGAACAGAGCCGCTCAATCACCGCCGCTGTAAATAGGAGACGGAAGGGAGTGAGAAAGGAGGGGAAGAGAAAAAGTGCTTGCTGGGGGGGGAGGGGGGGCGGCATTTTTGGTGGATGGTATGAAGCCAGCCATGGAAACTGCAGCGGAGGAAAATGCAGAACAAAGCCAAGAGAAAAAAGGTACCCAGGGGTCTAACAATAGCCTGTTTAAATCTTTTCATTCGGGGGGCTTAAAGAGGTTTAGGCCAGTTTTGTCACTTTTTCAAATAGCTCTTAAACAATCATTACTGCGTCTTCGGGCTTTCAGCCGTTCTTTCCTGCATGGCTTGACAACAAATTAATAGAGCATCAACCTTTCTGTCTGCATCTGTATTTGCTCTGAATCTGTCCTAACCCTACCCGAAATGATGCTTGCAAAAGAAGTCTTGTTCTTGCTGCATCTTTGACAGATTTTGGTTAATTTGGTTTACAGAGGTAGCGTGTGCCTGTGTGTTTGCATGTTGTTTTCGGAGCCGTAATCTGGTGTTTTCATCGGGACTAGCCATGTAGCAAGGCTTTGCAATGCAGTGTGGGAGACCTAGGTTATGACAACATATAATAGATTATAATGTCACACAACCTTCGTGTAGTGAGCTCCATGCCAAATGCTGCTCTTATTTTTAAAATTCCTTTTCTATGGTGTCATCTGGCAAATTTTACTTTTGTAGCTATCTGCCTGCACTATGATAAGGGAGAACAATGCAGTGAGTTTTGCAACATTAGATTTCAGGATGTGTTAATCACTGAGAATTGCTGCTTAATGGAGAGAACAATTCCATGGTAATGGTTCTGTTGTAGGGAGATGGCAGCGCTGAAAGAGAGGTGTTCATCCATCCCAGCTTTACAGGTTGATTCCGTTTGGTCTGGAGTGCTGAACTTCAGAGCATAAATTCAACTCGCAAGTGATATTTTCTTTCTGTGTTGTATAATTTGTGTCAAATAACCGTTCCTCTTCAGTGTACCAGACTACTGTACAGATCATAGCAGTTTGTTGTTTTGTTTTTTTTTTTACTGAATGGTAAAGTAGCAACAAAATTATTTAAATTTCCACTTTTTACTTAAGACATAGTACATTTTTTTAACCTGTTGTGTATCGTTTATAAGCAATCTGAGTATCTCATCTGAGTATCTCATAGGCTTAAGCAGCTGATAAACAACTAGTGCATTTCCCCAAGCAGAATTCTTTCAGCGATTGTTAAGCAGCTCAGATATAAACATGATAAATCCCGGTAGTGTCCAGTAACAGATTTTGTTTCCCTGCTTTGAATCTGACTCCTGCTACACACTTCATATAAAACAAGCTTCAGTTTCAAGTAAATGAAATTTGTCAAGTGATTAGACATAGTACTACATAATCCCTTAGGGATTTCACAAAAGGAGGTCCACTGATGAGAGATTAAACTCTGAAAGCCATTAGTGTATGTGGACAATAACCCACCTCACTGAAGATTTTGAGTAATTAATGTACAAAATGTCCTGAATAGATTGACTATAAAACCATCTTGAATTTATCAATTCTTAAAAAATTACAGCAGTTCTTTCTTCTGATTGAGGATCTTCCTTTAAACCAATGGAATTCATGTTACAATGAACACTAAAGAAAGTTATCCTCACGCATTAGCAGCTGCGCAAAACAAAATGTGTTGCTGAGTGTGTTCATGATGAGTTTATGGCTTCGCTTTTGTTTTGGCAAGGATGAAAGAACAACATGTAGAACAGTAAATCTGCTTCCAAGTCAAGAAGGTTGATCTGTTGCTTTCATCAAATGCAAGCAGGGAGCCTCCTATCCCAATGTTACCATAATTTCTTAATTTTTTCTATGATGATTTTATGCTTTGGATCTGTTACATAAGTATATGTATGTAACACTTGTAGGCTTTGTTCCTGCTGATTCTCTGATTCCTGAAAGTAGCGCACGGTCTCTCACAGTATGCTCCGTATTTCTCTTCACTTAAATTCTCAATGTGCTTCACAGCAAATTAAAATGCAGAAAGCTGAAACAGTCCTACTCCTAATTTCTGTAGCAAAACAAATAGACCAGATCCCCTGCAAAGTTACTGCTGTGAAGTGGTCATGGAGAAGACATATTTGGTTTTGAGGGCCAGGTTTTCCAAAGTGCTAAATCTGTCGAGTCCAGTTGGGGTTTCAGATGGGCTCAGCAGGCATCACGTACCTCTCAAATGTCAGAATTTTTCAATAGGGCTCTTTCACCAGCAGCTCCTGTGGAGGAAAATGGGCTTTTTCTCTGTGTAAAGAAACTTGCAGGAAAATGCTGCTGCTTTATTTTGGGGTACAGAACAGAAGATTTCATTTACTCTCTGGACCACATATCTTACTTGTTATGCCTTACATGCTTGCCAGCCTTGCAACATTTTCTTCTTCCTCTAGGATCTTACCTGGACTTGGTAATGGCCATCCTTTATGAGATGCCCTAGATCCAGTGATTTCAAGGCAACTGCCGCAGCTTGAAGCAGTTGAAGTCCTATCACAGGGTCTTTTAACTCTTCTTTCTAGAAATTAATTGCAAAGCCTAAGGAGATAAACCACCATCTGAAGGGGTTTGGGAGATGCTGCTGTTGCTAGGACTGAGCAAGAGAAGATCATGAGCATTCTGCTTTGGGTACTCAAGTTCACACTCAGTAGGCTTTTCACTGCCATGTTCTGGGAAAGTATCTGCATTTCTCTAATAGCAAATCATGCTTTTAAGCTAAGAGGAATTTTCCCTTAGCCAGAATTTTAAACTGCCTGTTTCTGGGGTGTGTTTTCAATGCAAGGACCTTCTTGATGATGTGCTGCATTGTTGTGGAATAAATACTTGGAGGGAGTTGGGCTAGGACTACATGCTCTCTGTGTACAGGTCTCCCAGTACTTGGGGAGAGCCCTGGAGAGCTGTGCTGCTGGAGCACTTGGCATGAACAGTGAGGTCTATGTTCAGTTTGAGCACCCAAAGCAGTTGTACGTGAGCACTGGTGCTACACCGGTGTTGGGTTGTGTTTCCCATCTCTGTGGCAAATGTGGACAGCCAGCTATTTTGGACTGCAGTGCAGCTGAGACAATTTGCACAAGCTAATGTGCTTTATGAATAATTACAGATTGATAAATGAAAATTACCGAAGATTATTTAGACTTTTTAAATTTCCTAAACTGTATAGACCTAAACCGTTCTATCTTTATTTATTTATTTAATGATATTCATTAATTCCCTGCCTGATTCAGGCAGCAATACTACCCAGCTGATGGATTCAGTGTTTATCTGACATTTGTTTCTCTGCACCCAGATGAGTGGCTGCTGTCCCAGTTTTTTTAATTGGAATTGGAACAACCCTCATGTTGATGGAGATAAGAAATAAGTCAGCTTTATGCTGTGTATCAGCAGCCCTTATCAGAGGAAAACACCATGAAAGCTGAAGCAAAATGTTTAACAGATACTTTGCAGGGCTGCAGGACAGATTGGATGCATTTTAAAGATGAAGGTTTACAAATTATTACAAATGACAGGGTTTATCTTGCAGGCATTAAATTAAATCAAAATGTGAGGACTGGGCAGGCAGATTTACTGAGGTGGAATAAATAAGAAAAACGAAATGCCGTTTTGCATCAGCAGTGAAGGATATAGATCCTGATACACATTAACAGAGACAAGAAGTTTCCCTTTTCATTTAACTGTGAGAAATACTACCAAGTTGCAAAATAAAATTAAAAAATAAATAAATAAAAAGAAGAAAGAAAGAAAATAAACCCCAACTGTGGATGACCATGGTGAATTCACCAATTACACATGGGATGGAAGAAAGCCATGATACTAGGGTTTAGGTTCCTTATATGAATACATATGATGTTCAAATTGCCTATGTTCTGCTGAGGAATAATGAAGACCAGTTTGAGCAGCTGTACCAAAGGTCCCTTTTAATTGGCTCTTCCCTGCTTATGTTCTCTTGATAAAAGAAGACCTTGTGGTTAGTAATAGCTGTGAGCCTTATTATTTTTATGGTATATAAAGCCACGTTTCGGCTTTTAAGCTCTAAATAGACAAGTATATACTAGTCAAAAATAGAAAGAAAATACTTTGCTTGTCTTACACTATTGCACACAGTTGTACAGTTGTGTTTAAATGAAGCTGTAAAATGCAATGTGAAAAAGGAATGGATTGTCATGCAGTTTATTTCACTTCTAGTAAAGTTATTTTTACACAGTGAGCTTATGACATTTTGATGCATCACAGATGTATTTTTCATTACAACAAATTGGAAAAAAAAGTATTTTTAAAAATATGTGTTATGATCATCCACCAAAATTTCCAAGGTGCCACCTAATGTAAGGCTCACACAGTGGTATCAGAGCTGTCAAGCCATTCAAAGATATTTAGTACGCTGCATATTTTCCCCTATTTTCAGCAGTTGATTGGTGTTTCAGATCCACTGACAACAATAACTGCTGTAAGTATAAGTCCCTGAAGAATACGACTGTAGGAAGAGAGGTCCAGCCCTGGGAGAATCTGGGACACGCGATATTCTGGGGATAATAATTTGTCAGGCTTAGTGATTTAGGTTTTAATGAATAGGATTTGGTTTCTAAATAGGAGGGGGTTGAAAAATACTCGGAGAATGTACTCATACTGGTCTGAACAACGTCGTGAAAGCAGAAAGCCTAGACATATGTGCCATGGGATATGGTAACGAGGGTGGGGGAAACCCAGATGGCACTGTGTGTGCACAGTGGATTTTGCAGCAGGAGCAAAGGGGGCAAAGAGGGGGGGAAGGTCTCCTTCAGTTACTCTGACCCTTCCCCATTTTCTGCCCAGCCTTGCTCCTTGTCCAGTATTCATCACCAGATCATCAATGACCAAACAACACCCTCTCTTTGCTCCCATGCACTGCTTCATCAGCTGAGACAGGTGAATATCAAAACTGTGTTTCCTCTAAAACCATAAGATAATGGCAGCAAGCATGAGGATGTTGAGCACTGTGAGTTTGATTACAGGCGTGCAAGATGATTCATCCCAATGAATATTGAATACCACAGTCCCCATCCGTGTGCCTGCATGGCGTGACATGGAAACATTGTCAGTTCTGTCGCTGCTGTGTCTGTGCAGGATTGAGAACAACCTGGTCTGCCAGGAGGCCTTGAGCTTGGCTGTGGGTGGAGGATATTGTAACCTAGACCAGGGAATGCAATTATTGAGTTAGTTACTCAAAAAGCAAAAGGTAAAGACACCCTTAAGCCTCTCTCCTTTCCCAGCATTTTAGGGTACACAGTTAAATTCCAATGGATATGGACTGTGTGCAGTAGTTATTGAGCCACTGAAGCCTGGGGAGCTTTTGACCTGGTGTTGATTTTATGTGAGTGGGCCTGGGTGGGTCCCAGCAAAGTCACCCAGAGATACACTTCAGCTTCAAAGGTTGTGCCAGGCATGCACTAAGGGCTACCAAAGAGCCATTGCTAAGTGGCTCTTTGTGGAGCAGTGGAAAAACTGAGATTCCTTATGGAGTTTGAACTGCCTGCTAATGAAAGGAGCCCTGTTACTGCAAAACCAGAAATTGCTAATTAAAGAAACCAACTCCATAGAATATTTTCACTTACAGAAATGATGCTACAAAGTTTACATGATGTCTCTGTGTTTCAGGATTTGATGTTTGTACCGCAGCAGACAGGTGACTTCACCAGCATTCCCCCAGGCTAAGGGAGAAAAGGAGCTGCCTGCTCTGCTGCTCTGAACAAGTGCTTTATGCGGCCACTGCAGGAGAAATCTCAAACTGTGGGTTCAAGTTGTAGAATAAAATCTTCTTGATGTCGAAGGTTTGGCTTAGATGCTGCTGCAGTACAAATGAATAATTATTTTCTTTTTGGAAGTCTTTGCAGCTGATTATTTTCAATCAAATTTAAAAAAAACCAATCTGAATCTGTTACCAGTGTCCAGTAAGTAGCCTCAAAAAGGCAGTGGGCAGACATTGGGGAGGCAGAGAAGGGGATGTATGCTGTACTAGCGAAGAATTTTGTTTTCCATTTTGTATCCAATTCCATTTTTATGGCTTTCCTTGTGATCTCCGAAGCAGGATTGTTCCTCTCTGAGCAGGAGATGATATCATCCTGAGAGTGTGCAGTCATTTTGGAACAGTACTTTCAACACATTTTGATTTTTTTTATGCTCATAAGATGTGGAACTTGTCTTTCCTAAGAGGAAGAGTGAGCCACACAATACAGAATAATGTCTTCTATGGAAGATTCACTGATACTTGCGTGCTGGTTTGTGTGTGAGATGCAGAGAGGGGAAAATTACCAAGCCACAAAGTATCCTTTAGAGAGCCATTGGTGCTAAATTTATGTAGAAAACCCAAAAGACTCTTAGTACTGGAGTTTGTTTGCTGATAAAGAAGACCAACAAATTCTTGGTTTAAATCTCTAGATCCAGCATTTGGATTCAAGGCTGAGACTTTTTTCTCTTCTTGACATAGGCAAATAT
Organism: Euphonia xanthogaster; assembly: GCA_034509185.1. Taxonomy (NCBI): domain Eukaryota; kingdom Metazoa; phylum Chordata; class Aves; order Passeriformes; family Fringillidae; genus Euphonia; species Euphonia xanthogaster. The sequence goes on along the minus strand of JAYDZK010000001.1, from coordinate 97,260,820 downwards.
GGCTGTGCCAAACTCCTCATTGCACAAGCAGCAAAACCATATGAGAGGGACTGGGTCCAGGACCTTCTGAGCCCCTCATAGGCTAGAAATTTATGGCATTTATACTTCTCCTCCCCCTTGAAATTTTACTCTAATCTGGTCTACAATAGATGGGGTTTTCATCCTCACAACCTTCACTTTCTCCACGTGCCCAAACGCCACTGAATTGGATTTGCTTCAGCCAGAAATGATGGTTGCTTTCTCATTTAGCCACTGCAGAGGGGGACTCTGGTGCATTTTGAATAAAGGTCTGTCAGCGTCACCCTGACAGCTTTGACAAGGCCATAGTGGTAGCAATGGGGACATGTAGGCTCAAAAGTGGTTTGATGCTGTTTCCTGCCTCTTCCTGTGCCAGTGAGTGTGCCATGAGTGTGTGAGTGGGTGAGGTGAGTTACTGCATGTAGGGTCTTGTTGCTGGGCTTCCTCTGAAAAGACAAGGAGAAGCAGGACTGCTCTTCTTGGCCATGAACCTGGAATAAATAGTTTTTAACACACTTGGTCCAGATTTTTGGATGTGAGCAGAGCCTAGGTGCAAATAAAGCCTAGGTGACATAAAAAATAAACTTTTATTTTTTAATGTAAGAAAGTATCAGTGCAAACCTTTGTGTTTGCCCTACCTTGACATGAAGCAATAACCTTTTTCTTTGACAGCATTAGAGTCTTTTTAAAAAAACAGGTAACGTGATCTTCCATGACTTTACCTTCCTTTTCTGCTGGAGCAGAGCTTTTCGTCATAGACAAAGAGAGGGAGACATGAGAGTGGGTGGGGGTAAGGAATAGAGAATCTTTCCTTATGTGTTTTAACTCAAATCCTAGGTAGAGTTTCAGCTATTCAACCTTTCTTAACACCTGTGTGAGCATTTCCCTCTTGATCATCCCTCCTAATCTCTTCCCTTAGTCTGTAAGGTTATGTTGTTTCAGTTCTGAAACTGCAGTGTGTTTTTCTGGGCTCTTGTTTTTAAAGTTAAATGACTGAAAGTACTGAACTAAAACTTGCTGGTGACACTGACTTTTTACCACCTAAAATTGGCAGTGATCACCAGACCAGAAATGGAAATTGGCAGGTACCACTGGATGTACAGGAGCTCAAGGCCACACCGGTACCATCATGTGCCAGCATTGAGAGGCAATATTAGTCCTTTGGGGATTCAAGGTAAATAAAGGGCTGGGTGAAAGGGAAATGAAGAGTTCAGAAATGGTAGTAGCATAAACTTAATGCTTTGCAGTAGTCCTAACAATTTAAGATAAACGTTCCTCTGTTTTTCTTGTTTTATTTGTTAAGGCTGTAAGGAGGCTACTTCTTTTTGTATGAATACTTGACATAAATTTGAATTTCCTTGTTAATGCTTGAAAGACAATAATGTGTGGTGTGAGGGACAGCTTCCTTTTAACTGTGCTCCCAATTGCTTTGAAATTGTTTATGGATGAGATGAAATAGTTTGGGGGTTTATGTGGATGAATCTATCAGACTTATCAGCCACAAATGCAGAAATGACACTAAAGCAGTGACAGCAAATCTGACTCACTGGTAGCCTATGCTTCCTAGACAATATTCTGTGGTTTGGTTTGCATTTTTCCCTTGCTAGAAGCACTAAATGCATACGTGAGAGTCTAGAGGAGATTTTCAGGTGAGGCTGTAAAAATGGTTTGGTGATTCTCCATGCCTGTCCTTTCGATGTCTGGCTTGAGACCTCAAGAAGATCCTATTTACTTTTCATGAAGCCTTATTTTAAGGGTCTGTGGAGGAACTGAGTTTTGAAGCATCTCAGAAAGGCACCTGAAATCAAGCCTATGATTGATCACATTAGAAAATTCCACTCTGACTGATGGATAGCACAGCAAGGGGTGTATATGCTCAGAGGCAGCCTTTGCAGCTAGTTCAATCCAGAATTCTCTTCTCTTTATGGAGCTGAGTGACTGAAGCCTGCTTGACAGCTTGTTTGCTGGAGAGGCCTGCCTCCGCATCAGAGACTTTAATAGCAACACAGGGAAATAGTCACCAAAGCTTGCTGCCTCATCCTTCCCCTTTCCATCATATTTTCCTACTCTTGTGCTTTAGGATTCAAATGTTTATGTATTTCAAATGGCTTTTTTTCCCCAAAAAAATACTTAGGTCACAAATTATGATCTCTGTCTTCAGTATCAGTATTCATTTGACCATATTTTATGACAAGTTACCTGGGCAACAGGTTTGGGGCTGCTAGAAGACATTTCCAAAGCTCACATTTAGTACACATGGGATATTTTACACACAAAAGAAATGCTTCAGGGAGTAGTGGTAGATTATGAATGCTGCCTCCCTGAGCTGTGAAGGATATGGAAGGAGCAGGCTAGACCCTGGTTATCAGGGTCTTGGGCCCCTTCAGCTGTCCCCAGTGATGAGACATGTCCATATGTGCTGGCACAGATGAGCCAGGACACAGAGATGCACAGCCTTCTGTTAGAGCAGCTGGGAGTCTGGCACCTGAAATGGTGCTAGAAACCCTTGTTTAGGCAACTGAACCCTTTTCAGTCTGCCTTGGGAATCTTTCTGAATTAGCATGTAGGTAAATATGCCTGTCATGAAGGAGTTGAGGATGAAAGGGTTCTTGGTGATGGCGTTACCCCTACCTGAGCCCAGAAATGCCAGCTCAAGAGAAGATGTTTTAAATGGCTGCACTTAAAGAAATTAAAAGTCTTTTAGGCAAAAATCAAACCTCTCTGAACAGGTCTTGAGTAAAACCAACCTGCCAGTGATGGATTAGCCACTGTGAAAATGCTGGTCTTTTCTCTTGTTCCTTAGCTTGCAGGGAAGATGTTGCTTCAGTCCCAACCCAAATTCCTGCTATAAGATGCCTCCCTTCAGCACTGGCCTACAGCTCCTCACTGCTGGGTGGCAGTAGCTGCTGTGCTGAGATAACCTTTGCTCCCTTGACAAACTGCAGGATTTCTTGAGTGCCTTTGTCTCCTCTGTCAGTGTCCAAATGGGCATCACTACGAGGGCACCTCTGTAGCAGTCCTCATGGCATCCACCTCTTCTCCCAGGGTCTCCACGTACAACATGATCTCACTTCCCTAATTTAAGCTTGAATCCAGCTCTTGAGCAACTAGGGAAGTCAGTGTGGGAGATTCACTGCAATGATGGAGCCAAGACATCCCCAGAACACCTGCAAGCTTAATGAGCCTTTCAAAATTCTAAAACAATTTTTTTCCCAGAAAGCAAAGTACCATCTTTTTCTGTAGAAAGAGAAACTTTGCAATAGTTGTTTAACATGAGCTTAGCTGTAGGCACTGTTCCAGGTTGTGTGGGTGTTGTTTGCTTTATGGAATTTTTTTTTTTTTTTTAAACCTGCTTCCCCCAGATGCTGGGAGGTGTTTCAGCTACTCTGTGAGCACATAAGGGCATGTGAAGGTGGAGTATCTCAGTGAAACAACCTTACTGCTCCTTTGCTGAAACCAGCTCAAGTTTTGCAAATTATGTGGGGATTCAGCTGGGGAAATAATAGCATGAAAGCTGTTGCAGGGCAAAGGACTTCTACAGTTACAATTCAGTTTTCTCATTATTCCTCTTGTTCCATAGTTGGCTGAATGTCTAGGATGATCTTTGCATCTTCAGTTATCTCTTAAATTGAGAATTTACCTTCTGAATCTGATATCTGCCAGGCTGGAATACACACACACACGCGCGCGCACACAAACACACAGGTTTTGCCCTGTTTTCAGCTCTAGGGAGAGAGAGGTTGTGTTTCTTGTTTGCTTCTTTGTAGCTTAGGGAGGAGTCAACTGGGGAAGCGATCAGTAGCAGTGGCTGAAATCCAGTGAGGCTAAAGTCTTGCTCTCCTGCTGGGTGCTGAAGGCTGTTGGAGGGTGAGGTGAGTTACAGCTGGCAAAAAGGTGGAGCTAAGAGTTTCAACTCCATTCTTCCAGGTAAGATATTCACCTTTGATTAAAGTAGAAGTCAGCTTTCAAAATCATGTGAGCCAAGATACAGGTAGGTCTGGAGGATGCTTGGATCAAGGAAACTCAAGTGTCCTTACAGATTTTCACAGAACTATGGAAGTCGCTCATAAAACCAAAATGCTTAGGTGCCTTTGTATTTCCACACTGAGCTTGTCTAGACCTTCAGGCATTTGGATGTCTTTGGCAGTTTGCCCATTGCTTCATCTCTTTTACCTTTCTGCCTTGAGTTTGTCCAAAATTATCGCTGGGGCTGGCACCTATTGAAGCAGCAGTTCCAGCATGTTGAACTTGCCGAGCATTTCTTCAAGGAGGAAAAAATAAGGGAAGTGAGGGGAGGAAGGCCAGAGCAAGGGCAGAAGGGAAGGAGGGTCTTCAGGCCTGTTGAGCAGTCAGTTGTTGATGTTTCAGCTGAGAGTTACAGCCCCAGTTTGGACCAGAAGCTGCCCTTGCTGGTGCCATGTGTTTGAACTTCGAGCTCTGCATGCCAATGAGCATTTCCACATGCTCAGGCTGCACTGAATCCCAAGGGTTATTTTGGATAGTAAATGCTAGAACAAGTCTGCAGGAGAAATAACACCAAAGCTTTTATCAATAATGCCTGATCTGTCCCTTATGTGAGAAGTCTATTTTTTAAATCACCAGCTTAATTTTTTTCCTGCAGAAGTAGCTTAGAGCTAAGAAATATACCTCAAGAATTCCTATTGAAACCTGTTTGAAGTAAGGCCTTTTCCAAGGTATAAATTAGGTATTTTTCTTCCGGTATGGATTCCACTGTTTCATAGGTCAAAAGTAAAACAGAGAAGACATGAAGTAAAATGAAGTTCTGCCTGACCTTTGTTCAAAAGCAATAAAGCTGGATGAGAGTAATTCTCTCATCCCACCACCTTGTGGGGCAGCAGTGTGTGGGGTGCAGGTCTGACTCCTTTCTCTCACACAGCAAACAGCTGGGATGGGCACTTGCAATAAGTATGGATGTAGTAATTCCTATTCCGAGGATTTTACTGTCTGAAAAAGATGACTTCAGAACACCTGTGAGCTTAATGAGCCTTGCAGAGGTTGGAATGATATAGATGGGGAATGTGTGTATTTCACTAAATTTGAAGAAGGTACACTAGAAAAGGCATGTAAAAAACACATTCAGATAATCTGTCTTTGCATGAAACAGGTATGGTTCCAGCAACGGGAGTGCAATTTTTTTCCTGTAAGAACTGCTGATTTGAGGAGATTTGGAGGGGAAAAAAATGGTTATGATTACTGCTATCTGTTCTTGGAGTCTTCTCTGCATCATTTAACACCATCCAGAAGAAACAAATCTTGCCATGGTGAAACAGCCTTTCTCCAATTTGGACATAATTTTCTCCTTAGTGAGAGGAAAAAAATAGCTTTTGCTGTGGATGAACATTGATAACCTCTGAATGGCTGTTTGGTTTCTTTGAGCTTTCCTGTTTGTTTCTTTTTTTTTTGTTTGTTTGTTTGTGGGTTTTTTGTTACTCATGGTAGAAGAAAAAAAAGTATTCGATTTTAAACCTGTGCTTACTGTATTTTTGCAGACAAATTCAGGAAGAACTTAATATCATTATTCATACAGTACCACAGCAATACTTGGTGCTTTGTGGATTTGAAGAAGGGTCTGCTAATGGTTCCTCCAGGCTGTGAGATGCTTGTTCTTAGTGTGCACCAGTTCTTCTGCATTCTCTGTGTTGGTTTCCAGCACAGGAGGTGTCAGCAAGGACTTTTAGTTCTCTTCTACACAAGAATATGGAAGCATCTAACTGATAACAGAGAATAAATACCTTCTCAGAAGAGGGGAACTAGCTGTATGACAGTGCTGAAACCAAGTATCTTGTATCTCTAGCAAGAATAACTGGAGAAGTTACAATTAAAGCTGATGATTTTCAGAAAGGAGCTACTTGTTCTTCAGGTAGCTCTTAAATAGTAGAGGTTGTGGTGAGGTTTACTGGATGGATCAGGCTACCCCAGATCTCACAGGTTTTTACTTGAAAGAAGCATCTTGTGCTGTCACTTGAAAGGATAGCAGAGGTGCTCTTGCTGCATTTCAGGTCTGATCCTTCATGGCAGCTCTGATGGCAGTGTTCTCCAAAGGTCATGTCCCCTCCACCACAGGGACTCTGCTGGCCAGGAAGGAGTTATTGATTAATAACCCTGGAAGAGGGGAATGCAAATACACTGGGGAGATTATCAATCTGGCTAGATTAAAGTGCGTTTGCATTAAGTTTTCTGGCTGCTATGAGTTAATTTCAGTAGAAGGTAATTTCAAAACTTCTTATTTGTATAGGACAAAAAGGCAAAATTAGGAAATACTGAAAGGAAGTTTCTGTGGAAGAGCCTTAAGTGGTTTGTGGGAGGAGAAGGATTTTCTCTATTTGAGTTCATCAGTTATTTAATCTGTTTAATGTTAATCCACTGGTGAGTGAACATTTATTCTAAGTAGTAAAAGCAGTTTTTGCTTTGTGTCATGTTTTGTAAATCAGCAAAATTTAAGATGAACAGGAATGAGTAAGGATAGAGCTTGGACAAAGACTTCCCTGTGATTTAATGCAGAGCCTTTTTATTTTAGTTCCTTACTAAAGCGTGGAGAGAAATTTGTCACAGGATTTAAACTTATGCTCATAAGGTTAAATATTTTATCCTGTTGTGTTGTTGCCACTGACCCTTGGCTGCAGGTGTGGGTGACAGATGTGAGGAGTTACCTTACTGCCCGGTACTGGCTTAGTCTCATGCAGAGGAGAAAGAGGTAAATTCCAATTTTGCTTCTGAGGTATTAGCCTATTCCCACATCCCTCACTGTTCTCCTGCCAGTCATGCTGCAGGTAGGAAAATGTACATCCTAGCATCCATAAGTCATTCAGAATGGAAATTTTCATACATCCGGTGGGTGGCAGACAGTAAAATTGGCAGTTGCTCTCATTGACATAAAGTTCATTTTCTGACAAAAATCCATGGTGGTTTAGGCCTCCAAGGGTATTTTTCATGCTTGGTATTGGGCAGTCTTCAACACTGGGGAAAGCAGGAGGTAAATGTCAAGTACTGAATTGTCCTATTACATTTATTTGTGAATTGGGAGTGATGCTACCAACACTAGGCTCCTGTGGATGTGTAGTAATGAGCCCAATTTACATCCAATGGCTGCATTTAGTATGCTATCTATCTAGTGCTTTCATTTAAGGTGTTATCTAGTGCTTTTTCCCCTTGGATTTCTTGCAACCTTCCTTTTGTTAGAACAGTTCCTCCCCACGTGATTGTGGCTCTTTGGTGGAACATGAAGTGCAATTTCTGCCATGTATTAACTGGGCTGGTGTCTGACAGGCCAGCATTTCTTAAAATGTGTTACACAATTACAGGAAGTAAGTGACGAGGAGAAAATGATGCCCATTGCTTTATCTTTCATAGGAGGGGAAGAAACCAAACTTCTAAGGAAAAGAAAGTACTAACTAACTAACTCAAAGACAGCCACAGGATCCTGGAGGTTTAGCTCCCCAAAATGGAAATCTTTTCAAAGCTCCTTTCAGGTTTTCTTGGTTCCGTGGTTTTTTGTTCCATAGTGACCTTGACTGTGGGCCAGTGGTTAGAACCTGAGATGCATTGAGGCGCTAGTTCAACCTGGGAGGTGTTTGGAACATGAGACAATAGGCTGGTTTTCTGTCCAAGAGGTGCGAATATGCCTTCTTTACAGCATGTTTTCCGTGCTTTGCTTTGAGGGAGGGCTTTGTGAACATCAGCCTGTCTCAGCTTTTCGTCTGGGCTTCAAGAACTGATGTATGATGTTCCTAGAGCAAGCTCTAGGAATACTCAAGGAAGCTACCTGATCCTTTGCATTGTCCTTTGTAATTTCCAAAACACAAATTTGACCTTAGTAGGATAAGGTAGTGTGGGAGAACTGCTTCTTTTTCTTTTTTCTTTTTATTTCAAGACCATTTCCATTAATTCTCTATTACCTTGCCATTCTGTGTTTAAATCTTAAAGCTGTACTTAAAGTACCAAAGGAGGTTTAGCCACACAATCACCATTTGGCATGGGAGATTGAATGGCTAAGCCCCTGCATGCATGCAGTAGGCTGTACACTGCTGAGCAGATTGTATAATTGTTCATCATACATTAAGCAACCAATTGCCGATTTATGTACATATGTAGGTTCATCCTTTACCAATTTCCTGTGACTGATAGCTGCCAGGAGATTAAAAGAATAGGCAGTTCCTGTTTCTTTCTCTTCTCTTTATTTTTGTCCTTTAGCAAGAATATTTGTGTGTGTGTGTGTTTAATAGCATTCATTCCCTAGAGAATAATCTCAGTCTTTGTTTTAGCTGGCCTCCTTCTGAGAGTGTGTTAAATCTGTAGCCAAGATCACAGGCAGCTCTGGGCAAATCATTGGGCTGTTATTAACCTGCCTCCATGGCAACTGCTGCTCACCAGCCTGAGGACAAAAAATGTTTTTATTCTGCTGAGTTGCACAAAAGGTTCTAGTGATGCCTTGCACAAAATGGCCATTGAAAGGGAAGATGCAGTGATGTGTGTTTGTGCTGTACAGTTTCATATTTAGATCGTTTTACACTGTTTCATTGGAAGTGGATGTACAGCTGAACATTTCAGCGCTTTGGCCATATGGAAAGTAAAAACTAGCAGAAAATTGGAGCTGAACTTATTTTAATACTACTTATTTTTGTCAGCTTGAGTTCACAGGCCTTCAGCCTGCAGTTGTCATCAGAGTGTTAGCAAGTTTTTTTTGTGAACATGAGCTAGGCAAACATCTTCCTGGGGTTTCAGTTGTACTGTGCGAAGATAGTTGCTGACTTAGAGTTGCAGAGAGAAAACATAAAAGTTTCCTGGAAAGCTTTCTAATTGTTTTCAGAGATCCTCTGCTTTGCTTCAGTGCTTCTTTGGGAAGCTTGGTAAGCATATCTCAGTTCTTGATGAGCTTCAAATTGTATCTGGTTTTGAAAGCTGCTTTTAGCAGTACTGGTTTTGGCTTTTTGGCTTAAAATTACAAAATCGCCTGTATTGCTTGGGCTAGGCATGGCTTTAATCTGCTCATAAAGAGTGTTCACAGAGGGATCTGGGGGGGAGGTCTGGCAGCCCCAGCACTGAGATGAGGTTGCATCCTGCAGTTAGTTACCCTCTGGCAGGAGGCCGTGCAGCTCTGCTGTCAATTTGGGTGTAGAATGACTATGTAAGGATGGATGCTGTCTCTTGGAAAAATGCTGGTTTGGGATGCTTCATGTGTTTGCAAGCTGGCTGTGTGCTGTTTACAGGTGTACCAAAGTCTCTAATTCCTGCTTTAGTCTTGGGGTCAGTAGTGAGTAGTTCCTGCAGTTCCACATTTGGGCAGTTTTCTCTGTTCAAAATAATGTGGTTGCTTTAGACACCTCTGAGGGTGTCTAAAGCCAAGATACCCTTGGCTTTGTTCTGCACTGAGAAAATGAAGGCCACCCAAATTCTGTGATGCCTTTTTACTTGGACTGCAGAGGAAGACAAAGAGTATGGCCAGAAAGACAATCTGTGTAGCTGCCAATTGCTGAGAGGTGAGAGGGGGTGTGCCACTGTTACCTTGTGTTTGAGGGTCTGTGGATTAGTGGTAGATACTGGCATGTGTTTAGGTAAGGGATCCAACAAACTCCTCAGGACAAATGTTCTGCCAATGGCCTGGAAAGCTGGCTTGGCGGTATGGGGTATTAAACATCAATTCTGAGTCTACACCAGTTTTCAGTTTTGTCAGGCTGCTCCCATTTTCTGAAACCAACGGCTTTCCTTTTGGATCTTGTCAATCTCTTGGTTTTGCTTCCAGCTGTTTTCATTTTCTGTCTTTGATGGGATCCTTCTCCAGAGCAGTCTGTGGGATCAGCGCAGTTTAAGTGATCAACCTCTCCACACTAAGCAATGATCAGGTGTTGGGTCTCCTGCTTTAGGAGTGTGGCTCAAAAGGTGGTTTGTTTTGTGCTGGGTTGTGACCACAAGTGTGTTGTCTGCTGGGTCAGAGCATGGTTACTTTTGGATAATCTTTCATGGCTAATCCTGCACCAGGTGCATGCATTTCTTGGATTAACTCTGGGAGGTTTGGACCAGATGCTGCGGAGGAGAGCCAGGCTCACGTGTGTGGCTGCTCTTGCATGTGAGCTGCTCTCAGGCAGATTCCCCAAAGCAGAGGATTCCTCTGCAAGGTTTGTTGTCTGAACTCAGCTCTGGACCTCTGTGATAAAATGAAAGCCAGGGATGATTTCCTCTGATAGCATGCATTTGGATTTTGTTTGGCCCGTCGCTGCCGAGCTGCAGTGTTTGCTCATTTGGCAGTATTTTTGGCATGAAGATAGTTCCTACTGAGTGGACTCCAGCTGTGGACTAGACTATAAAACCTTCCTAAGCTTGTTTCTATACAATCAAATCTTGTCTGCAGTTAGTGAAGTAAGTAATTTTGATGGTGATAGCTGCTTAAGCCTGAGTAGGGCATTTGCTAGTGACTCTCTAAAAGAAGAGTTTTCACTTTTGAAATGGGAAATCTTTCAGTTATTGGATGCATATTATTCCCCAGTGCCTCACAGAAGTGCCTGCTCTGCAACTCATTCATTAGTGGGAAAGAGAGGGGGATAAAAATAAACTTGCCTCATGTGGTGGCTGGAGACTTGTTGATCTTTGTGAGGAATTTTTTGGGTGGGAAGTTACGATGTCCTCATTTGCCAGCTGTCTCCTTGCCTTCAAATGCTTTGTCCATGTAGTGCCTTGCCATAGCAGCAGTGGCTGTCCTGCGACGCTGGCCGCTCCATTAAGCGTTGTCTTAATGGCTTGTGTTCTTTGCAGTTGTATGAAATGCACATTAATGGGGACAGCTTAATGCCATCACCCTGAAGTAATGAATTGGTATGGATTGCCATTACCATTATAGTGCAGTTAAAAGCTGGGTTTGCTTCCGATTTACGTTTCCCAGCTTTTTAAGCAGATGGGTTTTCAGGCCACGCAGTTGGAACGAACCTGGCAATTCAGCTGCAACCTCCTTATTGCAGTGCTCATACAAATAGCAGCTCTGGGGGGGTGTTTTGTTAACTCAGACCAGTTAAACAATGCATTTCACTTGATCATGATACTGCAAACTGTATTCAGGGATCACTGTAAATCCAGTGTATCCTATAAAAAGCTGGAAATGTATTGCCTATGTAATACAGCTTCATACAGCTGCCCTCGACAAAAATTGTTACTCTTTGGACCCCATTCAATTTTTCTGTTGTAAAAGTATCTGTATCTCTATAACCTCATGTGGATTTATATAAAAAGGTAACTTGGGAGTACCGGGAGAGTGTGGGGTAGTTAAGTTTTGTGGCCTAAATGCATTCATCTTCTAATGAAAGTGCAAAGCATCTCCTACTTTTCCAAAAGGCTTCATTGTCTTGAGTAGTTGCCTGTCTGGCTTCTAGACTGTTGCCAACATAGCTGCCATTAGTAAAGCTGAAACGTGGTGAGCTCTGGATGAGCAGCTGAATTGCAATGGATCACTTTAGACAGTGATTTTTTTGCTTTTTCCATTTCATAGGCTGTCTCATCGATCTCCTCTTGATCCTGTAAAGACAGGAGCACTCAGCCCACTTTCTGGGCTTTGAGTCCATACCAACAGATCTGTAGGTCACTGCTTTAGAGGGTGATGCTGTCTTGTACCACCTATAGATTTTTTGCTTAGCATGTCAATGCCTGGGCCTTTTATTCCCTCTGGCTTTTACCAAGTGGAGAATAAATATTCTTTTCCTCATAATTTGCTTTTTGCTCATGACATTTCTTTTGCTTTCTCTCTTCTGCTTAGGTTGCTTTGAATGTTGCATTAAGTGCCTAGGAGGAGTGCCATATGCTTCACTCGTGGCAACCATTCTCTGCTTCTCGGGGGTAGCGTTGTTTTGTGGCTGCGGCCACGTGGCGCTCACGGGAACCGTGTCTATCCTCGAGCAGCACTTCTCCACGACTGCCAGTGACCATGCTTTGCTGAGTGAAGTGTAAGTATGCCTCCTGTTCCCATTATTCATCAGAACACCCTCATGCTAAACGAGTAGAGATGGATTCAAACCTCAGTCTCCATCCCTGAGTATTAGGTTGCTTGTTTTTGTAACAGCGCTCGGTCATTTACTGGTGTTCACATACAAAGAGCCAAAGTGTGTGTCCCAGTATCTGCTTATACTGGGAGCAGCACTATTTAATATCTTCATCAGTATCACAGGGGAATTGAGTGCACCCCCAGCTGCTTTGCAGATGACACCCAAGCTGAGTGGTGCAGTTTGCTTCCCTGAAAGGAAGGATGCTACCCAGAGGGACCTTGAAAGCCTTGAGGAGTGGGACTGTGTGAGACTCATGATGCTCACCAGCAGCAAGTGCAAGGTGTTGCACCTGGGTCAGGGCAATGCCCAGTATCAGTAATACAGGCTGACAAATGAAGGGATGGAGAGCAGCCCTGCCAAGAAGGACTTGGGGGTGCTGTTGGATGAAAAACTGAACATGAGGTGGAAATGTGCACTTGCAGCCCAGGAAGCCTGTTATATCCTGGGCTGCATCCAAAGTAGCATGACCAGCAGGGTGATGGAGGTGTTCCTGCCCCTCTGCTCTGGTGAGACCCCACCTGGAGTGCTGCATCCAGCTCTGGGTGTGCTCAACACAGGAAAGACTTGGACCTGTTGGAGTGACTCCAAAGGAGGCCACCAAGATGATCAGGGGGCTGGAGCACCTCTTCTGTGAAGAGAGGCTGGGAGTTGGGACTGTTTAGCCTGGAGAAGAGAAGACTCTGGGGAGACTTCAGAGCAACCTTACAACACCTAAAGGGACCTACAAGAGAGCTGAAGAGTGACTTGTAGCAGGGCCTGTTGTAACAGAACAAGGGGTAACAATTTTATTTTAAGAGTAGATTTAGTTTTTGTTGATGACAAACAGTTGAAAGGGATGTCAGGAATAACAAAGAAGCATGGTTCTGACCATCCCTCTTCAGAAGAAGCTGGTCTGGTATATGAGAAAAAAGATAAAACTGGAAAGATCTGCAGATGTAGGCTTTGGATATAACCACAGGTGAAATATTTGGGTCATTTATGTTCCCAAGGCTTCTCTGTGAGGTCAGAGGAAGGCCTGGAGTGCTGCCTCAGGTCTCATGTCCAGCAGCCAGCCTGGCCGTGTGTCGCTGTGATGAGGGTCCCCTGGGATGGGCACGGTGGGCATGGCTCATACAGGAGTGTACAGGCAGCAAGCCAGACAGGTGATATCTGAAGACTCTGGTATCAGGGCCCTATGCAGCACACTTAATTCTTATTTTCTTTTTAATTTCTGTTGTTACTGACTCCCTGTGTATGCTTTGCAGGCGTAGATCTGCCAGTTTGCTGCATGCCCTCTAAGCACTGGTGCTGGTCCCACAGCACCATTTCAGGGCTTCCCCTGTCCACAGGACCCTCTGTACCCTGACCTGCTCTGGGACTGCTCCCCTCTGGGGTTTTCCCTTCCAGGACTGCCCACACTCAGTCCCTGGCTGTGACTGGCAGTGTGTCCCCAGCTCCAGGGCATGAGCCACCAGGGCCCTGCAGTTAGACATAAAATTAGAGAGAAAATGTAAGCAGCTGTTCTTCAGCAACTGGATAACAAAACACCCTGTGCTTGCATCAGTCTCCATTTGAGCAAAGTAGAAGAAATTGCAAAAGCAGCAGTCACAGGCAGCAAGTTTTATGTTTTGGAGAGTTGTTGACAATGTTTCTTGTCATGTCAGCACCAGCAGCTGGGGAAATGCATAATTCCTACCAAAGCAGCTCAGGGCTTGACGCTGTGGAGCCAAGGGGGTGAGAAGGGAGAAGAGGTGTTAGAAAGGGGCAGATTTGAGGCTACAACAACATAAAGAAAAAAAGAAAAGTACGTTAGTAACACAACCTTTGGAATAGACTTTTTAAACCAGCTTTCCTATTACTAATTTCTGGTAGCATGCATTGGGTCTCTCTTGGACTATTAATGATGGTGAAATGATTTCTTCTATACTCTCTCAAATCCTGAGTTACTTTTTTTGTTCTTTACAGCACAAATGCAACAGATTTATCCAGTTATCTTTAATCAGTTTGGAAAACAAAGATAACACTTCCCACATAAAATTTTAAATGAGCAATATCCTATTTTGATCCAAGGATAACATTTAACTGTGTAAATGGTAGTCATCAATTTTCCTTAAGCTAAAACATTCAGATGCTCTTTGGAGATCTATGCCAGCAGCTACTTGGTGGAGTGTGGCAAGAATCAGAAAAAACTATCTTGAGCAAAGCATATTTATCCTCAGAAAACTGGTAGTGTGGATGTATAAAATTAACCTCTTAGTCCTGTGAATAACTTCATTGAAAATAACCATCCCAACAATCAAATTCCTTTTAAGAAGCTCCAGGGAAATCATGTTAATAACAAAATATGACTTTTGAAGACCAGAAATGTATGGAAAACCTGTAATTCTGGTCCTCTAAAATAATTCACTTTGGATACAGAATCTGATTGATAATATTTAGAAATTATTCTTTTCATCTACCTATTCTAGCTAAAGGAAAAATAACTGTTAGAGTGTCATTGCAAATGGTAGATTTTTAAGATATCAAGAACTTTCTCAAATAACATCTGAGGGGAAGTGCTTATACCATGTGCCCTGAGATGATCTTCCTCTGAGTGGTTCCAGAGTACCAAAACAGAAGCATTTCCTAAATAACTCTTCCATTAAAAAAAAAAACAAAACATTTTGAGGCACTCAACACTGCTGTGACTTAAAGCACTGAAACTACCAGCTCACTTGGAACTACCCTTCCAGGCTGTAGAGCAGCCTCAGGAGAAGTCACTGCATGTTTGCTGAGTTTTATATCAAATATAAAATATTGCTGAATTCAGAAATTTTTGCAAATTTAAGTTAATTGGATTTAAAAGGTGGAAATGTTGAATTTCAGGGACTGCTTCCTTTCCCTAAGCCAAAGGAATGACCACGGAGCCTGGTAGTTCAGTCAGGGGTGCAGCTCCAGGCTTTGCCACTTCAAAGCCCTGCATTGCCCCTGTCAGCCATTCCCAAGTTAGGTGTCAGGAGCAGTAAGAGGAAAAAGGAAACCTCCGTAGTGGAGGCGTGAAATTGCAGCTTTAACATAGTGACTAGCACCAGTCAGTGCAAGGACTGCAGCACCAACAGGAGATGCTCAGGTGGGTGCAGGACTAATGCACATCAGGATTGCTTACCTGGGGAGGGGCACAGTTGTAACAGTGTTTCCCTGCAGTCTGCTTGCTTGGAATGCTAAGGAGCCTTGAACTTCGTTTCTAGGAGTTGTCTCTCATTTATTATCATTTGAGAGGACTGACTTTGTTTTTATAGGACTGAAATCTAATTATATTCTTTCTTTCTTTTCCATTTTAGAATACAGCTAATGCAGTATGTAATTTATGGCATTGCATCATTTTTCTTCTTATATGGCATAATCCTTTTGGCGGAAGGTTTTTATACAACAAGTGCTGTGAAGGAGCTGCATGGAGAGTTCAAAACAACAGCCTGTGGTCGCTGCATCAGTGGAATGGTGAGTGGGATCAGAAATGGGAACATCAGTCTTTGCTGGCTAAAACCTGTTGACTCCTGGGTTTTGAATAACAGGATGTTGTTGCCTTCTTTGTTTAACTCCTTGTGTGTGATCATGGTCAATCCATGTCTTGGTTCTTCTCTCAACTTCAGGGGAGCTTGGTTAAATCAAAATGCTGCAGATGGGCTGGGTGGGGGCTGCCATGGTCTCCCCTGTCATAAAGCTGAACCCACTGGTCTAAAGTAAACTGAGGAGACTGCTAATTTTAAAACACTTAATGTGAGCCAAAAGGAAATTCATACTTTTAAACATGGAACACTTGAGTGATGCTTAAAGGCAGACTGTAAAAGGGCTGTGGTTTGCAGAGCTATTTAAATATCAAACTGTAATGGCTCTGACTTCCATAGTCAATTGTACTTGAGTGTTTGGATCCTTCAACAAACAGTAATGAATGAATGAAGCTTCACAACATCTTTGCACTTGAATCAAGTATTGATTTGCAGATGGCAAAAGGCAGACAGATAGAATAGCGAGGCTTTTTCGCAAAGCCCGAAAGTTCTCAGCCATATTCTCTTCAGCATACTTCTGTGTTAGAACAAAATTGTAAGCAAAGTTTAACTAAAAATAAAACTTCAGATTCTCACCCACATTGTCCCCAAGGGCACACTTTGCAAGAACAGCCATAACTATGTTTCTGAGAGAAGATTTCAAAGCTATTACTGAAAATCTGAATTCAAAGCTCGTAGTTATGGAGGAAGCTAAGCAGTATGACAGATCGCCCACGGGAAAGTGTGGGTGAAAAGAGAAGAGGCTTTTGATGTGATTGTTGCATTTTAATATACAGTCTATATCCTGAACTTAAAAAATATGTACTTTCAGCTGGTTAAATACAAAAGAGATGCATGTTTATTTTCATGAGAGTTAGCAATTTTCCACTGTGCTGTTGGGTACTTACTGAATTTTTGAAGAGCTAATAAAAATAAGGCATCTGATAATTTTCCAGTTAAGCAGCTATTTGCTCAGTTTTTTCCCAGCAAGTATGGTCTTCACCAAGGAGCAGAATTAGATCTAAAGCAGTGTTTTCAAAAGATCCAAAATAGAGTAGAAACATACACATCCATGCATCTCATCAGTGCAGACAATTGCTTGTGCAGTTGAGTAGTTACAGGCACGTGATTGTCAGCTGCTTATACAGATACCAGTGTGACACATGGAAATAGGGCAGAAAAATGTGTTTTCATGTTTGTCCATATTTGTCCATACAATGAAGGAGAGAATTTACCAGCTGAGGAATGGCTTGGAGCTCTGATAAGCTGCATTAATGTTTGGTGGTGACAGGAAAAGTGCCTGTGTGCTGCTGTGTAAAACCTTAGGGCTAGAACACGGTTTGTAAGGACATAAAATGTTTAACAGGTTAGTGACTGCAGCTGCGTACAGGCAACAGGCTTTTGGACATACAATGACCTTTTGCCATTTTGATCAAGAGCTCCTTTACTTCTTCTTTCATTACATTACTGAGCAAATTCCTGAAAGGCAGTCCCATCTTGCATAAGGTTGCTACAGAGGACAGACTTCCATCTTCCCTGAATTATTTGTGTTAGCTCTGGTAATGCAGAATAGCCATTTCCCACAGTTATCACGTTAAATGTGAGAGTGAGTGTATTTTTTCCTGGCTATTTTAAGATTTAAAGGCTTTGTGCACTTCCTCTCATGCACACTTCCACATACACATATGCAAACTCATGTTTTATTTGTAGTGTATTACAGAAATTCTTAAACCTTTGGTCCTTACCAAAATCCAAAGAGAGAATTGAAAATTCTCAGACAAAACATACAGGTCTGGTGTATGGTGCTATCTAATATGAAGTAGGGTATTCCAGTGGAGTTGTCTCTAAATTAAAGCCTAGCTGGGGTATTATGGGCCATAGTTTTGCAAGAACTTCCACCTCCCCACACACCACCTCCTTTGAAACCTAGCCAGTTGTTCAGCTTTTGCTCGAATACTTGTAGGGTTATTCTGGAAAAAACCTGTGCCACCACTGCAGCGTTAGTTCAGTCCCTTGGTTCTGGGTCAGGCTGAGAATCCTCCCCCTGGGAGCCTTTCCCATCCTTGTCGTTGTCCTCTGGCACACAAATTTTAAGGGAGTAGGGCACCGGTGCTTTACTGAAAGTGAAGCCTTTCCAGCCCACCTGCAGGTGAGAGAACAGCCACAGCTAACGCTGAAAAGAGAGCCCAGAAGATGTAACAGCATTCCCCCACCTTCCAAGTGGGATCCAAATCCTGGTCACACCAAGAGGAGGGAGCTAGGAACTGATGCCAAAGCTACTGTTTCACCATAACACTTTGAAGAGGAGGGAAAAGGGAAGGGGCTTAGTGGGAGGAGGAAGCTGGAGATTTTCAAAGCAATCAGTGCCACATCTTTTAATCTAACTGTAATGTAGTGGGTTTTTTTAAAGAGCAAACCCAAACCAGCAAATTTTAGTGGATAAATCCATGATTTTCTAAGGTGAAGTAATTCATTTTCTGCTTGGCAGTGAGTATTAGACCAATTGAATCCTTCTGATCTGCCCTTAACGGTCATGGTATGTTTGCAAAAATAGGTATTTTCAAATGTTACATTCCAAATTGATTTCAGTACATCCGGGAGTGTGGAGGAGCTCTGTGAGCATTGATTCACTGCATGGTTTTGATTTGCAAGTTGTATAGAAATGCTAGTATGTTACAGTTAATTTAAAAAAAAAACCTTAAATTGATTTTTGTTGGAATTTATTGGTTTTAGCCTACAACCAGCATCCCTGCTTAGCTGAGAATCTTGAGAAATCAATGGGCTGCTCTTTCACATGAGGGCAATCTGTTTACTCAGGCAGGCTGATGAAAAAGGAAATGTCTGAATTACTTTCTCTGTAGCACTTAAACTACCAAAGTATTTGTAAGCAATGAGAATACTGATTTTGTGTGCTTGAAAATCAAATGCTTTCTCACTTGAATTCTGAAAGAATGCTTAAGATTACTTTGAAGCATTTTTAAGGAAAATTTAAGTAGTCTTTTCAAAGATAAACACAAAGTGTTTGTGTTTTCTCTGCCCAGTTTGTTTTCCTCACCTATGTGCTTGGAGTGGCCTGGCTCGGGGTCTTCGGCTTCTCCGCTGTGCCTGTCTTTATGTTCTATAACATCTGGTCAACTTGTGAAGTCATCAAATCTTTTCAGACCAATGTGACAGTTCCAGGGGACCAGATCTGCGTGGACATCAGGCAATACGGTACCCATTTTAATCCTGATTACATCCTTTATCCATCCTCCTCGGTCTGTCTTCAGTAGTTTTGTCTCAGCCTGATCAGATGAATCAAATGCAAAAGCGTCTTCTATCTCTGAATGTGCTATTACTTTTCTAATTAATTCACATTACACTGATCTCTTTCCAGATGCAATCAATTTAACTGAACTGACAAGTCACTTATCTGAAATGATTTTGTAGCAGCTTCCAATACTGTAATATTAGGTTTGAAAATAGATCAGCCTCAAAATAAACTGCTTGGACACAGTGCTGAGAAATAGATAACCAGATTGTGGGTTTTGAACCCATATGCATATATTCTGTTCTTTCAGAAAACTGTTTTACATTTAAAGATGAAGTAAAAGATGAAGTTGCACTGACAATTACTTTCAGTTAAAAAACAAAAACCTGCAATTAAAAGTCTGCCATAACTAATAATTAGTTAATGCTGCTTTCTGATGACACACAGAAATCTGAGGGAGCTGGGACAATAACTTAAAATAAGGTCAGGCTTTTCATTTCTTAAGGTGAGTTTTTCCTGAAGTTAATATCTTTGGCTTCCCTTGTGCAGAAGATCTTTTATCACCATTACCTTTGGCTTCATTCTAGCTAGCATTTTCTAGGAATGTTTCTTTCTTTGGACTAAGTCATTCAAAGCTGAGAAAATGGATTTAAAGTTGAAAAAGTAAGAAAGTTTGGCTTTGCTCTCCTGTCCAGGTAAGTGCAGTAGAAGAAACTACGCACTAATTTTAAAAGCAAGTCTTCAAATCAGTTAAACATATACATTCTGTTTTAGCAGCTCACAGCAAGAGGCTGGGAAGACATTTTCTTCAAATCAAAGCCTAGGAGTGAAGGCTCCTCCACCTTTCTGCTTCTCCTGGTTGTTTTGCAGCTGCATTA
This sequence comes from Euphonia xanthogaster, assembly GCA_034509185.1. NCBI lineage: Eukaryota > Metazoa > Chordata > Aves > Passeriformes > Fringillidae > Euphonia > Euphonia xanthogaster. Next base: position 97,241,127 of record JAYDZK010000001.1, on the reverse strand, counting down.
GTGCTGTATAGGGTTGTACTGTTCCCCTGAGCAGTAAAGCCATTTGGGTTTCAGTGCGTGATGGGAGACAGCAGCTCCCTAAACAGACAACGTGTCACTGAACTTTCCTCACATTTTTGGGTGGAAGCAGTAGCTAAAAGGCTGGAATTGTATGTAGCAGTTGCAGAGAAGAAGCTGACTTGGAAGAAAATCCTATAAAATATTTTTGAAAGCCATGCCATCCTGAGATAATTTCAATGACCTGCCACATACAGAGCTGCTAATTCCAACCAGCTGGGTTGAAGTGCAAAGTTTTATGGGAAAACAAACTGGGTTTCTCTTAATTCAAATAGGTTTTGCTCAAGCTTTACATTTGTTTCTGGCCTAAAAGTTTATGTTATTTTAAATCTGCTAGATTCTGTTGACTTTTCAGACTTGCAATCATGTAAGAAAAGTCATTTGGAGTATATGAGGTGCAGCAGACTGAACTTTTTTGTAGCAGTGTTCACTTGATGCTTTTTACCTATTGGAACTAAACCTGAAAAAAAATCCTGTAATTCTTCCCTCTTGCTCTGTATTCACTCCCTTCCACAGTAGTTTCTTGTTCAAGTAGAACCCCATCTAGTAAGTGCTGCCTTGAAAGGTGCCAAGTACCTCTGAGATGCAGATTCTCTCTTCTGTGCTGAGTGGGGGAGTAGGCAGAGTGTGCAACTGGACCCAAAGTGCAAAAACCCAACCAACTGTCAGGCTGCCAGATGGGAAAATCACATCTGAGAACATGCCTTAGCAGCCCTCAGTGTGAGGAGAAAGCATAACCTGAGCGAGTTGTTTGAATTCCTGCTGCCAGCTCCAAGCTGTTCTGGTCAACGCACGGATGCCCAGAATGGGAACACAACTGGCAAGTGGGTGAAAAAGATGAGAGGAATAGAAAGCCTGTGTTGATTGCTAAAAGTAGTGGTTTCTTTTCTGTGGTATTTCAGGTATTATCCCTTGGAATGCTGTACCTGGAAAAGCCTGTGGCCCAATTTTAGAGAACATCTGCAACACGAATGAGGTACAGAAATGTAACCTGTGTGCAGCTTTTGCCTACAAGTCACTTGGACACCATGTAATAAATACTTGATTAATGTTTTTGGAGAGAACTTATGCTAGTAGTATAAAGAGATTGCTTTAATTGTAACAATGAAGTAATTGCTACATCATCCAAAAAAAAAAAGGAAAATTATTGTCACACTTTTATTTTCTAAAGCTTTGCTACCATACTAGAAAGATGGTTTTATTATCCTTATTCTCTAGAACACTTGAAATGCATTTTATACTGTTCATAATGAATTACTTCAATGTTTTAAACATGTTTTTTTCTCTAGTTCTACATGTCTTACCACTTGTTCATTGTGGCTTGCGCTGGAGCTGGTGCCACTGTCATAGCATTGGTGGGTAGTATTTTTTGTTGTTTTATAATTAAAAATGTTCATTTTAGGCTTAAGATGCTTTGAGATTAAATTTTTTATATATTAAAAGTAGTGATACTAGACATGAAGGGGGGGTGAGCTGTAATCACCATTGTTTGCTGCTGTGGTTTGGTCATCACAAGTCAGCAGGTCCCCAACTTTTGCTTTAGGAAGTCACCTTAACCCGCCTTCCCCATACTTAGGAAAAAAATGATTTGCATGTCCTTTCAAAATCCTACTTCTATCTACTATTTCTGCTTTTATTTCCACTATTTATTTTCATTTTTGTAGTTTATTTGATCAGCTGCTTATAACCTCTTAGTTTCCTTTGCCTGGAGCCAGGCAGATGGACTGGTCCAAGCCTGCAGTGCCCGTTCCAGGTAGCGGCGGGGGAAAGGGACGTTAACAAGATGACTCGTTCCTATGTCTAACGCTTCCTTTAGCGGCCAGCTTCTAACCCCGTGCCAGCCAAGCCCTGGTGTAGCACTCACAACTGGCTGACAGAATGGCCTTAGGGCTTGTACTGGGTTATCCTCCCCAGAGAAATGGCAGGTTTATTTATTTGCATCTTCACCCTCTGGAAGGAGCTCAGAGTAACATCTGTTGTAAAAGTATCGAGAGTTGCCCAAGTGGGCTTCAGCCGTCACCTTGTTGTATCTTACTCTCCTGTATTTTGTTCTCTTCCACCAGCTGATCTACATGATGGCTACTACATATAACTATGCTGTTTTGAAGTTTAAGAGTCGGGAAGATTGCTGCACTAAATTCTAAATTGTATAAGCCCAGTAAAAAGCTGCATTGCGTAGCTTGAAATACCACTGACACCCTAGACTAAAAGTCTAGCTTTTTGGATTTTGTTACAGTAATTGTAAATAGCTTCAGTAAGCATCGTTTAGCTTATCAAATTAATGAAATGACTTCTTGTATATGAACTGTGATGTGGATGAGATCTGGCTATTTTTTCATGTTGAGAGGATTCAGTTACTGTAGGGGTGTTTATAAAGCATCCTTCCTGAAAAGGGGATGTTTTCATTTCAGGTCTCCACTTGATTTCTAACAGTCATCTCAAACAAATACTGGAACAGTTCAGGGTCAGATGCATTAATTTATTCTTCAACATGAACACCAAATATAAATGCCCCTAAGCATGCAAAATATATATGGTGTGAACAAAAAGGAATAATAAAGTAGTGCCAGTCTATGTTGGCAGAGGTCAGATGCCCAGGTATTATGAATTAATTTGCTTGTATTTCCAAGTGATTCCATGGATGATGAAATCAATTATTTTCTCTTACTCTTAAGTGCATGCCAAATGATACTCTTTCTCTAAGAAAATAAATCCTTGTCTTAGCTTTGCGTAGAACAATCACACTCTTTCTTTTGGACCCTGAACTAGTAAGAAACAGCATATAAATAGCTTCTGCTCTTGTATGGCTGCACTTTAGTAACTGATTTCTCAGTAGCCAGATCTCAAAAATGTAAGTATGACTGCACAGGAAGCAAAACCATGCATAGATCACAGGGACCTTTTCACAGTGTTGGGGGGAAAAAAGAAGGAGAAGCGAATCAATGTTTTCAGATGTAGATGTTTATGCATGAAGTATGGGCAAGAGAAGTTGGCGAGAGATGAATGCACAAACTAGAAAAACAAACACATAATAATTTAAAAAAGAGAACCGTTTGCTATATACAACTCTTCACCTGAGGTTGGACAATGGAAGTTTAAAATGTAGCTATGAAAATGCAGGATTAAGACTTCTTAACCCAGACATTGCATGCTTTTGCTTAGTTTTGGATTCATGTTTTGATGTTTAATTTTTCGATGTGTTAATGTAGCCTTGTTTGCGTGAATAAAACGGTTCACAGTTTCAGGTTTTCTTCCAGGGGGAGGGTGGAATTCTCATCTGCTTGTTGGGGGAAAAGACCTGCCGGGCTCTGGGCTTGGATATGCATAAACACCACGACCTTAGAGAGCAGTTCTTCTGAGCACCTCGTAGTTTACAGATTCCGTATACTGCCACGTACAAAACTGTTTTCCTGCTTCCCCCCATTCTGCATTTTAATTGACCCGTACAACTCTGTAGCTCATTTTAATATTGTTGTACTAACTTTCTCTAAATTGTGAATAACCAACTGAATTATTAGCATGCCAAATTCTAGAGCTCTTTGAAAAATAGCCTCTGTGCTTGTTTTAATAACAGAATGCTTATTAACGTAGAATAACTGGTTTTTTTGGTCGTTATTTTAAAGAGTGTCTATTAATCTGACTAGCAGCTTGCTTTGCCTCTTGACATGCTCACTCGCCATCATGCTCACCCTTCTCTTCCAGATCCACTTCCTCATGATACTGTCTTCTAACTGGGCCTACTTAAAGGATGCAAGCAAAATGCAGGCCTACCAAGATATCAAAGCAAAAGAAGAGCAGGAGCTTCAGGATATCCAGTCTCGGTCAAAAGAGCAACTCAATTCTTACACATAAATGTTTGCCACAATAATTCAGCAGAAGAGTTCTGTAGCTCTGACAAATCAGCAAATAGCTGCTCTGCAGTACAGATGTGTGTCTAGCAAATGAAATTAGAGAGAAGTGTAAGAGCTTCACATTCCAGCTCCTGGAAAACTTTTTTTAGGGAAATCGTCCCATTGGTAATCTTCCATCCTTTCTAAAAGAGAATGGAGGGTTTATTCCAGGCATTTTAAAAGGCAACACTTTACGAAAAGTGACCAAATTATTCTTTGAGACTTGGTATCTAATTTTTGACTTGTCCTAGAGCATGACACCCTGCACAAAATGGTGCTGGGTGCCCCAGCCGAGCAGGCAGTAGATCTGTGCAGACCTCAGGCACGTGCAGGGTGTGTGATTGAGCACCTCCCAAAGGAACCTGTGCCCAGCTGGGATTTCTGAGAGGAGCTCGTGTGTGTGTGATGGCACAGCTGCAGCACCTCCCAGGTGGTGCAGGGGGGCTGTTTGGGAACACCCCACACCTGGGCCATGGGAGCAGCTGCACTCCTGTGCCACACACTGCCACGATGAAGCCGTCGCATCCCTGTGCTCACCTGAGGGTCGAGCAGATCTCCCAAGTTCTAATCTTTTTATTAACTATTTAATGGAATGTAGATCCCTGGATCTGGATAATGATCCCCTTCTTTGAAAATAAATGTCAGCTTTGCCTTAATATTTATTTTCTATAAATGTTGTAGCATTTATATAGTGGCAGGAGACCATTATCCTACATTTTAAGAAAGTGAAAGTGTTACCTTATTAAAATGACACTGATCTGACAATTCCAAATGAGTGGATGAGAAAGTTTGCAGAGTTTTACACAAACAATAAAATTTGCAGCCATAAAAATAATACAGGATGTCCACCTTTCTCTATCTTGGTGCTTAGCAAATTTATAGTCAGTGCTTATGTGTTCTCCTTTTTACAAATTAATTAGCACACTAAGAAAACGTGGTGTTCAGAAAAAAAACCAACAAACAAACTGGTGCCATTTTAAAGTCATTTCCCATAGAAGTCTGCCTTCTAATTAATGTTTTTTTTCAGAAGCATTCAGTGATATCTTGAGTATTAGTGATGGTATATTTGGTGTTTGTTCTATATGACATATATATATATATATATATAAATGTTGGGGGGGAAAGTAAAAATACATCATTCATTTGAAAAAATTAAATATTCAAGTCATACCCCTGCTAAGCTGACGTGTGGTTTGGTAGTTTTGACTGTTTGCTGAATATACATCAAAGGAAGCACAAATTCCTTCAAGTCAGTATTAAGAGAAAAGGCATTTTTTGGGGGGTATTAACTTCAAATATAATTTCTTTTGTTAACTATTGAAGTCTAATTTGACAGTTTCAAAAAAGGGGCAAAGTTGATTGATGTAGAGCAAATATGACAAAATAGCCTAGTGTATGTTCTTACCTGTTGCATGAAGGAGACAATTCTACAGCAATGCAGGTGATGTTCTAGCCCAGTGTTTGCATAAGGGTAATAATGGAGGCAGTGTCTTAAAGCCTAATTCTTTTCTAATTCAGTGTAGCTATTACTGGGAGTTTTTGAAGTTTTGTTTAAGTAGTCTAATATTTTTATGTAAAGAGCATTAAATTTTGCTATGTATAAATTTTTGTAACCTAACAGTGAATCAATATTTTCTATCAGTGCCAAGGGCTTCCTGTAGTTACATCCAAGTGTTAAAATAAATATTTGTAGATAATAGACAACACTTGTGTATGCTTATTTGAACCCAGACCTACAGCTACTCCATGGCAGTGCATCTCTAGGCTTTATGTCTCTATCTGAGGTGAAACACGTTCTGTTCCAGAGCTCCCTGCCCTCCTGCATGGGGCAGGGCTGCTCTGCAGGTGCAGCTGCAGCAGCAGCTGTGTGCAGCATGCAGTAGTGGTAGTTGTTCCAGGCTGGCATAATACAACAAGCACTACCCCTTCCCAACATCCAACTGGAGCAGTCACTCAAAAATTCTGTAAAGGCCAGAGTGGCTGCAACAGCAAATTAAGCAGCATGCAAAATCAGAGTAACCACATCACATTTTAGCTCCATTTCAAAAAGCAAAGTTTGTATCTGTCACAGTTTTGGTACATTGTGTTTAAACATCCAGTGAATTTAAGACAGAACTTTGGTTTTTTTGCCCCTAAATTCTGTCAAACTTGGCTTCATGTTCTTGTAGTTAGGTCAAGATGAGCAGCCTCAAATGCAGTGCAAGTTGTAATATATACTGCCACCCAAAATTACTTCATTGATAAAAACTACTGTATTTTATACTGTAAATAAAGTTTAATGATCTTGCCTATAATCTACCTACAAAATACAAAGCTTAAATAAAGATGAGTTAAATAGCATTTTTATTTTAATCTCTCCATTCTGCGCTGGTTAATACCAACGAGGTGATACATGAGAGGGGCTGCTTTTGCAGCAGAAGGGACACCTTATTTTGGGTCTGTCACACTCAATGCTCTGAAGCTGTGTGAGCCAAGTGCCTCCACGGGACACCTTTAAATCAGGTGATGATGAGGGAATTTTTCCTTCCTTTCATCCACACTTTGAACCATTTGGAGAAGGGTTTGGAGGGAGGGGGGGTTGGCAAAATTGACAAAGTTTAGAGGAATTCAGTGCTAACACAAATCTACCTAAACATACTGATCAGTTTCTGTTCCCTGCTTTGTTCTTTCTCTCACCCCACCCAAGGGCTTCCTCCTGGATTAGTAACACATCAGGACTCCCTGTTTGAAATGAATGACTGAAGTGATGAAGCAGATCAAAATCAGCTTTATTAATTTATAATTACACAGCCTGCAGTGTTGGTGCAAACATTTATTAAAAGCATAAAACTACTTTAAAAATACCTTTCTCATAATAATAATAAAAATTAAAAAATCAGTAGCTATTGTTCACCAGAAGCTTTCATCCACGTCTCCATGAGAAATGTCTGCAAGACTGTATTGATTATAGGAGGGAGGAAAATAAAGTGGTATGAGTCCAATGTGGTTTATCTTAAATCTTAACACTCATTTTAAAACAGAAGCTAAGAGACTGAACTGCTGGCAATAAAACCAACCCTAAAGGAGGAGGATTTGGGCCTTCATTAACTGAAGGCCATGACTATACTCAAAAGGCAGAACTATCTTGTGTAGTGCTCACTAAGTGAAAACAACACAACTGGTGCCAATTCAGGAGCAGCAGGGTAGGGTCTGTTATGTTGAACACCACAGACAATAGTGAATCATCACTATAGTTATAGTGAACCTTAATGGGTTTTTTTTTCCTAACTGCTCCATATTTTTTGCTTATTTTCAATTGTACATCTTGGAATAAACTGGAAGATTTGGAGGAGAATTGTTTGGTTTTTCTCTTGCAAGCAACTAAAACACACATCTGTATTTATCAATGCCCAGAGAAAACCAGAGGAAATGCCTGGGTTGTTGTGACTCAGTGGAGGCAGACAAAATCTCTGAATAAAGCATCTTAAAAATCCAGAATGCTACTGAAAAATCAAAGCTAGGAACAGACTATGGGTGAGGTGCAGCACAGACAAACCTTTACCCAGGGTGTCATCACCCACGAACAATCCCTCAAAGTCCAGCTCTCTGTGAAAAAGTTGTGAGTGCCACAACTACTGAAACAGATCATAAAGTGTGGCTCTCAGATATGAGTTACATACAGTGCTTAACTTGCATGTGCAAGAATTGGAAGGATCCTCAATTTTTCTGACACAATTGCTTTTGATTAATAATTTGTTTTGGTTTCTACGGAGGCAGATGTCTCTTAACATAACTCATACTAAATCTATTACAACTATATATTAGAGTTGTTATTATTATTATTATTTGTTATTATGGAGTACTAGAAGTGATGAATACATGAGCCTTACCTGTCATCATTTTCAGTAGACAGAAGTCCTTCTGAAGGTGACCCTTCTCTTATTTCTTCTTTTTTTGAATCCTGGTAACCAAGAGGAAAATACACTTTCCCTAACCAGTTCTAATATCAAAGTGACCTAATAACAGTATCTGGATTTTAAAGGCTCATAGCTGAAAATAAAAATCTTCCAAAGGACCAACCCTATTTCTACAAATGCTACACTGGATCTAGAATAGTAACACTTTGGAAATTTAGAATGGGATCATGTCTAAACAAAAGCATCCTGCATTCCTTCACTGAAATAATATCCACCCATACCTCTTCTTTAACAGTCCAATTTTCCATTTTGCCAGAATAAATTTGTTGTGTTAGAGGAACACAACCTGACATGTGCAGCTTCAGACCATATTTAAACGTAGTTTATGCTAAAAACTGAGGACTTTTAAATACTGCCCTAGTACCTTAAAAAACAAACTAACAAACCCCCCACCCAGAGGATACCAGTAACCGTTACAGATCAAAGTTTTCAATGTTTTTTCTTTTGGATCATCACACTTTTCCAATACAAATCCAAACACTCTGCTCTGCAGGTTGTTACATAAAGTTTATAAATGAAGAAAAAATTAAATCTGAATATTGATTTCATTCTAAGCCTGCCTAGCAAGACACAAATTTGGTCAATAATAATTTTGGGACTGTTTTTTGAGAATAATCACCTTGTTTGCCAGTTCCTGCTCTCTGCTCTGCTGAATTATTCTCATGTATTTTTCTAATGGATTGGAAGAAGGATCCTTTACATTATTTTCAGCAGCAGTGTTACTATGCTCAGATTTTACTCCCTCTTTATCTTCTATTTCTTCATCTGTTTTCATCGAGTCTTGGATATACTTTGGGACACAAAAATAAAAATAAATACTGATTAGAAAAATACATTTATACCTTACTACCTGCAATACATGCAGAATTTCATGTTAAACTCAGTAAAACACACCAGTCTAAACAGTATAAAACAGGACCTAAAAATCCAGAACACTAAACACTAAGTTTAAGCTCAAAGGGATTTAAGCAAACTCAAGGTCTCCTTATTCCCTCTGCTTCCCAGAGTACCCTGGAAGTCTTGACAGATGGACATGAACATATTCTGGTGGTGTCCCCACCTGCAGTGGCCATACCACAGAGACAGCAAATGTTCAGCTTGTTCCAACAGCATGGTGACAGTGGCCATAAAATTGTAGCTTCCAGTTACAGGAGGCAGGGAAGGAAAGGCATCTGTTTCCAGTGAAAAAGTCACTTGGCATAAAGAGACACTCTATTGAGACTGGTTAATCACACAAGTACATAAAATAACTTAGCCTCTACTACTTTCACTTTATGGATTAAAAATCTACTTTTAACTGACTAACACATATAATAATCCTGAAACGCAAGCCACTACAAGGCTGCATTACTGTCAGAAATTGAATTACCTCCTCTTCATTAAGCTTTTCCACTTCTTTTTGCTCGCTTCCCAAAGCTTCCTGTTGTTCTTTCTCTTCCCTTTCTTCTCCTGCTTTCCTTTCTTCTTCTAAGCTTTGCTCAACTTCTCTGTTCTGTTCTTCAATCTGCCTTTGATCCAGCACCGCTGTGAAAAATTATTTTAACATCTGTAATTTGATTTATGTAGTTCAGTAATCATTACAAGAACATACAAATCAGTACCAGGTTCCCAAATAAAGTTAACAGCAAATGAAAAACAACTGCATATATTGTTTGTACATACATTGAGCTTACTCTTGGGTATGGGCTAATGTGTTTTCCCACCTCTAAACATTTTCTAGTCTGATAAATGACTCACCAAGAGTTAAGGAGTAGAGCCAAAGTACAGGCCAGAGATTTGACAGATCTGTGCACTTCTCATTCCCTTCCTGGATATTCTTATTAAACAAACCTTTATTCCAAAATCCATGTTACTGTATTCTTTCCCCCTCTGCAATGTGGTTGGATACAATTCTTTATATTTATAAAGCAAAGTATTTAAAATCCCTTGGAAAATTATTGCAGGACATGCTGCTTATATGACCAATGTATTTAAAAAGCTGTGTACAAAGAACAGCACTGGATAGCAATGAGATGGGCAAACTAAGGACTGGGAATCATAAGAAGCTAGAAAGCCCTTCTCTAAAATTAAAAAGAACCATAATGTTTCCATCTTGAACAACTAGAAAAGCAGCATATGCTGACTATATATGAGATATTATTCTCATCTAGCCAAAGAATTAAAACTGCATTGTGATAATACAGTTCACCAACAGAGTCAAGAATAAATTTTAAAAAATCCAGACAAGCAGTACATAAAATTCTTCAAAACATTTAATGCCTCATTCCTATCAGGAGCAGAAATTATATTTAATAATTACCCTAAAGAAAAAATAATCATCTTACAAGAGGCTGGATGGGGGGGTGGGATGGGTGGCAAGAATGTTTAAATTAAAAGCAAATTTAACTAAAGCCAGGATGAAAAACGTCACCCTCACACAAAAAAAACAAAGGAAAACACTCCTTTCTCTTTATTACAGAAATGGCACTTTCTGGAAAATTTTTCAACCACACCAGCCTACATATCTACAGACTCTTAAATATTTGGCTTTCTGTGTTACACTTTTGACATTTTAAAAGGGTACTTTCTTTTGTGTCTGAGCTGAGAACTCACTTAAGTCCTGCAGTGAAGTGTCTGCTGCTGGCACAGGGGCTGTGACACAGTTTCCATCAACAATGTCCCCAGATGGATGCAAGACATCACTTTCACACTCCTCTGGTATGTCCCCCTGATCTGGAGAAGAAATTTGAACAATGGCTTCATTATTTTGTAATTGCAAAAGTGGAGCACAGCAATGGACAGAGAGTGTGGGAATGGCCAAATTAGAACACAAAAATATCAGCACTAATTGAGCATTTTCCCTTCAACTTGATCATCTCCCTGAGAATTAAGAATTATCATAGCCTGTACTTGCTTCCTTAATTACAGAATTGTTAGTTTTGAAATTAGCTATTGGAACACATTTGTTTATAAAGCCAAAACTGTAGAAATATACAACAGAAACCCAAGATGTTTTCATTTCTTTACAAAATCAAGATACAAGTAACAGAAAAAATTGTATATCCAAGTTCAGCTCATAGTTTTTATGCATATAAAAATAATCTTTAACTACTTGGTCACACACTCTTTAATGGGGTCTTTGCCTTCTTCAGTGCACAGGTTGGATGCTGCCAACTCAAATATTCTACATTATACTCTCTTTTCCCTGTGCAAGGTTGGCTCTGAATTCACAAAACCACAATTACTGTCCTTCCTCTTTGATCATTGCTGTGATATTCAACTGTTTTTAAATTACTGATCTGCAAATATGCAGATTGCTATTATCTCACTTGATGGGAGACAGAAAAAGAGCTAAAACAAGATGTGGCCATTACCTCTAGATAGCCAGCCTGAAATATACAGGACTATTCTCCCAAGCACTTTGTGTAACATAGCACAGATACTCTGTATATCAGTAGGTTTTGGGTTAAGCTTTAGGAAACATCCATTTTCATCCTTCCTATACTAGCAATGTCTCAAACTTTTTTCTTTTTCACATAATAATAAAACTGAAATATTTTACATGAAAAAAACCCAAGTCAACCAAACTGATCAGCCTTTCTCTCTGAATGGTTTAAATTTCTTTAAATTAAAACTCTTTTAAAGCAACTACAGATGAAAGCATAACAGAAAATTTCTGTCAAGCTGTCATTCTAAGTTAGGAGAATGTTTCCAGTTTCTTACCATAGCAAGAGGAATTCCTACCAGCTTCACCTAGGAAAATAAATTCTATATATGGGATGTTTTGTAAGATTAAAATAATGGGCTGTCACAGTCAAAAGAAAGTCTATTCTGTTTTGTTGCTCTCTCTTAATTATAAAGCTATCAACAACAACATTATTTCCATATGAGGCACCAATAAGCACCAGGTGTATTTAAATTTAAAAAAAAAATTCCTTTCATAAACTTGTCCCTGTTAAATACTACTTCTAACTTGAAAAGGACTGCTAACAACATAAACAAACAAAGAAACCCAAACCAGAACCATTAATAGTAAAAAAACATCTTAAATTAACTACTCTGCAAAGGAGGAAAAAAAAGCTAACACTGTACACTTTCACTCCCTTTTTAAGGGTGGACAGCAACAGATGCATTATTCCCTTTAGACAAGCACATCACCCAGAAACAGTTGCTGCCAAGATAATCTGCTGATCTTTTCTTTCTAGAACTCACTCACAGTAGGATTAAAAGACTTCCATATTTTCTGGTATCTCCTTCAAGTCACTGATTTTTTTTTTTTACTGTTATCAGCTTCATCCTTCACTATATCTTTTTCTGTGCTTACTTCTTAGATTTTACTTTCTTATCTACCTCTCCCTGCAATTTCTCCTGAGCCACCTCCTCTCCTTTTCAGCCAATCTGATTTCCTCCCACATGCTGAGATTGTCGAGATAGGCTCACCCAACTAAGGCACTGTTGATTGAGAAATCATCAGCCTATGTGAACTCTTACAATTATTGACCACCACACATCACTAAATGATGTGGTCATCAATAATTGACCTTACTTGGGCACTGCATCTACTCAGCCCTGATTGCCAAGAAAATGCCAGTCTGTTGTCATATGTAATAAAATAAAAGTGAAATATGTAATGTATTCCCAAAAGTCTCCCATACAAAATTTAATAAATAAATATAAGTCTAATTAAAATGTGAAATGAGTAGAAACCATTAGTGGCTACAGGCTTGGTTCATATTCAAATAATGCATTTAAAGCTTATAAAAGAAATAAATGAGAGAAATAAAACCAGCTGAGCAATGAGTAAAGCTTCACAGAGAAATGCACAGATGAGGCATTATCTTCTGCCAGTTATCACTAAACGCTATCAGCACATCTGCTGTTTAAACAAACATCTTTTTTGGTTGCTTGCTTTTAAAATACTGAAAGCCATATTCTCACAGGGTCAGGAGAGTGAGCAAGGGCTCCACTCCATCTTCCATATGACCTAACCACAGCCAAAAAAATAAGCCAGTCTGAAAACATTCACACCAGATAGAATCACTGGTTTCAAAGAAAATACCCCTAACTCTCCCAGACAACAACCACAATCTCTTCACCACCTATTGAGTTTAGTTACACCATGCCACATGCCCACCAAGCCTCAGGTCTTTACAGACCTCATGAAATCTGGAAATAGGAAGGGTTAGCTGGCTGTTCACGTCTTCCTCACTGACAACCTCATTTTCTTTAAGCCCACAGTTTCACGGGAGATAAGGCTGCTAAGGTTCAACATTAGGATGTCACTCAAAACTAAATAAGGCCTGTAACTGCTTCTATTTCTCACTCCATATACAAATGGCTATAAAGGACATCAAGTTTGATTACCCTCTTCTTTCTACACTACCTTAGTTACGTCAAAGATTTTTGAAAACCAACCCTGCAGCATACAGAGAGAACATGTTATAGCCTGCAATCAACAGAGAGAAGAAATGCAAATAAATGGAATACTGACCTCAGAGAAAAAAAAAAGGACAAAATTCAGGTTTCAGTAACTGAACCACATGTTCCAAAACTACTCAGAGATGCTGATTAAGTGCATAAGAATTCTTTTGTTTAACTGCAAGAGTTCTTTCTTCCCACATTTACAAGCAACCTAAAGCAACTTCTAATTCATATTACTATTTAAGCCTCAGTTAATGAAGGAAGAATCAGGAGTGCATGCAATAGCTACAGAAACCTACCTTTAGACTTATAATCTGGTTTTAATTTATGCAGCAAATATAATAAAGCCTCAACTGAGTTCACATACTAATACACTTTTCTGTTTAAAAAAAGTTCTACACCATTTTAAAACATTCCAAAGCAACCATCAGACCAGCAGTATTAATCAGAGCAAGGTTATGCAAGATTTCTGAACAAATTTATGTTAGAAATTTCAGAACCCACTCAATGTCTGCTTATTAGTATATACACTTACCTAAAGATGCAAGAAATAAGAAATTTAATACCCCATCATCTGAGACACTGGTTCTCCCTAATTCCAAAATCAGTCAGAAATTTTTCTCTCCAACTACAGTCTTAAAACTATGAAAACAGTTATCCTATAACTGTTAAGCCCTAAGGTGTTTAACAAACTGTCTGAAAGGCAATAAAACTTACCTTCAAGAGTAGAAATGTGTTCTTTGAGATCCTCATACCTTAGTTTCTCTGGTTTGTGAATATCACTGAGATCTTGTTTATCTGTTTGTTGACTCTGAAGTCTGAAAAAAATAAGGAAGAATATAAATAAGTTAATAAATATAAATGCTGAACTTCTAAGCTAATAGCCATCTGAAATTCACTCACATGCTAAGCAGACTAAACCAAACCTAAAATCCATGAAACTTTCTGACTCAAATCTATGGTATTTCAATCCACTTCTCTAACTTTTACCAAAAGTCCTCTGCATTCCCCTTCAGCCTTTCCCCAAAGTCTTTACATGACAGAATTTTATGACATTAAAACAAAATAAAAAGAGTAAGAAAAAATGTAAAATAGGAGGAATACAATTAATTGTGACGGTCAACTGAAACTAAGAAATTTGCATTTTTAAGCTTTGTGTTACAGTTTAATTCCCATTTTGATGTCATCTTAACAGATGTGTTTGAAATGTATTAGGATTAGATGTCTGGCAAAACAAGAGATGCAGGGGTCAAAATCTGGGTTCTATCAAAATGGGGTTAGTGCCCTCATTCTAAATCCCCATTTATCTCATCGCAAAGATAATGTGAAAGAACAATGTCTCCCACATGACCCAGCTACAAAACTCTGACCAGAACCAGAACAGCAAAAGGAGTGCAGGTCACTAATGAAATTCAGCATCAGCACTTCCCAAAGGAGCTTACTTCACACCAGCTGGTGCTCTTCATCACAGCCTGTTTGTGAATTTCTAAGGAATACAGGTCTTCCATGGGGCAAAAGTAGAGAACAAACAATACCAATCATACCCCCAACAATGAGATTTGTTCATAAGCAAAAAGTTAATCTGGGCACAGACAAATAAATCTGCATTGCCAGAAGAACAGTTCAGTGATGTCAGTGGGGAAAAATATCCTGTAAATTAAATAGGACAGAGTAAATGAAATTTCAAGTTTTGGAAATCTATTTCATGTTTTGAGTCTTTCCCTCACAGAAATGGTTAAGTGCTAAATAATTCTCAAGGGTGTGAAGTTCAAGGACACGCATGTCACTTTCTTCAATACTGTGTCCTGCAACCCTGCTAGAAAGACAGAGAACCCACTGCCTCAGCAACAACCCTCAACTGGTTTCTTCAGGCCTAAACAAACAAACAAACAAACAAACAAACAATTAGGTAATAATCTGCCTTATCAATTAGTCTTCCTGTCTGTGTTTATTGGTTTCCTTCATACCATTCATATCTTGGAACACAAATAAACAAGGAGCTCCTGTAGTTGCAGAAGCCATTGTTCTTCCCCACTGACTGAGCTCTGACTTCTACCAGCTTGTCACAGATGTTACAGCATCATATTCACTTTTCTTGCCTTTTCAAAGAAGTTCCCATTGCCACTTAAAATCTACAGGTCATAAACTAATCCCACAATAAACAACAGTGATGTGGCATTTGCCTAATAATAAGAGTAAATAACTGGAAAAGCCCACACATGCATTTTTCAAATATTTCATGTAACAGAAAACAGTCCAAGGCACATGAAATTAGAAAATACGCAACAAAAGAATGTTTTTCCTTTGAGAAAGTCTTGGGAAAGCAGCAAGTTCAAGACAATTATTGGGACCTTATACCCTTGCTTTGTCATAAGAAACCCAAGAAAGCAACAACAAACTATAGCTGCCTTCCCAGATCCAGGTCTGTCCTCTGCAACACAACTTGCTCATAACTGTTCACTCTTCAATCAGGACAGAGTCTACAAAATCCTTCAAAGAAATACAGTCCCTCACAGGATTAGAGCATTTTTCCCCTATCACCTTAACATGCAGTTTAACATTCAACCTCCACTTTTTAAGGTCTGTCAGAGAAGTACAAGAAATCTGAGACATACCACAGAAAATGTGAATGGGTAGGGAAAGGAGACACAGCTTCAAGGGAATACTTAAAGGAAACCTCACAGTCCCTAAATATCCCAACAGCTCATTTTGAAGACAAAAAACATAAAGGCTCTCCCAAAATTCTAACCAGATAAGAAACCCTCTCTGCATTAAATGTAGGTTGAGGCCTTGGTAACAACAAAATAAGAAAGGCCTACAAACGCCTGCTAGAGCTGCCCCAGCACAAGCTGTCTTTCTTCAGCCACCAAATCAGGAATGATGGCTAGCAGGTTAAGGACAATTCAGTTGTCTCTTCTGAGGAAAAAAATACTAAAAGTTAAATCCTAGAGCTGCTTCTGAAGACACATATTCAGGATTCTTAGTTTTGGAGAGTGGAGGCAACACTGGCCATTAAGAACAGAAGAACTCCAGACATGGAAATAGGAGACACAGAGATGAAAGAGAAGCCATTTTAATGCAGCCTAATTTTGTCAAGTTATTCATTTACCTTAAAAAGATCTTAAAAAAAACAACAAGAAAAGAGAAGAGTTGTGCTACCCATCCCATTCCCACATGCAAAGGACACTGGAAAATCCTACTTTGAAAATAGGCACGTGAACAAGCTCTTCAGAGAGAGAAAAGAAGAAATAAATTTAGGATTACAGCTTGTTAATGAATGAAGTGAGAATGTACGATTGCCTTGATTTAAATTCTCAAACAGGAAGCAGAAATTCAAATGCTTCAATTAGCAAAAGCTCATCAGTCAGGTCACAGATGTGAAAAATAGAGACACGGTAAAGAGACATGGCTTTGCTCAGAGCAAACCAAAGTGTTTCAGTTTTTTTTATAACTAGGTTCCACTTGAGGCATGATATTTAAAATGGACATCCTTATTCATCTTTAGAAAAGTTTTTACTTATAAAATCCATGGCTTGCTTGATTCGTAAAAGCAGCTAGAACTGTAAGCAATTAGATAAATGTTTCTTTAAAAAGCAGGTTAAAAATGTTGCTTGTAAACAATGTTACCTGATTTTCTGGCTCATGGATGGTGAGGAAGGAACAGACTCAGAAGATGAAAGCAAACATCGCTTTGAAATAGGAGAAAGAACCTGGTCAACACTCTGCTGTGAAGAGGTAAAGGATGAGCTCTTGATGCTCTCTGCAGAATAAAAATCCCACAATTTGTATTAGCTATTTGTGCTACTATTTCTCAGACAAGGCTGGTTGTACAACACATGGTTCATTGCACATGGACCTAGGAAGGAAAACAGTCAAATGCATGAGCTAGTTTAAAGGAAAATAAAAAACTGCATAATCCTTCCACTTGCAGATTATGCAGTAGAACAGCTGTTGGATCTGCCAACTGTAAGTATTTTAGAAGGAGAACATACTCCTTCCTTTTGTTCTCCAGAGACAGGTGCTGAGCTGCACTTAACCTCACTTAAAGGAAAAAACAAATCTCAGACTCACATGCATGGTATCCTCTACCTCTTTAAATTTACCCTGAGTTGTTCAGACTGGTATTTCCAACAGCACCAAAAAGCTCCACAGAAGCTTCCAGAATGACTAAGTTTTCTAGCAAAACCACACGAGGTGCTTCAGCCATCTCTAGCAGAAAATAATACATATACACCAGTATAAAAGCACTCCTCAGAAGACTCATGAGAGAGAAGTGACATCTCAGTGGGAAAGCAATCTGAGTGGGAGCTGACAAATCCCACTAACAGCACTGAAGCTAACCTTAATATCCTATCACCCAGCTTCAGCCTGGTTTCCTACACTCCACACCACTCCATTTCTGTAACTCCTGAGTCAGGTAATGCACTCCTTTGTTATTCAATTCTTACCGCTTCCCAGAACCAGTCAGTTTTGTGCACTAAGCAAAGAACAGATCCAATGGAAAAAAAGAGATCTACCATCCTGTAACTAGCTTCCAAAAAGTACAAAGACAAGACAGATTGTTCAGGTTATGCACACAACTACAGTTTTAACATTTCACAATGTTTCAACAAAACCCTAGCATTATGAAAGATTTTGTCTGTGTGCAGTGCTAAACAAATAGTCTGTGGGTATTTTATACAGAAGCTGACAGAGAGAACTTACAACATGAAAGATTGCTTTGGAAGTTGAAGTCTCAAATATGTTTTTAGTAGCATCTAAGAGTATGATACTCTACATGCAGAAACACAGGGACAGCCACAATCCATCAGTGTTTGTAACCTGTTTCTAAAAGTGCCCATTACCAAAGAACAGTAAACTAAAATTTGAAAAGGGGAATACTTGCATCTTACTGCTGGAAACACCCATCCCAACCATTCTCCAAGCAATACTTTTTTGGATCATCCTAACAGAGAAGTTGTATTCCTGCATCCATGCTTGTTCTCACAGAAGCAATGAACTACACAACCTACTCATGAAAAAGCTTTTAATTTTTTTTCTTTTCAATGTCAGGGGACTCTGGGGTCTGTGAAACAGTTATCAGTTGACCATTTTCATCTGATTCACATTGTTTTCCAGATTTCCCACAGCCATCTTTCTTCCAAACTAAGCTGCCTTTGTGTTTATAAGCTTCCATCATGGAGCAGCTGAACATTATCTTTTTTTTTGTTACTGTCTCTTTTCTTTGTTGTATTAAATCCACTTCAAGCCAGGGTGAAAAATACTGTGTCACTCAAGAAACAGATGTACTGCAGATTTGAAACAACAGAAATTTTTTTACATTTTGTTTCTATTTTGCTTGCTTTTTTGAGTACTGTCCTCAAAAAAAACCAAACAGACTAAGCAATTATTAGAAACTGTGATATTAATAGCAAATGAAAATTTTTCAAAACTTTCCTCCTTACAATTGCTAAGGAGTATTTTATAAAGATGTCACACAAAAAGAACAGACAAAAGGAATCTGGACCTTTCAGACTGGAAAGCTCGATTTAAGAGAAGCCGAAGACATCTTCTGCCACACACTTTAACTACAACAGTTAAATGAAAGCTTAGAAATAGAGGAGGGTCAAGAAACTACAATTAATGTTCAAAGTTATACTTAACAGCAAGTTTTGAATTAAACTCTGTATATCATAAAGTTACACCTGTAGGGATTTATATGGCATAGTCTTCTCTTGAAAACTCCCTAGAGCATGTTTACATTCCCTCAACACAGTTCTCCGGTACTTGTTTCCAGGAAGAAGCAATACTCCAAGCAGCTGGTACATTCTGTCTCCTGCAAAACCACATCTCCTGAATTCTCCTGCATCTTAGCAAATAATGAGTCCATGACTAACATTGCTAAATCTTTCTGTTCCCAGAGCACAAGAGGAGCAGTAAGTAAAACCCATGACTGCACCCCATTAACAATTGAGACTTACCATCTGGAATCTTCTTGTTACTGAGGTCTTTCTTCAGTTTGGAAATAGGAGTGGAAGAAAGGCGCCTTGAAGATGCTCCTCTGCGTGGTGGCGTGAAGGGAGTTTGAAAGATATCGACCTGCCCAGTTCTTTTGATGTGTTCCTCACCTCTTGGACTGCCCAGAGGGGAATGTGGGCAGCTGGGATTATGCTCTAGCAGTTCCTGCTGGGTAGTCAAAGGGTTGCTACCAAGAGGACACTGCACAATTAAAGGAGGCTGCATCTTGCTTGGTGTTCTGCTTGCAGCTGCATTCAGCATGATTCTGTGTTGGTAACTCCTGTAGGCTTCTTCCAAGTACTCGGCCTCCTTTTCCAGCTCCTTCACCCTGGCCCGGGCCTGCGCGATGCACTCCAGGTCAGAGTCCGGGGAGGCGCCGCGTGGCTGCAGCTGCAGGTGACAGCCAGGCCCTGGCACGGCGCTGGCCGTCCCCACATCGGGCAGGAGCGGCTTCCTCGGGAACGCGCCATCCACGTAAAGGTCGTGGGGCACCAGCCTGTCTCCCATCCTGTCTCCGAGGAAATCGAGGACGGAGCGGTCGACGAGCGACGGCTTTGGGTTCCGATACACCTCATTCTCCAGAGCTAAATGGCAGCAACGAGAGGAAGTGAGTGACACTAAAGAGAGAGAGGGAGACCCACAGCAAAGCAAAAATAGTAAAAGATGGCATTTAAATTCCAATTTGATCAAAATTATTCTACCACCAATTATTCAATTGGCTTACATTTTGAGAATTTAATAGTTTAATTGAAATTTATTTAAATGTATTTTTAATGCAGTTTCAAAGCTGCAGATTATCACTGCTATTTTTTTAATATATAATTCTTCCATATAAAACCACTGCTAAGTATGTACTCCACAATGTTATTTTTTAAATTATGTTTACGTAAATAAATAAACATGAAAACATTACCACTTTGGACATGTTATATCTAATCATGCTAGTAAAGTCTAAGGAACACAGGGCATGCCACAAGTCTTCACAATTTCCCTTTATTTAAATCAAAAAATAATTTTGGAGAAAAATAACACAGAACATTAAAATGTTTTGGTTTAGTTTGGTTTTTTTTTTTCATTAAAAGTACTCTAAAATTGTCAGTTAAATTGAATGTTTTGGGGCAGTCAGCTTCCATACACTTGCATGCCTCAACAAGCCCAATAGACCAATCTGCTGTATCTTTCAGCAAATTTACAGCCTTGTTTTTATTCTACACAAACAGTTCTTCAATGACTTCATTAACTCTGATGTAAAATAAAAGTTCCTACAGTACTTTCAGTCATTTAATTAAAAAATATATTTGCTATTTTCATGTAACAAATTTCCAACTTGAAATGGTACCAATATGCATACCATAAATGTACATGTAAGTCTAGTGAATAGTATGAAATGTATAATATTGCATATACTGAGCTGTGAGACAACATGTATGCAATGTATAATCATTGCAGAACTGAATTCCACATTTTTGCATTAAATACACATACTAACCCTTTTATTTATAATACTTGATATTAACAAACTGACAGACAGGCATCTTTAAAAGAACATTTCTTCAGCAGATTGAATTGCTTTCTGTAAGTGCTCCTGTTTCTAATGCCCTTACGAGATAAGTTAAGCATAAGTTAGGCAAAAGTTAGACTTGACTAAATCTGTTTAAGAGTTAGACTTAAATTTCGGAGGTACAAAATAAAATTTCAAATTGATTATTTTTATTATGAACATTCAAGAATCAAAACACATTAAAACACAAATTGCCTGCTGGAAAATGTTGTTTATGTTATCAGCAAACATTAATGGCCTTATACTGAGGAAAAACAGACAATAAAAAAATGCAAATGCTCAGGGAGGAGTATTTTTCTTCCTCTGCTAGGTTTGTTTTCTGAAAGGAGTTTAAAATT
Organism: Euphonia xanthogaster; assembly: GCA_034509185.1. NCBI lineage: Eukaryota > Metazoa > Chordata > Aves > Passeriformes > Fringillidae > Euphonia > Euphonia xanthogaster. Next base: position 97,219,928 of record JAYDZK010000001.1, on the reverse strand, counting down.
AGTCTCCTTTTTAAACTGGGCTTTAAATAGATATTGATTTTAAACTTTAAAATCTGCTCCCTGGTGATGTGTTGGTTCTACACAACTGCAGTTTTTTTAAGCTTCTGGAACTTCTTTCACTCGTCCTTCATAAAGGATTGCTCTGGTGTAAGATACAAACCTGCCTGTGTTTGCTTCACTTGCAGTTTCAGTTCTTCAACCTGCACATTTAACTTCCTGACAGTAGCTTCAGAGTCTAACAGCTGGGCCTTTAACTGGGCACAACGCTCAATCTATAGGAAATCAAGAGAAAAACAAAAAACCAGTATAATTCAAACAACAAGAAAAATCTCAACTGGCTGAGTACTTGGTTTCTAAATGTTTTCCAGATCCAGTCAGATCATATATACCTAGCATCCTACTGAAAGTCAGCACTGACAATCTGGTGACTCAGTAAGACTTGGTAATGTTGGGTTGGTTTTATTTTTTGGTAGTTTTTTGGTGTGGTGATATTTTGTTTCCTTCGGAGTTATATACATAAAAATAAGCACAGTACAAACAATCCTTGTAACTGCATGCCAAATGGGCTGCACAGGCAGATGGGTAATTGTGAAAGAGATGACAGGAAGAAGAAAAGATTCAAATAATTTTGAAATAATAATTTACCTCACTTTGTAGCTGTTTTTCCAACATATGCTTATGACTTTCATATTCATCCAGCACCAATTTTGTAGAATGCTCCACTCTCCTCAGCTCCACTTGGCAGGCCAGGTACTCCGCCGAGGGCTGGGACAGCTCTACCCCAAAAGGGAAACACCAGACACTCAGACAAAGAATAACAAGTGTGCACTTTGCTACACGAGATCCCATGAACATGTAAAGCTGATTGGATTTTAGGAACATAACAAGGCTTTGTCTGAATAAATACTTGGGGATATTTTTCTTCTTCCTTTTACAAAGGACCAAAATTTTCATTGGTGTAGTCCTTTACTAGACCCAGACTATCCTACACTGGAAGAAAAATACATATCCTTATCTTACATAACTGCACACACATCTGTAGTCTCCTGTAATCTGAAAGGCACATTAAAAATACTTTGTATTTATTACTGTAGTCAGGCAAGCACTTCAATAACAATGCCATGTTCTTTTACCATTGTTAATCATACTAATGCAATGGTTAGAATATTGCACTGCTTTTTTCAGAGGGTGAAAGGGATATCCTTCCAAATTACAGCTACCACTTAATTCAGGATTTCCCCCATACAGAGATAAAAAATAAAATAAACTTATGCCAAGGACTGCTCAATTATATGCAACCACTAGCTTGGGCTTCATGCTAACTACTAGCAAACATAATACCAAGAAAGCATTTTAATGAAACTTTACTTCTAAACAAATACTTGTAGAGAAACATAAACAAGAAAATAACTAAATCATTCACACTGACTGTCTCGAAGATGCTGGTTCTCATTCCGAGTCTCATCCAACTGTTGCCTAAGTAGTTTATTCTGCACTTGGAGCTCCACTTTTTCCTCCTTTAGCAAAGGATAGTCTGATACCTCTTTCAGTTTTTCTGTCAACAAATGATTCTGTTTATTTACCAACAGAACCTGGGCCTTCACTGACTCCAAGTCCAGCTGCAGACAAAGAACAGTTTAGAAGCTTATGAACTGCTGTACTATTCAACAATTATTTTTACTTCACTTTTTATTTTATTTGTAACATACCTGAACTGCACCAATTAGAATACAGGCTTCTTTAAATTCATATTTACAATTACCTCAAGCTCTTTGGCACGTGATACAGCTTGCTTGAGTTCCTCCTTTTTAGAATTAACAACAATGGCTTCTTCTTGCAAAAGCATAGCTTTCTCTGCAGGGAGGATTACAAATGCTGAATTAAAATTAGTAGAGTATTACAGTAAAAAAAACTGTATCAGCAGAAAACAGTTTTAAGCTGCTAAGCCCAAAATTCAATTTAATTTAAGACATAAAAATGACTGTCATACACACGCCTTCAAAATTAACTAAATCATGCTGTATATTCAAAGGTATACACATGCATAAACACATTTAAAATTAAGTAAATCAAATTCATATGCCTGTGATACATCATTTCTTACACATCCCTAACTTTAAAGTCTAACCATGTTATCTGTTCTGCTCTCTTCTGCAAGCTCCAATTAAACATTTTGTGCACAATAAATGTAGAAACTGGCAACTGTGCCAGGGAACAGTACCAGAGTTCAGTTAAAGCCTGAATGAGCCAGTAGGACTTCCAAAGGAAATGGGACACTGAAAAATCAGGAATGCTTTGCAGCCTCTGTGCAAAGCAGCAGTTTATGATTCCCACTGCATTTTGAACAGCAACAAGTTGCTGAACTGCCACTGTTGCTGAATGCCACCTGTTCTGATGGCTCTTCTGTCCCTTATACCACTGAACACCAGGACTGTTCAGGAACAGTAGAGGTTTGGCATATGACAGAAAAAGCTCTAGAGATAAACAGGTACTTTATCAATTTCAGACAGATGGTTACCTTTATTTTTTTTCTCATCTTCAGTAACTTTATTGGTTCTGGCTATGTGTTCTTCTTTTAGTTCAAGCTGGTATCTAGAAACAAAAAGGATTATGTATTCCCAAAGGATGTGTGTACATCCTTTATGTATGTGTGCACACATTAAGGATTATATATTCCCAAAAGATGCATGTACACAGGCATTTGTGTTAATTCCATTCTTTCCCAAACTAAACTACAATGCCACAATTATTGATTAACAAAATTAACTATCACAGAGCCACCAAAATGGTTAGAAAGGGCCCTGCCAATCATCTCATTCAACCACCTCCTCAAAAAGCCAGACTATTGCCACCTGTACAGCAGGGCAGATGTGGCTCTTCCTAGCCAAGTCTTGAAAACCTCAAAGGACATATATTCAGCATCTCCCTGGATGATCTGTACCAATGCTGCACTACTCTCCCAGTAGATTTTTTCCTTATGTCCAAGCTAAATATCCCAAGCCATAACTTCCAATCCCTTCCATATGAACTCAGAGGTCACATTTCAGAGTCCAATTCAAATGGACTATGCTGGCAGACTTCACCAAGACCTTTCCAGTTTCTTCATGACTTTTTTGAACTGAGGAGCCCAAACCTAGGCATGGCACTCCCAGCATAGCTTTCCCCAGGACCTTTCAAGGGACAGTAAGTTCCCTCAGTCTGCTGGCCATGCTGCTTCTAATCTTACCCATCATACTGTTTTGCCTTATTTGTCAGAGCATGCTGCTGGCTCATAATCAACCTGGCATTCACTGTAACTCATCCACCTCCTCTTCAGAAATGCAACTCCTCAGTATACTATTTTCCCCATTTATACAACCATAGGGCTATGCTAGCCCAAGCACTGAGCTTTGCCATTTTCCTTGTTAAAATTCCTAAGATTTGCACTGGCACAATTCCCAACCTTGTCAAAATCTGCCTTAACTGAAACTCTGCCATTCACTGTGGAAATGATTCCTCTTAATTAAGCCTCATGTTCAAAGCTGAGGATGCCCTGTGCCCATATCCAGATGAAGGTGCTGGACAATAAGGGCCCCAGAACTGGCCCCAGGGATTCTCTGCACACCACCAGTCACCAGCCAGACTCTGAGCACTGCCCAGGTACACCATTATTCATAGCCCAGTAGTTATCCAACAGTGCCATTCCACTGAACTGGAATTCACAGGAGCTAAGAAAGCTCAGCATTCTACATGACTGGGACATAATTATAAACTGTTTCAGATATAGTCAAATCCATCCTCCTGCATTTCTGCAAATGGTCCAGACCACTCAGAGTCTTCTCCCAAAAATGGGATCTAATGCTTACTGCAAAAATAAAAAGACTGATTTGCTAGCAAGCATCACTACTTCTGTAAAAGAAACAGTAGTTCTTTAATAATATTCATCAATGATTTGGGACAAAAGGACATGGATTTTGTCTTTCTGAGCACCTGCAGCATGCCTTAAATATTCTATATGTTGATAAAATAAGCAAAGCAGCAGTTTATCCTTAAAATGCTTTGCTTCTCCTTATGTACAGAAAGGACTTTGCAACCACTATTTGTAACTAGCTGTAAGGTGAGTCAATTAGTTGCATTTCTCTGGTCTCTAATAAAATCATCAAATGCCGAGGGATTATTTTTACCAAAACCTACTATCAACATCTTTGCTCTTTAATTTAAAGACGTAAAAACACAGATAATACTGCTCACTGGCTTGCAACAAAAAGTAATGATTACCAAGTGACCAAGGTACTACAAAGAAGTACTATAGTAAAGTTAGGATATACCCACTGTAACACCCTAAAAGAAGCCACAGATTCCTTAAGACCAGGTTCCAACAGAAGGTAATCGATAAGAGAGAGATCTATATCACAGAACCCCTCTTCAAAACTGGGAAGGGGCAAAGGTAAGAGCCAGTCTGTCTGTACAATGGACCAGTATGCCTCTCACCCTTTTTCCAAGAAACCTGTAACATCTCTTTAATGCTGATTTCCCCTTCATGCCTCTTCTGCATTCATAAAATGCTCACTTCTTTTAACTGTGGTCAAAGGAAATAACTAATACTGCTTCAGATCCTCTTGTCTAAATATACAAGATAATGTCACATCTCTTTTCCAGATATTGACACAGAATTTAAATTACAGCAACAATATAACCTATAACCAAAAGATTATTATTTTCTATAGTAAACTTACTGGCAAATAGCTAAGCAGTAATGTAAAAGATTCAATAACACTAAAACAAAAACATAAATGCACATTTTCAAAGTCCTTCCTTTGCTATGCTTTTCAAAATAAATCCTACAGAATTAATTATTCTGTTTTCATAGGAAATATTATGTGTCCTATTGAAGACAAAAAAAATTTACTTTAAGAGCTCTGTCTTCAGCTTTTGGTCATACGTCTCCTCTATGTTCTTCACAGCAACCTCACGACGCCGAAGTGCATCTTCTATAGCTTTATTTTTCTCCTCCCGAACTTTCTGGGTGCTGAAATATCCAGAAATATACAGACAACGACCAGTTATAAAGTCAAAGTTTTAGTCTGGGATTCTGTTTAG
>JAYDZK010000001.1:97204525-97214749 GCA_034509185.1 Euphonia xanthogaster | reverse complement strand
CAAAGTTTTAGTCTGGGATTCTGTTTCTTTTTCAAAATAACATTTATAGACATCAAATGGCAATGTGCTTGTTTAGAATACTGTTGCAATTTGAAATAATCATCAGACTGTCACAGTAGTTCATTAAGAACACGGTGATGTGACAAAACTAAATTGCCCTATTTAAAATTCCGTACCAATCAATTATGCAGCTATCCCGGGTTAACCCTGGCTCCATTTCCCACACCAAACACACTTCAGAGGAAAGAGTTGAATAGCTAGAATAGCTGAGCATGCTATTCTATCAGCACCCTCTGCTGGGTTGATAAAAAACCCCAAGTTTTTGTTAGCAGGATACTCATTTCACTATGAAAAACAGATGACAAAGTAACAACATTAAGTACTATTGGAAGTTTGGCCAAAAACGGATTAGCAACTTTTTTTTTTAATTTAACTAAAGAAAACGGATCTTGCTAAGGACAAATAATTAAAAAAAAAAAAAAAATCAACCCCAAAACATAGGACTAATAGGCAAAATATTCATGTGTAGATCTTATGAGTGTTAGGGTTACATACTGTGTTGTTTGGGGGTTTGATTTTTTTAATTTAAGCACTTGAAGTAAACATCTGGTTCCTTGCCTGCAAAGCAATGCTGAACTGTTTTGGTTGGATGAGGTGGAATAGAAAAAACACCAGAAACATCTTTTTGTATGGGGCATCCCTGCTAACAGAGGCAGTATACAATACTGCTCAAAATGTAAAATTCTGGGATATATAATCTACTTGAACATCACAGAAGCAGAAACATCTTGAGGCAAGTTTGCAGAAGCATCATTTAGCATTGTACATATCCTTTAGCAACTTACATTTCAAATGCCTCCATCCTTTGCTTCAGTTCTGCCTCCCTGGTCCTTATGGCTTCAATATCTTTCAATAGACCTTGTCTCTGAGCATACACTTCCTTTGCTTCTATCTGCACCACAAAACATTAGCCTTAGTTTTACTTCACTGTAAAACTTCATTTACTGTCTAACACACCCAAACTTTAAAGGATCTTCTTCAGGGACTGACTGATCTTACTCCCATAAAAACTATTTATATAGTCATTACATGAAATAACATCTGCATTCAATTTGAAGTATCTTTTTTTAATTCCCTTTCTACTTTCACCCAGAGTAAAAATGTTTTAGATGGAGTCACTTCTGCCTACCCATAATCATCCTTCCTTTAAGAAATAGCACTGATTAAAGCTCAAGAAAAAGAAAACATCTTTTTTAAATTGCAGAATAAACATGTTCAAACAATTGACTTTTTTTAATAAACAAGTTTTGTATAGTCTTCAAAAAAACATAGTTGAAGAAACAAATACCAAAACCCACTGATAAAACATGACTTAAGACTAAAACTGAGTAAATCAACAGCCTTTCAGTTTTTGCAGTTTAATTTACAGAATTCATAAAAAATTGTAAAAGGGATTCTCCAGGTGATGAACATATTAACATCAAAACCCACATATCTTCATATTAATAAAAATGGCTTTTTTTGCCCTTAAAGCATAAAAGACTTTATTTCTCTCAAAAAAACCAAAAAAAGTCTAAGAAGAAAATTGTGGTTTTGCCATATGGACCCTCATATCAACTTTAAAAGCCATGTGCATTTAACAGTGCTGACAGATTTAGCTGCTGCTCCTGGTACGAAAAATAGACCAGTTTCTCAAAACCACATTTCCTAGACCTAAAGTCATTACAGTGAAGGGTTAAGTGACCTGACATCTTTAATGTAAATATACCCGAACCCTGTTAAAAGAATCTCCAGGTAATTGAAACAAAGCTCTCAGTGAGTGCAGAAGCTGACAAGAGAAATCAAATATTTATACAAAATACTTGACAGATACATTGATCTAGTCATTGGTAGGGTTTTTTTTAATTACTGAATTAATTTCATGCCCACAGAAGAAGGCTGATAGCATAACATAGATGTTTTCTTGTCAGCATCCAAGTACATAACCATGAAATAAATTCATGGCATGGTGATAAAATATTTAATATTATAGTAATTTATATAGAGACCTGCACAACTGCTTTGTTAACCAATACCACATGTGTCCTAGGTTGACTGTATGATGCTTTTATCCCCAATCGTCTTGTTCTGTTTTGTCAGGAAAAAAAAAAGAGACAAAACCATAATGCCACCACACCAAAGCAAAAATACAGTTAGCATTTGTGGATGACTATTATTTGGATATGAAGTTCTACTGCATGTAGCAGGGAGGTGGCAAGGCAAACAGGCAACAGAAGAGCAAACAAACTATTCTTTCAAAAACTGAGAAGTAACAGCTTGAGACTGGGATAAGCAGTTGAGAACCACACACAAATTACTGTGTGCTATAGTAACAGTTACTACCATGGCAAAACACCAAGAGTTAACAGCCCAGAGGAGTACACACAAAAGCCTTCAAAAAAATGAAATGAGATGCCAGCTTACAGTAAAGATGGTGGTTATTAATAACATTCAAGATATAAAACCAAACAGGAACAGCATATCTGTACCATATGAGCTATTTATTCCATTTAGGTTACAGTCTTCTGAGCAGCTAAAAGAACTTAAGAGTGTAACTAAAAGCTACATTCAACTTTCTGTGAAAAAAAAAACCCAGTGATCTGAATTCAGCAAAATTATTAGAACAGATTTAAAAGTATTTATTACATTTAGATCCCAGCTTGCAGAACTGTTCCTTTTCCAGCCATCTCTACTTAGATGTTTAACCATACTCATTCTTGCAGTTGCTAAATGAATTCCCCTAGTGATAAGAACAAATGTGAATTCTAAGTTTTCCCTAATCAGCCAAGTAAGATCTGAAGGTAAATCTCCCAAAGATAAAAGAACAGTCTAACCAATTCACTGAATCATTTTGTAATAGATTAGGAAAAAAATATTTGGAACTTTACCTCTTGTTGCTTTTGAAGCCTCTCAATAGCATTCTTTTCACGAGAAATCAAGGCTTCAGACTTTGCTTGATGCGTCCTCTCTAACTCATGGCGCAGCTCAGAGATTTCTTTCTGGGTCTGCACTTTCTCCTCCATTTTAATCTTTGCTATTTCAACTTCTTTAAAATGTTGAAGCTTTTACATAAAGGAGGAAGAGAGGGTTAAATAGGGCCATCTTCAAATCAAAAAAGACAATTCCTCCTAAGACAATTCTAAATTTCACCTTGAAATTTGTGTTAGGAAACGATAAATTGACAATAAATAATTACCATGATAGAAGTATCTTAGCAGCACATACTATCTGCACATCTCACATAGTTTTCATGTGTTTATCTCAAAGCAGATCTTATACAAAACTATCAGCTTTAGACAAGAGCAGAACAGAAGCCTATGAAGAAAAATGCACTGCAGGAGTGATACTCTGCTTGGAATTAATGAATGGCCACAGTCTTTTACTCCTCTTCCAACACGGTCTTTATTCTTGTCCCTTTCCCAAAGAACCACTTCTGACTAGTGATTCAAGAAATGGCAGAACAGACTCACACCCTGAATTGCTCAGAAACCACAGTAATTCACCTGGACACAAAAGAAGTACCAGAAATGTAAAAAAATGCAGAACATGTAACTTCATCTAAAGAGGATTACAAAAAAAGAAGTCCCAATTCACTGACTTCTAAGCACAATTGAAAAAAAGTAAATGCCCCCAAACAGGAAAGTACAAATCTTGCAACAGCACAGAAGAATCATTGGGAACATGACTCCATACAGCGTGTGAAGGACAATATATGTGAGAGCAAATGGGATTATAAAGAATTACAGTAAAAATTTGGAAAAAAATTGAAAGCAAGCATACACGACAAAAAATGTCAGGAAAAACCCAGCAAAAGAATCAAAAGAGAATGACAGAAAAATTGTGAGAAAGGATTAAAGAGTGGAAAAGGCAGAGTAGGAATGCCTGATCAATCAGCTCAGGTGTGTGGGCACAAATTTTGTGAAAAATTAAAGAAATAGTGAGACAATACAGCATCGCCTGTATATATAGAAATTTGATTAGAAATGTCTTACAGTACTTCACATCATGTTGCTATGGAATTAATGTAAAGCTAATTGAATTTAGAAGAGATTCCCATCTCTTTTGTTACAACTGGTTTGCTTAGACTGATACAAACTTAACACACCAATTAACATGTTTTGTATACTAAAAAAGAGCCAGTTGGGGAATAAAAGCTAAATGAAGAATGATGGTAAAAGAGAGGTTTAACTCTCCATCTTTCTACTTGTCTGGCTAAATAAATGATGACTACACCGAGTGCCTTTAAAAGTGTGTAGAAGAATTCTGATTATCAGATAATCATCTTTATATCCCAATGAATGACTGATCCTGACAGAAATTAATGAAAAATATACTGAAATGAAATACAGTTGATTTCCTTTTTTCTACCTAAATAAACAGATGATCTTGGCCAAAATATATGGAAAAAAGATGTATTTAAATAAAATATTCCCTCTGCTCCATTTTTCAGACAGAAGGATTATCAAAGGATTATGTGACAAAATTTTAATCTTATTTCCAAAATGAAGGAAAATTCTCTAAAAGAGCTGTCTTCAATTATAGGAAGAAAATAAGTTAGAAATTATTCATAATACTGTCTTATGACTTTAGGGTTTCTGTGCAATGTTTTGAAATAGAATGCAAATTCTCATCAGTATTAAAAATTAATTATCTGTCAAGCTACACAACAGCAATTCACACCTCTCAGTTGCTATGCACAATACTGAAATTCAAGCATCAAAATGTTAACTGGGAAGGAAAATTAAAATTGTGGTATAAACATTTCTCCATAAAACAAAATAATCAAATAGCAGATAAAATTTACCAAATTAAGACAACCAGAGTAAGTAAAGGTTATGTCACAAATTAACATCAGAATACAAAGCTTAACATTCTGTGCGCATTTAGCAAAAAAGGGGGATGACAAATGTACGTTATATCATCAAATTAACAACAGATATTGGACGAACTTAGCCTTCTGTGCTTGTTGTTACTAAGTATTAGATTTTTTTTGATTTGCCTTAAGTATGAAAAGTTTACAATGTGTTAAGTCAAAATTAATGTCTCCCACAAATTCATAACCCAGAGTTATACCTTTTGATGCATTTCTTCTTGAAGCTGCTTCTCTATTTCTTTCCTATATTCATTAAGTTTTACTTCTAAAGATTCATATTTCTGATGCTGAGGATAGGAGTCTGCAAACTGTTCATCAATCAGCTGAAGCTTCTCAGCTATAAAAAAGCAACACATCCATCATAATTTAAAAGCATTCGCTGCAGTTATCTTACCAAGACTGCAGGAACCTCACTCTGCAGGACATTCCTCAGCTTATTCAAGCAGCACTATCCTAGAAAGACTGTGCACAAAACCAGAGGCAGCACAGAAATGCCATTTATCTGCTTTATATATATAGGCTGTTTAGGCACTATTTGTGGTATCACATAGTCATTCATCCTCTTTACCATGGGTGGACAAGAATTTCCTTTTATATGCAACTTGTAGCTTTTTTGTATTAATATATTAATTGTGCACCCTTTAGCTTTTTTTGTATTAATATATTAATAACAGCATGCATATAATATGTTCAAGAACTCCCAATCTATGCCTAACTTGCTCACATTTACAAGAAAGAGGGCACACATTTACAATTCTATTTTCCAGAACATATTCCAACACTTAACATTTACAGTCCATTTGTCATAGGTCTTAGCTAAATGGCTAAGGAAACACAAGAGTGATTTTAAAAAAATCCTATCCTGACCTTGCCTTATTTTAAGAAAATTTAGAAATTCCATGTTCTAGTGACAGACATGACCTTTACTCATTGCAACTTTAGGTTGCATTTGAGTAAGTAACAAAGTAATACCATTAATGCAATATACATAAAGCCATATCATATACCAGTATGAAAATATCTGGGGAGACTTGTTTGCACTTACCAAGAGACTCTCTGTAAGGAGGCACTGAGGTGGTCTGAGTTTCTGTGTTGTGAGTTTCCCTGTTTAGATGATGTTCAGTGAGTCCAATTAAAATTTGCATAAGGAAACCTAGCAAGATCCAATATATTAGCAATTAGTAAATGAAACAGATTTGTAATTAACAAAGCAATTTTCAATGTACGAGAAAACCTATTTCATTTACAGAAAGAACAAGTATTTCAGTAAAAATCAATACTAGTGAACAATTATGGCTTTATTATAAGCATAATCTAGTCCATCTCAGTCAGCAAAAGCTGTCCTTTTGCAACTTTTCCTCCCATCCATGTCTCTTGACTCCCAAGGTCAGTCGAGAGTGAAGATTATTAGTACTTAATTATGAGGCCTTTGGGCAACAGGGGTTTTGAAGATCAAGCTCCTTTAGGTTATACAGTATAGCTACGTTTTGTTATGAAGGATAAGAATTAGTTCTTATATAATAGAATGGAAAATCAATTAAATCTCTAACTAGTTTTTGAAGTATATTCTGCAGGCTAATACAGTGTTATGAAGACAATCCAAAACATGAGTTTTCCAAAGTTAGTATGAAAAGGGTCCAAAGAGCATTATATGTAATACCTGATTACAGATTTTTCTCACATTTCTAATGTAAAAGTAGTTTATTTTATAAGTAAATGTCAACAGTTAATCCACAAATACGCGTTGGATAATCCTGAAATATAACATTAATCATCCTGGTGTACTGCAAGTTTCAAAATCCATCTAAATCCAAATTACTCCATACCAATACACATTTAAGAAATCTGCTTTTTTATTGCTTACACCTTAATAAAAATGAAGCTAACACAATTATCTCTGTCTGCATTTCATGCAAACATTTTGTACCTTTATTTTCCTTCCGAGTTCCTGAAGTCTGTAAGAAAGAAAAGAAGTTTTAGCCAGTCTATTTTCATCACCACTGAAATTAAAGCTTATTTTCAAAATCAAAATAACTTTACCAGTGATTTGTAAAGACTGGATTCTGGATTGATCCTCATTAATTGAAGAAGATCTTGCACAGTCCACAGCTTTGGGGAAAATAAACATCAGTTGGAAAAGATTAACAAATTTAAAATAATTTAAAGTATGCAAATGGCACTATTTCACAGCTGTAAATATTTTCCATTTTTGAAAGATCTATTTACTCCCTGTAAAATAATTTTCAGAGGCCTGCTGTTCTACATTTACTTATCTTCACTACTTCAGACATACAGCAGCCAGCATGTAGCTCCATCATCAGCTGAAGCTGTGAAAAGAGAGTTTTGTTCTCTCCCCACTGTCAACATGTGCTTGCTACTTTCCTTGTCTGTTTTCTGGATTTATCATCCAAATCAGATGAGGTCACTAACCCAAATGATGATTAACTACTCACCAGGTAAAAAAACTAATTTTCAGTTAGAAACAACTTCACCCTATCGCACACTTACAGAGAAGCAAAGAGAAGGCAAGGACTGCCCTTTTCAGCCCCACTTTGTAGTTAGAACAGCTTGAACTGCCCAGGAACCACATTTTCAGGGAATTGAATGGCCAAACACACTTTTATCAGGTTCAGTTCCCAAGTGCTCTACCACACAGCCAGATTGTGGCTACACCCTTCCAGAACAGCATCACTAGCTTACTGCCAGTTTTAAGTACTCATGAAAATGACCCTGAATGACAGAATGTTTTGTGGAGATGATCAGAACCTGTACTTATGTTTGCATTTCCTATCACAAAAAATGATCTTTTCAATTGTTAGAGTATTACAACCTCCAAAGAACAAAGCTATTAGACATCGTGGAATAGGCAAAATATTGAACTTACCTTCTTCTTCTCTAATCCACTTTCTGGAAAGAAAACAGAAAGTGAATACTCATAGCCACATCTCTCTAGATGATCTGCCACCAAACTGTTGGAAGCAGTGATCAAAAGTGAACTGTCTCCACTTGGAACCATCTGTGGCTGAAGCTCTCCACTCAAAATTGGGTGCATTAGTTCATGGATTAGCTGGTTTCGGAGGTGTGTCTAATACAGAAAACAAACCATTGTATTATCAGTTTATGTGTGATTCAAAGAGAGTTTTAATTTTTTAAAATACACAGGGAGCCTCATTTTACTTGTACAACCTACAAACAGAACAGGGCAGACTACTTTTGGCAAAATCTGGAATGCACTATGAACACCCTGCCCTTCTTCAAAACTCTCTAAAGATGGATAAAATGAACTCTGACTTTCCCTCAAAAAATGTATCAAACGTAGGACTAAAAAAAAGTTCCCAGCCAAGAGCTCACATAAACACCACTCTGGTACCATCATTTTCAGATCACTGCTTTCCTGTTTTCCTTCCCTTTGGCTTAAATAAAGCTTTCCTGATGTGGCCTCCATCTAGGATGTTCTTGGAACCCTCACTGGTCCTCTTCTGAGTCTCATACCAAGAAGCTGCTCATGCCATCACAAAAGTAGATGGCAAAATAAATAAAAAAATGCAATGTCTTCAATATCAATTATTTTGTAGGGAAGCAAAAGAGTACTAACCAAGAGTTAGTATTATTAGTACTAACTAATAATACTAGTATTATTATCACAAGCACTAATAATAACTAAATGGCATTTTTAAATTATTTATTTGCATTCTGTTCTGGAGTTACAATAGAGGGGGAAAAGTAACCTAAAATCAGAAGATCTCCCTTCCAGGAAAGGAAGAAGGAATTATTTTTATCATACAGTTATTCAAGTTGTTTATACAAATTGTTTATAGGAAAAAATCATAGCACAAATAGTGCTTTAAGCTTTCAAAAGCAGGAATGCAACAGTGACACAATGAAATAAAGAGGCAGTGAAATGCTAATGTGACAAAAATGTGACAAAATAATTACCAAAACTTAACAAAGCCAGATCATCAGACCAGCCTGATATTTTAGCATGGTATTCAAGAGAAACTAGGCTGACAACAAAATTACAGAACTACAGAATATTCTGAGTTGGAAAGGATCACTGAGTCCAACTTTCAAATACAACTGAAAAAAACTGTTTTCCTTATTAATTTCTGAACTTGTCCAGTCTCAACCAACTTTAACAGACATAATGTTCTCTCAAAAACAACCAAGAACAGCGACCTCTTATACATCTTGTGGCAAAGTGAAGGTGGACAGCACAGGGCTAAATCCCCATCCCTAGTACAGAAAAGGAAGGCAGAAATAACCCTCTAGACGAGTTAAACAAAGCAGAAAATTGAACTAAAATACGAAGTAATCCGATAGAATATTAGTTAAGTCAAACGAGAAATGGTTTGAGCATTGCAAGCTTGGTATAGAAAGCAGTAATGCAGAAACAAATTGTCCTGAACAGGAAATTCTTAGCTATTGGATTATCAATGATACTTCTGAAATATTGATCTTGATTTTTTTGATCAATTCTCCTGAAGGAGCAGACAGGGACAAAACAGCTCAAATAGATTTAAAACAGGGAAGTAGTATTTTAGAAGTATTATTCATATAACATGTTTAATTATCATAGGTAATAAACACATCCTGTACTATTCATATAACATGTTTAATTATCATAGGTAATAAACACACCCAGTAACCTGAGAGATCCTTTCCCATTTTATATTCTAATTTATTGTTCTCTCCCCTGCCTGACTCCTTTTTTTCAAGTACGTGTATTTTCAAAGACCTAAAGTAGGCTTTTAACCTTCTTGAGAAACACTCCGAGGCCAAGGCATAATGAAAGGCCATTCTGTTTAGGGAGAACCTCGCAAATGGGAGGAAAACGCCCAAACACAACACACACACACCCTCCTCCTCCCCCAGTAATAATTAAGTTGTGGCAAAAATAATACTTGGTGGAGAGAGCGAGCCGCTTGTACTCGGCACGGCTTCTAGGGCTCTCTATGTTAAAGCAGCACAGAGGACCACAGGCAGCACCTGCTGGAAACAAAGCACACCTTAAGTGTGTCCAGTACGCCTCGGCTCTTAAAAGTCTGATACAGCCTTTTCCGGAGTTCCTCCTGGGACAGGGTCTCCTTTTCAACCGATGCCATCCTGCCCTACAACACCGAAACAAAAAGGGGCATTACTGACTCGCAGTGAGACCCACAGCCAACGAGACGCCGAGCGCTCTCGCCGCCTCCCCTCGGCTCGCTCAGGCTTTCCCCGGACAGCCTCCCGCTACCCACGGGAGGGCGCTGGGGCCGGGAGCGGGGCCTGGGAGCGCGGCCGGGCACGGCTCGGCGGAGCAGGGCTCGGCGGGG
>JAYDZK010000001.1:97168377-97204398 GCA_034509185.1 Euphonia xanthogaster | reverse complement strand
CAGCTACGGGGGCTCCGGGCTCCTTCTCCCTGCCCGCCTTCCCCTCCTCTTGTGCCGCGGGCCCCCCTGGGGACGGCAGCCCCGCGGAGTCCGGGCCTTCTCCCGGGGGGGCTGGGGAACGGCGGGGCGGGTCGGCCTTTCCGGGCACCTCTGGGGTGCCCGGGGTTGGAGCCGTGGGATTGTCCCAGGGAGGAGCCGCCTGCCGCCCTTCTGCTTCTGCTGCCTGTGAGCAGGGCCCGGGGAGAGACAGGCGAGGAGGTTCCTCGGCTGCGGGTGCTGCGCGTTATGGCCGGGGATCGCTGTGACTGGGGGCTTCCCGGGGAGTAAATCGTCGGTGAGCAGGGCAGGAGTCGGTTTTAGGTACCTGGGTTCACTTCCAGGCCCGCTTCCCAAGGATAATCTCCGGCTCCCCCAGAATCTATCACGGTGGGAGAGGACACAGGCATCTGGCCCAGCCTGCTCAAACAGGGTCATCCTGGAGCACAAGGCACTGAATTGTGTCCAGACCGTTCTGGAATAACTCCTTTCTGTGCAGGCTGTTCCAGTGCTTAGTCACACATACAGCAATAAGTTGTTCCTCGTGTCCAGGTGGAAGTTCCCGGGCATCAGTTCCTGCCCGTTGTTTCTCATCCTGGTGGGTGGCTGCACCAAGAAGCGCTGGGCTCCATCCTCTTGATGTGCATACTTAAATGTTTATCTCTCTTTAGCCTCTTGTAAATATGGATGGGAGCACATTGGCTGATTTTTAGGCACTCTTCTACATGGATTAAGAGTTTGTGTATAGGCTCATCAGCATTTTTGTTTTTTCTTGTAGGGAGCATTGTTTTGAAAAATGTCTGGAAGTTTCTACTTTGTGATAGTTGGCCATCATGATAATCCCATATTTGAAATGGAATTTCTGCCTCCTGGAAAAGTAGAGTCAAAGGTGTGTTTTTTTCCCCCTATGACACTCCTGTGATTCTTTTATAATTTTACAGTGTATTAGAAGCATGACCAGCATTGTTGTTAAAAGAAGTATCTACTGTTTTCTGGGGTTTATTAAACAGAAATTTTGACATAGGGAGTAGAACTCTGGAATTCTCAAATCTCTTAAAAAAATCTTTGCTAGATTATACTAGTTCTTCACAAAACACAGCTTCCTTATATATTTCCTGCTGTATGTTATAGAATATATATCTTAATTTTGCTTTGGTAATTTCTCTTAGTGTGCAGAGGTTTTATAGTTGCCGTTCATTGTTTAATGCCACTTACTATTACGACATTTATATACAGTAATAAGGTAAAGTAAGAAACAAATGTGAAAGCTCTAGTCAGTCCTTTGTTCTTTATGCTATAAAATACCTAATTTTTAAATCATCTACATTAGTCATACTTGCTTTTAAGTAAGGAAAGCTAAAAAATTATATTGATAAATAAAGACTTTGAAAATGTGATAAATGTAATACTACTCAATAATCATTGTTTCCAGTGGGAAAAGAACAAATCTATCTGTAAGTGGCATTACATCAAAGAAAAAATAGATTTCAGAATAAAAGGGCATGTATCTGAGAGTGTATCCAAAAATTGAAGTATATGATGTCACTGATTGGAACTGCATGGCATCATCTGTATTTTGAACTAATGTCCCATAAAAGATCATAAATAAGGTTACTCAGACTAGACTTTGTGTGAGGATGTGTAAAAGCTGATTGCAGGGAAAACCTGAGAGGTGAGAGTGGCAGTAACAGCATCCTGATACTATGAGAAACAGTACAAAACTACTTACTCTTCCAGCCTAATAAAAGCTTCCAGTGTGGTTTTGTCCTGTATCTCTTCTTGGCAGATGTCCTCTGGTGTTCTAGATTGCCTACAAAGTACACAGGCCAAACACTGTGATCTCATGTTTATTATAGGAAGAGATGCAGTTTACATCTGCAGGCATATATTTAATACTAGTTGCAGGAAAAAAAAAGACTCCAAAACCAATAAAACAGCCCTATTTCTAGGTAAACAACAGGAGAAAAACAGAATCTTTAGGTGATTTTATCAGCATACCTGCCTTCTGCATTTCTGCTTTCCACATCTGTCCCCCACCTTTTACACATTGTAACCTATGGGTCAATTTCTGCCAAATTTGACTGAAATGTTATAGCCCAGAAAATGCTACATTTTATGCATGCTATGTAAATATCACAAAAACAGATGTCTGGAAAGAAGAGAAAAAGACATATGAAGACCTCTGTTGGAGAATACATTAGCAGTGGGAGTTTGCCCATCAGTAAACAAAAGAATTCATGCTTGAGTTGATTCCTGAGATGTAATACAGGCTTTACTGATTTTGTTGTTCTCAGGACTGGTTTTGTGATGATCTTTTAATTACGACCTTTTTTCTCCCTTGAAACCAAATATCATGAAAACATATGCTAGTTTCATTTAGTTACAGGATGGCACATATGACAGAAAAGCAGGGTATATGTAACATTGAACATTGTTTCTGTAGCAACTGGAGCAAATGATTGTTTGTATTTCATTCCTTTCACTGAATTCCGAATCTGCTGTCTTCTGGAAATGCATTAGGATGATCATCGCCATCTCAACCAGTTCATTGCCCATGCTGCTCTCGACCTCGTAGATGAGAACATGTGGCTTTCTAACAACATGTACTTGAAGACTGTGGACAAGTTTAATGAATGGTTTGTTTCTGCTTTTGTCACAGCTGGACATATCCTTCCCTCTTCTCTTTCCTTATATTTATATAAGAAAACCCTTTTCCCAGAAAGAGGTAAGTTAGAAAAAGTGAGTTTGGAACAGATTTCTCTGGCTATTCGCTATTATTGTTAGAGTCATCAGCTTCAGGAAGAACTATATTGGGAGACACAGCAGCTGGGAACAGTTGGAAAGGTGGATTTTCACCTTTGTAGGAGCCAAAATAGCATAATGAAATGTGGTACATGGAGTGAAGAGGTATGAGAGGCTCTGAGCAAGCTTGTATGATCTCTGTTCCCACCCCTTTGACCGTGCTGGAGAGAAGTGGCGTGAACATTCCTGGTGTCAGTCACTCCAGTGATGAAAATGCAGTGCCGAGGCTTGATACTATGTACGGGTAGTCCTGGAAATGTTTGTTGAGAAACATTTGTTACACATGGCAAGTAACATTGAATACATTTTAACTTGAGGGGTACGTGGCGGAGGTGCAGGGAGCATCATCCACATTCAGTATTATATTGTTCTGAAAAAGAAACCTTGGACAGAGAGGTGATTATTTTCAAATAGGGGGATGTTAAAATATAAAGGTAATGCTTTCCAAATTTAATTGCTTCAATTACTTTTTTAAATGCTTCCTCCTAGGAGTCACTGTTATTTCTTGTACAGCTAAGCATTTTAGGTATATGTTGAATTAGGTGTAAATGCTTATCTCAGGATAATGTCTCTTTGTAAAAGTTTTATTCTCCTTAATTACTGTACATATGAGATTTATAATGCTTCATGATGTAAGGCAAGAAGATGGAATTAAGAACTTCTTTACTGATGTATATGAGTTGTATATAAAGGTAAGAAATAATTTTTAATGGTCTTGCTGCACTACTTTTAAGTGTGTTCTGCTGTTTGTGCTCAGGCCCAGCTGTATTAGCATGTTTTCTCTTGGGGGCCTGTATAAGCACCTGTGCAGTGCACATCAGCCAGAGCTGGTAATGTGTGACACAAAGGCTTTCTTTTCCATTAAACAGAATAGGTTTTTTGAAATTGTTATAAACTGTGCTCTTTTAGACTTCTTCACTTTAGTCCAGTGATTTTTTGTAGAATAGGTTAGAATGGTTTGGGTAGGAAGGGACCTTAAAAACCATCTACAACTTCCTTGCCATGGGCAGGGCACCTTCCACTAGACCAGATTGGTCAAAGCCCAGTCCAACCTGGCCTTGAACAACTCCAGGGGTGAGGAATCAACAGCTTCTCTGGGCAACAGAGAACTTGTGGGGCAACTTCTTGTGATGCATTTTGTGGTAGTATGGTATAATTAATGATGATAATGAGAGGACTCTTCTACAGAGCCCAGTAGCTTTGTTCTCGGAACACATAGCCCTTGTTCCCAAATCCTGGTGGTACTTCCACTAGACGGGGTCATGGCAAACAGTCATGGGAAGCATCACCATCTCAGCCTCCCACAGGCACTCAAATGATCCTAATTTGCACCAATGTGATGGGTTTGTTCTGAGGAGCTGGTGCTATGGGATGGCTCTGCACATCCATGGAGAGAATGCAAGGGCCTGGAAAGCAAGGACTGTTTAGGAGGTCTGTGCTGTTAGTGACACTAAATAGGCTGAAAGCTAGTAGTAGATGTCACCTGAAGTGACATTTTCTAGGGCTGGGCATTGTGCTTACTGATGGGTTTTTCCTTCTTTCCCCAGTTTGCAATGAATCCATTTTATGAACTCAATACTCCTATTCGATCCACTGCCTTTGAAAGGAAAGTCCAGTTCCTTGGGAAGAAACACCTTTTAAGCTGAATAAATAAATCTCCCGAGTGGGTGCTCTTCCCTACTTTCCTGATTGTTTGAACTGTACTTCGTCTGATTAGTCCCCTGCATGTTTTATACTCATCTTCTGAAGACTGACTAATTGGATGCTGAAGCAGCTTTTTCTTTTGCTGATATAGATAAGAACAGCCAAGCTTCTCTGGTTAAAAAAAGGTGTATCTCAAGAAGTTTCCTTTTATGTGATATGAAAGTTTTAAACTGTCAGAGGCTGCAGAGGTACAAAGGAAGAAACTGAGACATGATGTGTTAATGCATATGCAAAGTGTAAGCCTCTGAGACAGGGTGGGAGGAAATCAGACCTAAATGCAAAAGATGTCACCAGTCACCCGGTTTAATATGAGCAAAAGGGAACTCTTGACTGTTTAGCCTAAGTGCTTAATTTTATAATAAACTTTCCTAGTTGTATTCCTTCAGTAGAGCGCTCATTCTGCAGACTAACCAGACTAAGATTACACTCTTTGATAGTAAATCAAGCCTCTATTTATTGATGTGTAATTTTATGTATATAAACTGCTGAATAAAAAATGGAAAATCAGAAAAGCTGTCTCTAGTACATCAGGAAATTTTGAGGAAAACCCTCAGAGTTTAAAAGTGTCTCATTTCAAATTTTCCATGTATTTAGTGCAATACACATTTAGCTGCAGTGTTGCATCAATAAATGAAATAGACCAGAATATCCAGGTCTGCCCTGATACTAATTCTAATTTACTCATGAAAAAAACCCAAACTTAATTTATATGTTTAAACCCACTGTTTTTTTCCCATTACTTCTTCAACTGCTGAAACTTTCTTTTTGTAAATAAATTTAGAGAATGATCTTTGCACCATGAAACTATATTTGTTGAGGTTTCAAGAAACGCATTATTTGGCCTGTCTGGCTCCTATTCCATTGTAAAATGTTTTAGGAACCATTTTGCAAAACTTAACATCATTCCAAACCAGTAATTTTTAAGTAGATCATTTGGCATATGTGTACCTAATACTTTGCTTGGGTTTACAATCTGTTTCTTTTTGCAGCAAATCTGTATAAGCTATCTTGTACTTTTTTTTTCAATATCTGAAAAATAATTTCCAAAGGAAGTGACATGCTATTCTAAGAAGTATTTTGCATAGTCTGTAAAATTAAGGGGACCATATCTGTATGTGCTATAAGTGTATAGTCAGTCATCATTTCTGCACTTACTGCTAAGTTGTCACTGTAAAATGTTCTATGAGAAAAATGAACATATTTACCCTAAATAAAAGATGAAATGTTGTAGTAAGGATGCCTGTTGAGTATACTTGAATTGATTTAGAAGAAAACTAGATAACCACAGTAACAGTACCTGGTGGGGTGGTCAGTGAAGATGGGAATACCTGTCTTTGCAATGTTTTTGCATATAAACTGCATTGTACAGCACTTTGATAATGTCATGTAATTTTATATAAATCATTTTTTTCTGTATACATGGAAATAACAAACACACTTGAGGTGAAGCATTCTTGATCATGTGATAAGGAGCCACTGAGCTGCACTTATTTTCTGCCTTCTCCCCTGTAGCATGATTCACTGAGGAAATACTTTAATTAAATAATCATATACTTAGCAGGAAAAAAGGCTTGGCAAATATGAAGGATTAGTGCTAACAGTTTCTACCACTTTTAGAAGCTACAGTTTTTATAATTGCATTTGCTGCTGCAGTAGGACATTAAGTAAAATGAAAGCATTTTCTTTCTTGCCTGGTTTTGGAAGGCAGTTAGCCAAATGCTGCCTGTTCTTATGCCTCCCCCACATCTTTCCCTCTTTCTTCTGAGTACAGGAATTGTAGATAGGAAATGCAGACTCAGGTCCACCTAGGCTTTATGAAAACAGACTGTTACTGGCACAGGAATGGAAGAGTTATGTCCTAACTCATCACCTTTGTCCTAGAGTTTGTGGTTCAGGATTGTCTTGTGACAGAACTCTAAAGGGCTTGGCAAGGTAGCTCCAAGTTCTCTGTACATGGACAAACACTTGTTTATGCTTTAGTTTGTGACTCTTCTCAGTCAGCCAAAAGACCACTAGCTGAAGTGATGGGTGAAAATTATCTTGTGGTCAGCTAAAGTCACAAATCTGCTCTAGGCCTGAAGGCTGCAGGTCCAGCATGCTTCAGTGAACAGTTTCTCAGTGAAAAGACACCTCCTTTGCAAGGATTACATTCCTACCCTCTCAGGGGCTTAAGAGTAAGAATTCAAAATAAAGTCTGTTGCAGTACAAGAAAACGGAGAAAATCTGCATTATGCAATAAAGGCAATAAAAAGTTTATGAGTTCAAGGGACTAGAATTACCCTAAGTCATTCAAAAATCAAGCATAAGGAGATGAGAACATTAGCACAAGCTAACATGAATCAACCTTAGTAAATCCAGGCTGGAAATGCAACTCAGACTCCACTTTCTACAAGGTTCTATTATTGTTTAGGTAACCTGTCAGGTGACTTAAAGTAAGATCCATTTGAGGTGGGGAGCAGCTGTTAAAGCAGCTTATGCAAGCATTGATACAGTTTGTTGTGACACGAGCTGTCAGCTGTCCCAGGTAGCTTCTTCTGCCCCTTCCCATTCTGCTCTCTAACAAGCACAGCTTTCAGCAGTCCCACCAACCTGCCATAAGAGGTTTTTTTCCCCTTTTTAAAGGACACTGGAACTTTGCATACATGTTACACAGTATGCTCTGTCAATCTACAGAGCTCCACATACTGCTAACAGGACCCTGTGATAGTTAAGGTGTGTTAGCTCTTGAAACAAATCAGTGAATTGAAACATAAGCCACAAATGCCTACCTTACATCCATATGGAATGATACCTAGCTTTTAAAAAGTACAGAAATTAATGTTTATTATTAAGCATTATGATTTTATACCTGTCACCTATAAGTGCTTGTCAAAAGATTTTTGATTCTGTAGGCACTAAGTAGTTTCTCTCTGAGACCAATTCCTGACCTAAGCCTAATTCCTATACCGTCTTATTTACTAAGAATGTACACGCCTGTTTATCTTTACAGATAAACAGGCCACTTTTGTGATTAGTGTACAGTTGTGGTACAGCAGCTCCCAGGGCATGAGTAATACACTTCTATGGGATTATGCTTTAACTTTATTAAACCTACTTCTGAGATGGAGGCTTGGTAACCATGATGTGAAATGGAAAGGGATAGATGGGAAAACACAGATGCTGCCTGCACAGAAGAAAGACAACAGTAGTTCTCATCCTTCATTTTTCCCTTTTAGCAATCTTACTTGAATGGTATCTATAGTATTCTAGTCACAGTATCTTCAGCTCCCGTTTTGTTTCAACCTTAATCTCTGCTAAAATGAACGTTAATGCAAGCTTTAAATTGTAAGGTAGTGGTTTTGCAACAATTTCGTGTCACTAGCTTAGTAGCCCCTAACACAAGCAATCTCAATTTCTAAAGCTTTTTGCTCTCTCATCCTAAGATTAAGAGGGTTTTAGCTAAGATTTTCTTCACAGACCTTTTCATTCATTGACTCGAAATTAAACATAAGTAGCAGTTCAACCTATATTTAACTGCTCAGGGACTGAACTTTAAAACACAGTTCTGCTGGTGTAGATGCAGGACTGCAATGATGAATCAGACTTAGGAATGCACAAAAGATAAAAAGATGGATGTTTTAAGCAGAACTAGGAGATCTGCAGACTAAAGTTGTCCTGGACAGGTTAGAGCAAGAATAAAATACATTCAGAAAAGTGTACTAAGAGCAACAAGAAGGGTTTGGTTTTGCAAGCTTTACTTCCAAATAATTACACCTGGTACAGACTGATCAGATACTTTTAAGATAAAGTGCTTGCTGGTAATGTACTCTCAAGAAAGGCTTTTCCATTGAAACAAAAAAGTTTCTGTACAGAAAGCAGTTGTTTAATGAATAACATGGCCTGTCCTGCAGCATCAGACTTCCTCTCTCAGACCACGTGCACAAGTGCCTGTTACAGATGGAAGCAATTGCGAGTGCACTAACAATTTTGCTATTGCAAAGACAGTGGTTACTCTGAGAGCCAATAACCATTTCTCATACAAGTATTCTACCACTTAAACTGCACCTGAAAGCCTCAAAAACACTTGTAGTTTTGTCTGCCTGACTGCAAAAAACTGTCCAATACAGATTTTGCTCTGGTTCATAATTATGAAATGAATTCAGTAATATAAAAGACATTATCTATTAAAGGTCCAACTCCATATCCTAAAATAGCAATTTTAATAATGATCAAATTCAGCTCAAATACTATCTATAGTTATATACTTGTATTGGGGCTGAAAGCTGTCAAATCTACTTTAAGTCAAGAGCTTCCTGAGTTCTCTACGTATTGCCATTCCTTAATATCACAGTGCAGATATTACAGGTAAACACATTCATAGCTCAGGTTAACAGGAACAAGAAGTTTGGAACTTCTAAGGCTGTACACAAGTTTTCCTAAAAAACTGTCACAATGTGGATCCTTTCAAGTGCTATTAAAGCTGACTAAATAAAGCATTTCTTTTTCAAAAAATTGTTATACTTCAGTTACTCAGATTTTTCACCTTATTGATCAGAAACATGCCAGAATGGACTTAAGGCAAGGACACACATTAATTTTAAAAATGACCAGTATTTTGCATTAAACCACTGGAAAAATTAGTGCAGCATTAGAATAGTATATGGGAGAAAATGGACATTAAATACGCAGGAAATTTACTTCCTACTTACAAAGTTACACAAATTACAGCCATATTACACAATTAGAAGACCTGGACATAATTTATATTAACTTATAATAACCACATTAGAGATGAAGTACCACTCACAGCAAAAGGAATGTAGTGAGACTGAAGTTTAATATCTAGCATTGTTAAGAAACTGACATCTAACGAAACAAACGTGGAATGCCGATTTCATAAAAATATACACATATAAAAGTATCTTTGTGCCTGAATTCCAGAACAGCTTCTCCAAAGTAGTGCTTCTAGAACTTTCAAGTTTTAATTATATTCAAAGTATTTATCATTTGAAGAAAGTTGGCAAATTATATTCTTATATTATTTTTTCCTTGATATCCTCCTAAACAGAAAGCCTCACTAATTCAATAACGGGTCACTCATGAATGGAGATTTTTCTTTTTCTCCCCCATGAAAGCAGCAGAATATTACGATTTTAATATTAGAGTGAAACCCATTTGTTATTCTATCTACTACACCTTCCCCATTCTTTTACAGAGCAAGCTAGTCAACAGTAATTTGGCAAAAAGAAATTTAAGTCAACAACAAGATGAGCTGGGCTTCGGTTTCCGATGAAGGTTTACTGTATCTGTTTGAATAAAGTGATCTGATCTATCTTCAGAGGCTAGAACTCTTCTAACAGCTTCTTCAAAGGCTGCTGCAACGTTAGTGGCATCTTTTGCACTGGTTTCAAAATAGGGATGGTTGCCATTATTCCTGCACCAGTCTTGAGCTTCTTCTGTAGATACTTGCCTTTCGTCAATATCAACTTTGTTACCCAGAATCACAAATGGAAAACTTTCAGGCTCCTTGACATCTGCATAATAAATGAATTCTTTCTTCCAGTTGCTTAAGTTTTGGAAGCTTTGAGAGTCATCCACACTGAAAGTTAGCAGGCAACAGTCAGAACCTCTATAGAAAGGAGTCCGCAAGCTCCTAAACCGTTCCTGACCTGCTGTGTCCCATATCTGCATTGTAACAAAATGTCCATCCACTTCCAACTCTTTATTTAAGAATTCCACACCTATTGTATGAAACAGCTGTGCATCGAACTTGTTGGTGACGTATCTGTTCATGAGGGAACTCTTCCCAACTCCACCATCTCCTAGCAGTATTACTTTAAGGAGTGATGATTTTGTTGCCATTGTTACGGGAAAAGATCCTCCTGTGTTCCTAGACCTGTAAAGATTAAGGAAATCATTAAAAAGGAAAATAGTTGTGAGCACCAAATTTTGCACACATAACTATCTAGAATGTGTTTTAAATTCCACCAACATCAAGTTTCATGTACAAAAACAGGACTCCACTAAACAGGTGAACTGTAGATACACTCCAGTAAGAGTACCCTCTCAAGAATATCAAATTAAAGAGGTGTCTCTTCCACAGACCGCAGTCTGCATCCAAGCAATATGCTGCATAAATTACTGGTCTGTCACTTAGAACTATTTTAAACCCCCTAAATCCTTCAAACCACTCCTCCTTTGTACTGAAGGGGTATTACATCAACAATTAGAGCATATTCAACAAGTGCTATAATTCGTTTATGTTCACTGGAAAAGGTTCATGGAAAAACGCAGAGTGAGAGAATTTTATAGAGCATGTGCCTTGAACTAGTCACTTCAGTGCTGTATTTTATTACCAAAGTTACTTTTTATACCAAAGCACTAGGAACACAGTTATCTATGGAACTAATGCAAATTTTGTCATTTTATTTAGATGAGCATTCAATAGTTTATAGTTTACTCTTTGCAGAACAGCAGTGATGAATGGAATACTATTAAAGCTACCACAAAAGAAAATTTGTTGTTACTACTTCAATGATATTCAAAATGCCACATACCGAGCCCAAGCCTACAATGACAGTTCAGTTAGGAGGTGTCAATTTCCCATAGTAAAACTGTCAACAATTCTGGAAGTGCTAGTGAATAGTCGGGCTGCCAGCATGGGGATGGCAAATTAGTGACAACAAAGAAGGCTTTTTAATTGTTAGGCTTAAAAAGAAATAATAATAATAATAAAAAATCCTTTAGCACTTTAGTTTGCTTATTAGTGCTTTGTACCCAACCTTTGTCCTCACAACTGTAGTGTCATCTAATACTGTAAATTGTTGTTTTAATTGCTTGGGGGGAAAGTTTCATCTTATCAAGCCCAAACTGAAATTTCTGTATGAGAACTGTGTTCCTAAACCTACCTGACAGTCTGGGCTTCAGTCCTAACAGGCTTCTCTGAAAATAGCATCTATTTAAAATGGAAATGGGTCATAAGTTGCCTAGTCCCTCTCTTTCTTTGAAGGAAGGAATGTGGTCTTGCTAGTTGTAATTAGCATTACTGGCATATACATCACCCACAGTGTGGCTGTAGAATTAGTACCTGATACAAGCTGGTGTGAGAGTCTCATGACTCTGGGCTGCCTTACAATCAAGGCCTACAGTAGGAGCAAGAAATTTCAGGAATTTTTTTTATCAGTGACTTTCCATCTTTGAATATTTACTTGCTAGACACAATCTACAGTGAGACAAAAGGAGTAGTTTGAAGCCTCAGCACAAAAAAAAGTCAAAATACAAGGAACTGACAGCTTCCATTAAATTTTTTTTCAGAGCAAGTAATTTAATTCATTCATACTGCATAATTAACAACAATGTTTATAAAACCTTAATTCTGTACAGGTTTGTATGATAATAAAACTTCTTAGAAGCTACAATAAGATAGTTCATTTACCCTTCAGAGAGCTACAGGATAATGGCTATGGCTCAGGTTATGAACACATATATTTAGTGCGTGTAAAAAGCCTCATTAGAGTCACTTGGGTAAGAGTTGCAGGTTTATGCTTAACTCTGAAAATGGTCCAGTGTATTTATTTATGTCTCCGGTTTCTACATCATTAGATAGGAGTTGCTTCTTAAATAATGCTTTCATGGGAACAGAGGGTACTGAATGTTCTCCTGTTCTTCCCTACCAGTGCAGGGAACAAGTTTTAATTTATTTTTCCAGTCCTGCAGAAATCACAAGTTCCATGAAAAACACAATGTGCATAAATAACTGGCTTAAGTAGTTCTGACTGGTACTATGCACTCGTTTCTTTAGCATCTGCATTTTTATCAATGGCAGTTATTATCATGAAATTGTCCACAAAGCTACATTTTAAACAAAATACACATAAGGAAAGTGTTAACAGTATCTACTACTTTGTGCACCTAGGACCTGCAAAGTTAATTTGCACAAATTCAACTATGTGGGCCATTCCAGTGAGGTCTAGGAGACTGATGACCATAAAATTAGTTTTACTGGGCAGACAATTACAGACCAACCACAAACTATTTAAAAGTGGACCAAACTGGTCCTTTCACACAAAAGCTATGAAAAGAGTCTTCTGTGATGTTCCAGGCAATGTTGCTTTTCAGGACATTCAGTTTCCACTGCTGCTATGCTAGGCTAGAATTAAGTTTCTAATCCAAAATAATGGAATATACATTCAGTCATTTAAATTGATGCTGCCAAGCTGTATCTGAAGCACCAAAGAAGCATGTTTGAAAGTATTAATAAGTATTTTTGTTTGAAAGCAGCTAAGACTTCATACATTTACAGTTTTATTACTATATAAGGGACTCATCTGCAGCCACAACTGATAATGTCATTTAGAGTATCTGCCAAATCAGAGTTGTATTTTTCAGAACAGTAGACTGCTGCATTTATTTTCTGATTGTGCATCTTTAAATAAGTTAAGATTTTTAAAGATCTCAATTTCTGTAATTGTTTTTTTCTAAACATTCCTTAACACTCTAACAAATAATACAATGATAAAATACTTAAAACACTACAGGAATTAATATTATTTCTCCTATTATACAATTTATCTGTATAATGTGCATTTTGACACTGTTTTTGGAAGGCGTGGTTAACATACAATATGATGTTTCTGAAAGTTTACTACGTCAATTTTTCAGTTTTAATCATCATTCATTATCTAAAAACAAAACAAAAGCTTAATTCCTAATGTGCATGTGATTATTTTACCCAGCATCAGGAATCACAAGGCAGTACAGAATTACATGTAACTGTTTGCTATAGTTATTTCTTAGAGAGCTACACAATTAGTTAATGTAAAAGTAACCTCAACCTAGTAGACAAAGGGCCTGAAACAAGAATAATTTTTTCATGTTCTTCAATCATTTCAATATTCAAATAAAGAGCAAATAAAAAGCAGCCCCACTCTGAATAACCATTTCTGAATTGCTTCCACTGACTTAAAAGGATTACAGTGCTTAAATCACTGACTTCAGTATTCCTGTTAAAAGCAGGGAACATTTTCTATTAAATGCAATTTATGACATGATCATATACCATAACACAAAAAAGTAAATTAATTGTTGCATTTCAGGATGTCCCTTTTAAACAGTAAAATGAATTGCAAGTCAAATATTTCCACTATCAGTCCAAATATTTGCTGTCACAAAGAAAGACAAACAGCTAAGCAACCTCAGAAAATCAGTTTGGATTACAAAATCCAGTCCTGCAAAGCTTAATGAAATACCACTGCCTTGTCCAGTCTATCCACCTAGATTGTGTTACTTCCTTATGTCAGCTTAATATCTGTCTTTATTTTGAGTGCAGATACCTCTCTTGCATAGGTACTGAGGCAGCACTCAAAGAAAAACAACATTCTTGATCTAGAATACCATAGCAGCAACATGTAAACTCAAGTCAAGGCATTTGTCCTTTTTTACTATAAAAATAATTTCACAGATTAAGGAGGACCCGCTCACACCAGTGTACTGCAGGCTGAAGACAAATGCTGAACTCAAGTTCTATGGAAAAGCAGTGCTAGCCAACACAGTAACAGCACTGCCTCTATGTCAGCAAGCTGCAAACCCCATGTAAACTATTAAGCAAACCAAGGCAATTGGACCTATTTAGTTTCATTTTTCCCATGCTGATATCAGCCACTGCAGCACACCATTAAAAACCCCAACAAAAAAACACACCTAGCAACTGAAATCTCACCTCCACTCCCCATTTTTAATAGGGCACCAAAACCTGGATCTATTGTAATACCACCACTGAACTGCCTTAGTATTTTTTAAGAAACAGATGTAAGGGACACTTCCAATTTCTAGACAATTGCTTCTCCACTGATATTTACTTTCTAACTTGGAAAGAGGTGAGAAAATTTGTTTCATTTATCACTGTCATTCAGTGGTCACTGGTGAACCACCTGCTATACAAAACCAAGACCAAACCTAAAGGTTTTCTTGAGGATATGTAAGTACACTGTCCTTTAACTAAAGCTGTTAAATGTAAAACAGACTCAAGTTTGTTCCCATTATGTAAGTAATCATGTTTACTTACAACCTAATATGCCATCAGCCAAAAAGGGGCCATCTTTGACTTAAGAAAAAGACAGTAAGGTTATGGATAAGCAGAATTAGCAGTTCTACGAGCATAATATTTACCATGTTTCACAACTTCCTATCCTCAAATTTACACATATAAGCACATCCATTTCAGTTTTGAAGCAATTTTATTTACTAAGCCACAATATTTTGTTAAGCTACTGGTATCAGATTAGAAGTTTAAAAAGGCACACCACTGCAAGTATTTTGACTGAAAAAAACACTTGCCTTGCAATAGAAATGTAAACTCCCTCCCTCATTAGTAGTTGGGTTTTTTTCACAGAAACAAAACATTTGACAATAATTGCCAGGCTAGCATAGAAAACATAGTTTGTTAGTTACAGCAGCCCATCAAAGAGTGACATTAATTGCTTCTCTGTGAAAGGTCTGAAAAGAAGTCCCAAGAACTACAAGAGTTACAGCAGAAAGGTCAGAATCCAAAACTACATAGTTTTCAACACTTACTGTTTGTGGAAGATTTACATTTCTCAGCCCTCAATCACTATAGTGGTTAAACTTGTTGCCTATAGCAGATCTGCAAGTTTCCAAAAATCTGAAAAGAAAGGACAGAAGCATGTTTTCTCACTTTTCTCCCCTTAGTCAATCCTTGTTCTTATATTTGGGAGGTAGTGGTTTATACCCTGGTCTATTAAGTGGCAGAAGAATACTTTTTTAGTGCATAAGAGGCCACAAACATTTTTGACCTTGAAAGACTTCTTTCTCAAGTCAAAGGAAAACAACCAGATATGAAGCCAAGATGCTACAGGCTTTGTACTTTTGAATGAGTTACAAGCAGAGACATTAGTCAGTCTCCAAAGTGATCCTCCCCTCCATGGGGCATTGACGTAAGAGCTGTGGATCAGGAACACCCCTTTACTGACAGTCCCTTGTCAGCTGCCTCAAAGCCAGCCCTTCAGTCATACAGCTCGACCTACCAAAGTCCTAACCTCCTCACTGGTCTTCCTTCCTGCATCTGTGATTTCACCACTGTACTATGAAGATAACCTGTCAGCAAATTATTTAACCACTATCCAAAAGAAAACACAGACTATTTGAAATTGCCTCTAGTTGTAAGCAGCCTCGATCTAACACCAGAATATCACTAGAACTTACTTGCAATTTCTTATATGAACACAACCCAAAATGAACTGTCATTCAGCTGTTGCCACTCATTTAGATACCAAAAAACTTTTATTTCGGGGTTTCTTTGTAAGGTTTTGACTCCTTTGAAGCTCAGAATTCTAGTTCAAACAGTTGCCTGGCATGACCCAGGACTATGAAAGACCCAGTGGCCAAGGGAAGGAATTGTGAAGTTCACATAACTCTTGGATCATTAAATCATTTCGGCACCTACTGCCAGAATCTCTTCATTTATTCTAACTTCTAGCTAGACACAAAGTCAATTAGCAAATTTGTCAGGAGAAATACCTACATTTATATCTCTGCCAGTTAAATCTTGCATAAGCCTAACCCTCACCTCCAACCTCATTCCCCAAATTCAAGTACAATGAGCAAACTTATTTATTCCAATCTAATCAGAGTTGACATTTCTCAGCAGTTCACAGTTAAACATCTTCCAGCTTAAATATTCTATTACTTTCAGCCAACTTCAAAACACCCTTCAGTGCTGCTGCTCGTGGTCCAATAATGCTAACAATGCCTGAGCTATTTGACATTCTCCTTGCAACCTACTTCTCTATTACTGCTTCCACTCTTTCAATAACTTATCCAGCAGTTATTTCTGCCCAAATGTGCTCATCCTTCTCCCTTGCATTAGTTTCCCTTTTCCTTCAGGGAATCTTAGTAATAGCAGCCTCTATTGGTTCAAGGCTACCTTGTACATTCATATTCTTCCCAGTGTAACTCTTGTGACAAAAGCCCATCCCTAAGGCATTAAGTGGGTTACACTGTACCAGGCCAACACACTTGTCTGCTCTGCTCAGAAGGAAAACAAAAAACAAAACACAGGGGAGAACGGACACTATTTAAACAAACAAACAAACCACAAACCCTAAGGACTTCTTACAAGCCTTTTTCCTGGGCAGTTTTTAATCCATTGTGAAACATTTATGTAAAATTCCAATCCTAAGGAGCTGGAAGATCTGTTTCCCATAATTTATTACCAAATTGACACAAAATAAAACAAAGAAATTTAAATATCTTACTCGACCCTCTGCAATTCTTTTTTTACACATATTTTCAATTTAAGGAAACTGATGGTGTTTGAGCACTCAAAAGTAAAACAAGGACTGCCAGAGCAGGTGTTTTGGTTTGGTTTTTTTTAATACCCACTGTCTCTTTTTAACTTTATGGAAAAGGCTTTACTAAGATTAAGACAGCAAAGACAGGTCCATACAACCTGAATGAAGACAGAGAAAAGTAACTGTTCATTACAAACTTGATGTTGGTATGAAACACAGATAGAGCTACATCATCCTTTGATTAGGTTTCTCTGAAAATAAAAGTGCTAAGAAAAAAATGTTTTGGATTTCTTTTGGGTATGCGTGCTCTCTCTCCAGTCTGCACTTACACCTTGTTACCTACAAAGCTACTAAAAGTAATGGAAAAACACTTTGAAAAAAAAAATCCAAAAACCCAGTCACACATAGCCACCCTTGCACTAAGAAAAGCTAGCAATGACAACTTCAGTGTTGCACAACACATTAAAAGTAAAGACAAATAAAACCCACATGCTTATTCAGGGTAGCTGTAAATTATTATGGACAAGAAGGAAAACAACACGTAGGATGGGAGGCTGCACGACGGCTATCTGCAGACAAGCATTTCAATTCCTGAACAAAACTTAGCCAAGACGTCCCCTACTTAACTTCCCACTTAACTTTTATTAACTTCCCACTCTAGTTAATAAAACATAAATGCTCTCCATGTATCTACTTATATGTAACTCTGCTATAAAGGCACTAATGGAGGTTTTTAAAACTATTTTTCTTGCACTATCCTGTTATCCACTAAATTGTTTTGAACAAGTTACCTGTAACACGGATTTACTTACACCGAGAGCAGCCCATTAACCACGCAGACGTAAGCGATTCCCAGCCCTGGCCCATCCCTACCCCTGCCCACACCTGAGCCCGCAGAACCACCTGCCGCCACTGGAAACTCCCCCGGCCCTGCAGAGCGCCCGAGCCGAGCCACTGCTCCAGAAAAGGAGAACTGAAAGCCAAGGGCGGGCTGGGCAGGCGGCCCCTCTCCACACAGAATCCATTGGGCTGGAAAAGACCTCTGAGATCACCGAGACCAACCTATGGCCGAACACCTCCCAGTGAAGCAGCCCGCGGACTGAGCGCCACGTCCAGCCTTTCCTCAAACACCTCCAGGGACGGTGACTCCATCCCCTCCCTGGACAGCCCGCTCCAAGACCACAGCAACGAGGAAAAGGAGATAAAAGGAGCTTCCGTACTCCTCCTGTTCCCAGTCTGAAACGTGTTGAGGACACAGGTACGAAGCCGAGTTTCACCCTGACAGACCAGCGATGTCTCTCAGACGTGAGGAAGCGCTCTGGGGTCGGAGACCGGCCACACGCCAGCTGGAGCCGCTTCCCAAAGGAGCCACCGCCTGCCCCGGAGTCACGGGATCCCGGATCACGCCACATTCCCCGCCACCCGCACCGGCTCTGGGGAGCGCCCGGGGCCCCCTCCCACCGCGGGCCCGGCCGGGGCTGCCCTCCCGCTCCCTGGAGGCTGCGCCAGGGAACACCGGGGAGCGCGCCTGGGATCCCGGACAGCGGCGGGGGAGCGAGCGGGAAACGCGCCAATGAGGGAAAGGAAAATAACGCAACCTGACTCGGGTCCAGGCCGCAGGAAGGGAACTGCCGCCGGTCCCGGACGCGCTGGGGAGGCCGATCCCTGCCCGCGGGAAGGAAATTACCGCCGCTCCTCCGGCCGGTCCCGGTCCCGGGCTGCACCACCGCCGCCGGGCGCTGCGGAAGAAGCCAACATGGCGGACAGGCCGGGGGCGGGGTCGGGAACCACGTGATACCAGACCCGCCCACCGGACACGCCCACCCGGCAGGGGCCCCGCCCCGACGGGAACGGGGGGCGGCGCTCAGGCCGGAGCTGCGGGAATGGGCACAGCGGGACGGCGGGACAGCCGGCAGCGGGACAGACTGTGCCCACAGCCACACCAGGGCCGGAAAGGCCCATCGAGAGTCATCTCCCATCGATCACTATCGTGCGCCGTCTGAGAGCGTTCCACTGGAAAAGATAACACTTCTACTTGCTCTAGAACGCCCTGCATTATTAAGCCCGAAAATGCCTTTATAAAGCGTTTGCTGGTCAGAGTTATTTATTAGAGGCAGTAGTGTCACTGTGCTCCACACTAAGGGCCCTAGGTATGCAAACTCACAATTGTAAGGCAGCTTCGCTTTACAAGTAAAAGCATTTAAGGTATCAGTGAAGGAATTCATCGAAATACAAACCATGCTACTTTAAAAAAGTAGCCAGGAACTTTTTTTTCCGGTAGTAATTCAGAATAACACCAACTTGACTTTTAAAACAAGATCAAGGGGAAAAAAAGCTAAAGGAGACAGCGATGTGTCTTTTCTGTGTCTTTACAACCTCCCCACAAGGGCAATTAAAATGAGTATAAGTAATTAAAGTATACTTACTTATATAAGTAAATTATATAATTACTTATATAAGTAAATATATAAGTATATTTAAAATGAAGTATAATTAAAATGAAAAAAACCCAAAAAATTAAAGAGGTTCCCACACTATCAGGACGAATAGGTGATGACAAGCATAAGTACACCCATTTGCTCAAGCAGTCATCACATGCTTCTGATCATACGGCAGATGCAACCAGACTGGAATTGCCACTTGTAGAGTTGTCTTGTTTTGGATCAGACATCAGCATGGCCCAAGGAATGGAAAACAAGATCTCAATATCATCAAAAGGAGATGTCTCCTACTGACAGGAACAGGATTATTAAAAGGCAGGCCATGCTAGAGGCAAATCTGATGATACCAGACCCTCTTTTATCTAACAAAGCTGGACTTCAAAAATTTTAAAGTGCTTTTTTCCTCGAATCTGCTTTCATCCAATTCTAGAATAAAAGATAAGCAAGTGCTGGAGGGGTAGGAAAGTGGATTTTAAATTGTGGTAATTCTAAGGTATATAAGCTCTGATCAGTTATAAGTCACTATTTTATGATTTATACAGAAGAAAAAGCTGCATTTAGAAATGGAGGAAATAATTACTCTATTTTGCACTTAATATCTTTTGGGGAGAAGCTACCATGGTTTTGTTTTGAAACAACACTGGATTTTGTTTTGAAACACAGCGGATACATGTGAGGAAATTTAGAATTGCAGGATAGTTTGTCTTGGGAGGGTCCTTTAAATGTCATCTAGTCCTATCACCCTGCAATGAGCAGGGACATCTTCAACTAGATCAGATTGTTCAGAGCCCTGCCACCATCAATCCGGGCAACCTCTTATAAGGTTTCATCACCCTTGCTATAAAAAAAAAATGAATTCCTAGCCTGAATATAGTCAGTCTGTCCAGTCTGGATCTGTGCTCCTTTCTCATCCTACTGGAACAGGCCCTGCTAAAATGTCTGCCCCTTTTTAGGTCCTGGAAGGCTTCAATGAGATCTTTACAGTCTTCTCTTCTCCAGGCTGAACCACCCTAGCTGTCTCATCCTTTCCCCATAGAAGAGGTGCTCCAGACCTCTAATCATCTTGGTGGCCTTCTCTGGACCTTCTCCAACAGGTCCATGTCCTTCCATGCTGGAGACCCCAGAGCTGGATGCAGGGCTGCAGGTGGAGTCTCATGAGCACAAAGTAGAGAAGCAGAATCACTTCCCTCAACCTGCTGTTCATGCTGCTTTTGATCCTTTTTGTGCTGCAAGTTCACACTGCCAGGTCATGTCCAGCCTCTGATCCACCAGCACCACCAAGTCCTTCTCCTTGGGGCGGTTGTCAATCTATTAAACTCACAGCCTGTATTGACATCAGGGGTTGCCCTGACCCCCGGTACAGCATCTTATACTTGGCCTCACTGACCCTCATGAGGATCCACTTTAAACCAGCTCTTCAGCTTGTCCAAATAGCTCATTTTTTCAAGTCCTATTTAGAAACAAAATTCTTGAACTTCTCAGATAGGATATATTTTTATTTCCTTTACATGGGAACATATAAGAAAATAGAAAAGAACCATGGTGTAACCATGGCTACTATGCTCATGATTTTATAGGCACAATGGAGCATCGTAGGGCTACTCTCATGGTTAATACAAATGCATGAGTGCTTGAGGATCAGGAACTGAAGGTCCTTTTCCCTGTGTCCACTCTGTTACATACCATGTATGTAACAAACACGATAGTTGCTACAGAACAACACAAATTGTAGAACAAATCATGCCTCTGATACGGCTGGTCACGTGAAGCACACCTGCCAGTCCTGAGGTTAGACAGAAGAACGCGCCCAGTTAGGACACAGTTTGAAACAAGTGCACCAAAGTCACTCCTGTTTAAGTTCTGCAGACAGGCAGGGTCCCTATGGAGGCTGCTGTGGGGCTGCCCCTGTCTGAGGCCACTGTTTGACCATCCCAGTGAGGGGGAGCGGGTGGGGGCAGCTGCTTCAGAATCCCACTGCCAGCAAGAGCCCCGTTTGGCTCAGGCACTCAGGCACACAAGCCTGGTGGCCCCTTTCCTGCACCCCACCTTGTGCACCAATCTCTGTCTGACAGCACGTCCCCAGACTTGCCCAGTTCTCACCGGAGTTTTGGCAGATCATTGTCACCAGACCTGCCTTGCTCTTGTTTGGGTGCTGCCAGACAGTGACCCTTACAACTGAAGCCACTGTCCCTGCATGCCTTGTCACCCACCATCCTCCCCTGGCTTGCCTCCCCCGGTGCAGCAACCCACCCTTGCTGCTCCCTCACATGCACCTTCATCTGAAAGCTGACTTTGCACTTTAGGGATTTGGTTCACAGATGTGTATGCACGTTGTTATGCCATGTCAGAGAGAACAGCACAAAAAACACCCAACGGCAAATAAAGGGCAACTTTTTGTGAGTAGGAGGAAGTTCTGTATCAGCAAAGCTCTCTTATAATAAGAGCTTGTGAATAATACTTTTTACTATCTGTAGCTGGCAAGGAGACTATGCCCCATCCTGGCAAGCGATGACATGGCCTCAGTAAAACATGATTTTGTCACTTCTTGGCTAAATTACAACAGTACAAAATAAGGGGATATGAAGTCATTTATGGCTCTCTTAATACCAGAATGCAGCAAGCCAGCTCCCAAGCAATCCAAGAAATTATCAAAGTGCTCTTGTTTCTTTCCTTATCTTCCAGGCAGTCAGTGAATCGGACCATTACACCCTGAAGATTCCCTGAAGGACTGTAATATTTGCTCTTTAACCACTGCCTGTTACCAGTTAACTTTCCTTCTTGGCATAAAAAAGAGCTATTTTTTGTTTAAAGAGCTGCAATTCTTTCCTTTAGTAGCAAATGTAGATAGCAGAGCAGACGGAAAGAAATACACTTTAAATGAAAAATAAACAGCAAAAATTTCCTTCTGGTTTTGAAAAGAGGAAAGAGTTATAAACAACAAATGGCAGCTGAGTACCTCCCTAAAAAGTGAACAGTAAGAGGGATATGACAGAGATAAAAAAGGCACTCAACAGAACAGATGGAAGTAGATCTGGCAGGGGATCTCCAAGAACCAGAAGGAGTTTTGTTACTGGTGTTAAGGGAGCGACATTGACTACAATTAATAGAGCACTTCAGATATAGAATAGTGTCTTTGTTTTTACATTGAAAATTGTGTGAAATTCATTGTTAATTCAGCTCTCATCTTCTTAAGACATGTATCACAAGTTCTGCAGCTACTGGCTGCTTGATCTTTGAGAGCAATTTATGTTTAAGACTTTATTGCTGCTGTTAAATCACAGGATTCAAGGAGTTGATTTTACAGCATTTCTGGAAAACCCCATGGAGACAAATACAGACTTTAGCCTTGTTCAGCATATATTTGTCCTATGTTTGTGGGGATCACCTCTACAGACACACTCCTCGTAGGAGTAGCAGCACAGACATGCTAAATATCATATCCAAATTAAAGGTCTCTGCTTAAAAAAGTCCAGAGATCTTTTTCTCACCTGGAATGAACTGAAAAAAAAAAAGACTTCAACAATATAAAAGAATCTCATATTTCAAAGCTTTTCTTTTGTTTCTGGACTCTACTTCCTGTACTCCAGTGATCTACATCCTCCTGCTGTTGTACACACTATGTAGTTGCAAGCTGGCTTTTTAAAGACATTTTGGGACAAAGCATATAATACAGCATATAATCTTAGCCAGCCAAATATTTTAAGCCTGCACAGTTACACATTTAGTGATGGGCAGTTCAAAAGAAAATTATGTTACATATTACATCACAAATGTAGTCAGTGTTACAGATACAAATTTTACCCTTCAAATATATTCTGTCAGAAAGACCCTCCATGCCTTGTAATATTCCCTTTGCCAAGATAAAACTTGGATGAGCTGTACATTACTGGAATGGCTTCAAAACCAACTGCCTGCAGAAATTATTTATAAGTTGTTCAGAGCTAAAATAAAGTCTTCTCCTACACAGTGTTCTGACACAGCACAATGCTGGCATAAAGCTCTCCTCAACAGGACCATGACCTTCAAAATGACTACACACAATCCTGTGCTTGTTGTGATCCACTAACACAGGAGTGTTTGCTTTCCTGTAGTTTCACTGAAAGCTAACAAGAACTGTCCTCAATTCCTCCAGCAAATACTCAGCAGGTTTCTCTGCTCTGCTGATAAATTTTAACCTTGAAGTGCTAAACACCTGTTGTGCATTTGTAGAAGATACAGGT
This sequence comes from Euphonia xanthogaster, assembly GCA_034509185.1. Taxonomy (NCBI): domain Eukaryota; kingdom Metazoa; phylum Chordata; class Aves; order Passeriformes; family Fringillidae; genus Euphonia; species Euphonia xanthogaster. Next base: position 97,180,908 of record JAYDZK010000001.1, on the reverse strand, counting down.
CACTTACTTTAGTGAGATTTTTTTTTAAATAAATACTTCTAGTGCAAGATGAGTGAGAATCCTGTTGACTTTGGAACAAAAATACATATAAAAACTTCAGCTATTGGATTTCCTTCTATTCATTGTTTGTGGGTAATGTGTGCCATATAGAAAGATTAATTTTCTCAGTTCAGGACAGATGTCCCAGTTCCAGAGAGGATCTGACTCCTATTAATTTTATTTATTAAATAAACATACATCTAATAATATATTTACGTAATATTACATTAAATGATATATTTCACTATGTTCTGAAATAATTGTCTGACCCTGCATTAATTTCTTTGCAGTAGCAGGACATACCATCTTACATTGTAAATCCAGCCTGCATACTGATAGACTGTCACAAGTCCTATGTTCCTTCTAATAGCAAAAACCACATTCTTCTAATAGCAAAATCTCGTTCTTGCTTTCATTTGCTAGCTGCTTTCTACCCCCTTTAACACTCTACTTTTAGTTTAGTTTTTCCCTTTTAGAAATCACCTCTCAAATCAACTTAATAATCTAATGCTTGCAAAAAGTTATTTAATTAAGGAGTGAATCCATGCTGAACATTCTGCAAAGCACATAAGTATGTGAACTGCAGTTTTAGAAACAGTTTGTTTATTGTAAATGAAACTTATGTTCCAAGAAAGAACTCCTCCTGAAGTTAAAAAAAAAAATCCAAGTATCCTGTCTCTTCAAGAAAAAACAGCACTTGGAATAATTTTAATGGATTTACTAGCAAACATGCCACTCAGATACAGTGTAACCATTTTTTTCCTTTTACCCTTTATTTCTTTACATATTTACATTACTTAAAAACATGCAAGATCCATTCAAGCCATCTTTAAAAATACATCAACAGTTTTTTAAAACTGATTTTGCAGTTTTTAGTGGCAGCACCCACACAATATCAGCACAGTATTTAAAATTACAGAGTTTCAACAGAGGTAAGTTGTCATACACGTTTCCAAGCCCCTTATTATAGAGGAACAGCATTACAAACAAATCCATCTGCTGTGATACCACTGTTCTCCACATTCATTACAAATAACGTATGTCAACATTTGTTCATCTGGATTTGTGTTTTGCACCCAAGCTGGAAGAAAGAGAGTTCCTCTGGCAATCATAGTGACAGTGCAATCAAATTTTTCACAGCGTCTGCACTTAATTTTGTTTGTCTGTGTGCCATTAATCACCTGCGGAAGCTGATGTTCCTGAACAGATGATTTTGTGTACAGAGCCCTGAGCTGTTTCAGTTCATCACTGGCCATTTCCATCACTGTCATCTCAGCAAAAGCCTTTGGGCTCAAAGTTCCCGAAAAAAGGTTATGCTTTAAGTGGCAACTTTTAGGGTTCTTAAGGTTAGAGATTTTACTTCTGATGCAATTTTTATACTTTTTATCATTTTTAGCATGAAGCGCAAAAATATGTTCTTCAATTTCTTTAGCTAACTCTAGCCATTTAACAGTTTCTTCTTCATCTTTGGTAGAACCAACCAGGGCTTTGAAAAGAAGATCCACACATTTACACCTCAGAGCTCTCATCAGGTCCTGCTGCAGGCTTGCTTCGCTAACAACAGATTTAGAATCTTCATGAACAGTGTCTTGCTCCTCAAAAGAAGAATGCTGATTAATACTGACTTCTGCATTGTTATGTACCACATTTTTAACAGTTTGTGATGGGACCAAAGTGCTGGAACTAGTACCATCTAATGCCTCCTGCTGACATGGTCCTTCAGACAGCAACTGCTCACTAGGAACTACACTGAGATGCTCAATTTCTTCTTTCACATACACAGAAACTGACTTTTTAACTTGCATTGACTGAGCACAGTTATTCTTGTAAAGTGTTTTCCACCTTGACAATAACTGCTTTGCTTTCTTTTTCAACTCTCCTGAAGGACAGCTCTTGAGTACTCTATATACAGCCTTGGTAACTTCTGTCCTCTGAAGATATTCTACAGTCATATCAACATCTGCAAGTTCTTTAAGATGATCCCCAATATCTTGCAAATTGTTCTCAGACAGCAGTGTTTCAATACAATGGGTTCTGTGTACAATATCTTTCAGATCAGACATTTTTAAACCTGGAAACAAACAAAAGATCATCACCTTTCCTGCAGTTACAACATTAATTCATCTTCTGTATATTCACACAAGGTCTTATTTTCATTTTATGCTATTTTACACTATTTTATTTGTATATATCACTGGGTTTCCTATCATTTTCTTAAAAACACCATTTTGGTTCCTACATGACCCTCAACTTTTCACTTGCTATACAAGAGCTCATGTCTTTCAGAAGTTTCTCCTTACAGCTATCAGAGAAGCAAGTCAGTGTCATGACTTTTACCTGAGGTCCCACTGCTGCCCTTCCCCTCACAGTGCTAGCTAATACTAGCACTGGCATCGTATTACAGATGGATTATCAAGACGGAGTAGCTCAAAAATAATGACAGCTGCAGTGTTTCAAAACACTGACATCTACAAATTTTGAAAATTCTTAAAGGTTAAAGACAGATACCTCGATATTTTCTTGCAGCTGTAGCACTATTAAAGCATGCTCCCATATATTCTCACACATGAAGGAAAATCAAACGGGGTCTTCAGAATACAGAATCTCATGGTTTCAATAGTATTTCCTTTTGCTTCCTTTTCATTAAGCCCTTTGATCAAAAAATGTTCAATGCATTGTTATTACAAATTCACAAGCAAAAAATAATTTTATATTCCTAACATTATAATTCTTGCGGAAAAGGAGAATTACATGTAGAAACCAGAAATGAATAGTGTGTGGAGTTGTGTTCTTCATTTCTGAAGTTAATTTAAGTTTATGCACGAAATCAGTGTTTTGTCTGAAACTGCATCCATCCTGAGTCCACTCTGAAAAACTCCTCTGCCTGACAGAGACAAGGCTAGCTACACACATCCCTATAGAAAGAAGTCATAAGCTGATTTCTTACAACATTGTTGTTTCCATGATGAAAACCCCTGGGAACAGGGGTAGAGAAGGGACAAGAGATACAGCTGGGTAATTTGCAGATTGTTGTTTCTATGACCACCACCAGCTAACCTCTCTTTTACATGACTGAAACAAGTTCAAACTTTAGCTAGGACCTCAGAGCTCCACTAAAAAAAAAAGAGAGGATAAGACTTCATTTTTTCTATAGGAACAGAACCAACCCATCCTCCATAGTAAATGTTCTGAGCATTCCCTTAAGTTTTATTTAAACACTCTGGTCTTACGTTTTGAAGTCCTGCAAAACCTCAATAATGGCGATTTCAGAAACCAATTTATTAGCCAAGAAGTTTCAAACTCAGAGAAACAGGATGCAGTTTTCACATACTTAAGTTGAGCCCTCTGCATCATCATACTAAAAAGAATGCCAGTGCATCCACTCCTCTGCTCTTCTACAGGAACACAGAGGCTGTGAACAGAAAGAAGAGCTTTGTCATGTAGCAGAGCCATCAAAAAGCAAGAACAGTTCTCTGTCTCCAGAACACCAAGAGGGAGAAACTTGAAATTACTGATGTCGTGGTAATACTGCAGTGTATTTTCTAGCCAAAGCTCACTGGGAACCCAAGTATAGCAAGCGTGAGTTGTTACCTGCTCAGGCTCCTGTTCTTTGAACTCTGATGTTTCTGTTATAAATCAGATAGAACTGTAAGTTGGGAGAAGCCTCAAAACATTCTGAAGAGAATGCAAATGTGTCACAGAAATCAAGCTGCAATTCCAAATGGAAAATTATTCTACCACTTGAGGGAGCTGTGCCATAGCAAACCCATGGAATCTTTTGAAACATGAATGAAAAACTCCAGCCTGTGGAGAAAAAAAGATAAAATAATTACACTATGAACTTCAGGAGACTTCACATTTTCAAGGTACATATTTGCCTAATTTTGACAAACAAACCGTGCAGAGTCCATAGATGCTGGGATACAGACAGGAGGGAAAGAGTATATCCCTTATCCAGTTACTGTCTGTACACTGAGCTCTTTTTTTTTTTTTTAATTTGGAATTTGACCGCTTTTCTACCTGATTTAATGCAATTTGACAAATGCTGCTGAGCAAATATTTATAAAATTAACTGAATCAAACTCAGTCAGCACTGTTCAGCTGTGCTCCTAATTCTAAGAGACAAGAAATCTGAGAAAGACTAGTTTTTTTCTCAAGCTACAAAATGAATCATGCATCTTTGTTAAGGTGGAGCTGTAAGAAAAAGAACAAACAAATGATAGTGTCACAATCTTGTGCAGTAGAAAACAAACATCCTCAACCCTTCCACAACTGCACAGGGCACTTCAGCTTAGCAATGACAGAATCACAGAATGGTTTGGACTGGAAGAGACCTTAAAGAACACCTAGTTCCAACCATCCTGCAAAGGGCAGGGATGCTTAGAGACCCATCTAACCTGACCTTGAATACACCCAAGGATGTGGCAGCCACAACTTCTCTGGGCAACCTATTCTAGTGCCTCACCACCCTCTGCATAAAGAATTTCTTCCAAACATCTAATATAAATCTGCCCTCTTTAAATCCATTGACATTTGGTCTGGCACTATCTACCCATATAAAAAGTCCTCTCTCCTTTTTATAAATACCCTAAGGTACCAGAAGGCCACAGCAAGGCCTCCCCAAAGCCTCCTCCAGGCTGACCAAGTTCAGCTCTCTAAATCTGTCTTATTCATCGGAGAGGTGCTTCAGCTCTCTGAGCATCTTTGTGGTCCTCCTTTGGACCTGCTCTAACAAGTCCATACTTTTCTGGTGCTGGACACCACAGCTGGATGCAGCACTCCCAGTGGGGTCTCATGAGGGCAAAGTAGAGGGGGAGAATCCCCTCCCTGGACCTGCTGGCTGGGCTGCTTTGGGTACAGCCCAGGGTGCCACGGGCCTTCTGGGTTCCAAGCACATACTGCTGGCTCGTGTCCAGCTCTTCATCCACGGGAACCCCCAAGTCCTTCTCTGCAGGGCTGCTCTCAGTGACTTCTTCTCCCAGTCTGTGCTCATGTCTGGGATTGCCCTGACTCAGGTGCAGCACCTTGCACTCAGGCTTGTTGAACCTCAGGAGGTGCTCGTGGGCCGACTCCTCAAGTTTGTCCAGGGCCCCCTGGATGGCATCCTGTCCCACTGTGGTGTCATCTGCAAACTTCCTGAGGGTGCACTGATCCCACTGCCCATGTCACTGATGAAAATATTAAATGATGCCAGTCCCATGAGCGTCCTGAGGGATACCACTCACCACCAGCCTCTACCTGGACATAGAGCCACCGACCACAACTCCCTGGCTGCATCCATATAGCAACTCCTTATCCATTGAATATGAATGAGTTCATCCACCAAATCCATGTCTCTCCAATCTGGAGATAAGGATGTCATGTGGGACTATAATAAAGGCCTTACAGAAGTCTAATGATGACATTGGTCAGTCTTCCCTTGTCAACCCTGCTGTCACTCCATCATAGAATGCCACTAGATTGGTCAGGCATGATTTGCCATTAGTAAAGCCATGCTGGCTATCTTGAATTACCCTCCTGTCTCTTCTGTGCCTTAGCACACCTTCCAGGAGGCTCTTCCTAGGCACAGAGGTGAGCCTCACCAATCTGTAGCTCCCTGGATCTATCTTTCTCTCCTTTTTAAAAATGGAGGTGATGTTTCCCTTTTTCCAGTCAGCAAGGACTTCACCTAACCACCATGACTTTCCAAATATGCATGAGAACATCAGGTTGAATTCCAAGCTACACTGAAGGTTACAAGGCTCATATTCTCAATGAGACTCGGTAATGCTGTGCTGATGAGGCACTTTCTTGCCAAATCATTACAAGCTCTCACTCTGACTGCACCGTATAATGAGTCACTTGTGTGTACAAGAATAAATGATGACAATCAATAAAAATCTTGTAAGCCAGTTTGCTTCCAAAAAAAAAAAAAATCAGGCTACCTCAGGTTTAAAATATGGCCATCCTGTAATAATGCCAAGTTGAATCAGAACATTTTTAAACAGTGAAATGACTAAGTAAGACAAACCAAAAAACAAACAAAAAAACCCAACGCAGCCTGAGACACTAGCTGTCAAGTGCAAATTCAGTCCCTGGGAAAAACACTGCCCTCTCCAAAAGCATTTGGGATAAAAGGTTTGTCTTTGCTTTACACCTTATCTTGTACAAAGCCATAGTCCATTTTGTCTTAACCCTGAAAAACCAAGACAAACTCAGAATGCATCCAAACAAGTGTATATGAATGTCTTCAAAGGGTGAACACCAGTCCTTTTCTCCCTCATCCCAACCTCCATTGTGGGTGAGCTTTTCTCCAAGAAATTCTATGTAATTGGAAAAAAAATGCAGACCACAGCCCAGACAAGGATCAGAAGTCAAGTACTCCTAACAGTGTGTCCTGGTTTCCTTTGGGGTAGAGCTGCTTTCCCTCACAGTGCCTGGTATGGGGCTGTGTTCTGGATTTGTGCTGAACACAGGCTGATGATATGGAGATGTTTTTATTATTGCTGAGCAGGGCTTACACACAGCCAAGGCCTTTCCTGCCTTTCCTACTGCCATGCTAGCAAGGAAGTTGGGGGTGCATGGGAGACTGCAAGGAGACACAGCCAGGACAGGTGACCCCAGCTGACCAAAGGGATATTCCAGACCATCTGAGATCATGCTCAGATATAAAGTGGGAGGAAGAAGGAAGGGAGGGGACATTTGGAGTGATGGAGTTTGTCTTCCCAAGTCTCTGTGACACATGGTAGGCTCTCCTGGAGCTGTCTGAACACCTGCCTGTCCATGGGAAGTAATTAATGAATTCCTGGTTTTGCATTGCTTATGTGTGCAGCTTTTACTTTTCCTATTATACTGTGTTTATCTCAACCCATGAGTTTTCTGGTTTTCTACCTTTCAGATTCTCTCCCCAATCCCACTGCTGGGGCCATGAGTGAGAGGCTCCATGGGGCATGGGGTTAAACAATGACACAGGGGAACAAATGTTCTGCAAACATTGTGTTAAAAAATGGTAATGCTATAGCAGAGATGGTGCATAGTCCTAGAAAACCAGATTACTTTGGGCAGCCTAAATCCCTTTTAAACAACTAAAATTACTGAATGCTATTTTAAATTCAAGAACCTAAGCTGAAATCAGAGAATTCTCTCAGCCAGCCTCCAACCCCCAAAAAATTTCTTCATCCTATCTACAGTGGGAGAGCAGGTAGCAATGATGTCACCAAGAAACTATTTACTGGAGCTTTTATTTCATCTCAGCAAAAATCAGAGCTCTTCCTGCTTCTCCACAGGACTGCCTCCCACACCTAAAAACTTCAGAACTAGATAGGAGTTTATCTTCAAAGAATAGCCACATGAATAAAGCTAAGTGAATACAATGAGAACTGAGGCAATATGACAGCATAATTTCCAGCTGTCCATGACCACTGACACCACACTGACCAAGAGTCACCTCTCACTCACAGATCCAGAAGCACTGGAGTACACTGTACTAACATGGAGAAGTAGCTTTGTTCTGCATCTTTTACATAGTGACTCCTTGAACTACAGCACTCTTAACTAATCTGGAGCTATACTGTCTCAACCTTGTCTTTCTCCCAGTGAAATCATTCTCCCACAGCTTTCCTCCCAAATTAGCAAGCTTGAAGAGGAGAGATGGTAGAGTGTATCACATTCATGTGAAGATGCACAGAGTATCCTCTTTTACAAGGCCAAATTTTAATCCTTATTTGGAGTTGCTTCTTCTAGTTGCCCTCAATTTTTAATTAAAATTGAATTCTTATATTCTTAAAAAAAAAAAAAAAGATTAAACAATCAATAGAGCACATAATGAAATTCTCAAGCCTCAGGGATCAATCCCAATGCAGAGCTGTCAGCACATTTTTTCTAATAAGATCAAACATGCATGGATTTAATGAGACAGGAAAAGTTGTTGTCCTTACCAGACTGCTTAGCCACTGGTTTCATTTGACACCAGTATGTAAGCCAGAGCTCATGAAAAGGTTCAATATATTACAGCTACACTAGATAAATTAAACCCCGACTTGTTCCATGGCAAAAACAAGATGAGAAAATACTTTACAAATTGAACAGCTACAGCTGTTTTGAGTTCTAGGATGCTCTGCTGATGTTAGAGAGGATGCACATCCCAGCAGACATTACCTTGCTAATAGCTCCTTTTAATAACTTCATTTACAGTTAAACTGATTCACACTGGAAGATATTTTACCTTTCCCATACCCTGTCTTCCTTAGCCATGTGAATTTTTCAACTGAATGAAGTAGTTAACTACTTGAAACACTGAAAATGTTAAAAATAATGCATTATTCCACTGATAGGAAATCTTTATTTTTACTGATATTGTTGACCTTGTTAATAAAATCTTATGGAGTTAAAAAAAATTACAATTTTACTTTTAACAAGTTACAGGTTACAAGTGTCAAGTGGAGATATTAGCTAACCTCTTCCACAACTGGACAGATATACAGACTCACAATGCATTATCATTCAGGGGGCAATTATAAAATGTATACATAGCTCTGAGAGATTTGTCATCAACAGTTTTATTGGCAATTATGTATAAATAAAGTGGTTGTCTACTTGCTTTAAAATGTGTACCATAAAGAAACACTCTAACGTACAACCAGATTATTTTTCAATATTAACTAACTTTATTCTAAAATCCATTTCCTAGTTTGGGCACAAGGTCACAGAAATGTTCCATGGAGCTCCCTGGTTTTTCAAATTTTCATGATAAAGCCTTGTCAAAGCTGGCAGAGGAATCCCTTTTCTCTCAGACACTTTCTACTACTTGTCAGTATGAGGTACTAGCTGGGGCTTCAAGCAGGTCAAAAGTCAGGCTTTTGACACACAGGGCACATTTTCTAGACATGAACTCCCATTTTGGCCTCAAGTGACAATACATAGGAAAAGAAGTGTGTTGAATGGAACTTCAGCAGATGACTGAGACAAGACAATGCTGCTACAGTAAAGTTTATCATGAGATTCAGGCTTTTGGGGCAGCTGCACACAGTTTTCAACAAACCATACAGTAACTTTAGTGATTATATATTAACAGAGTCTCCTGCAAGCTAAAGAGTACAGCTTATCATCTGCATAAAAATGCAAGCTTGTTAGAAACACATCTGGCATTTTCCCAACAAATCTCTACCACGAAGAGCAAAACTTAAGCAGAGCCAAGCAGAAAATGCGAATATCAATCCTTTAACATCACCTGCCTCAGTACTGAACCAAAACTCACTGTGCGAAAAAGAGTTTTTTGCACTTCGTGAAATTACTGCTTCATTTCCTAACAGTCATGTTTTTTCAACAGTAACAGATTTTAGAACAAAAAAGAATCATTGTTACATCTGACAGACAACATCAACAATGTTTGATTTTCCCCCAGCAAGAGGGTACTATAAATATTTCTTCCTCACTCAAGAAACATACCTGGCAATAGAAATATGATCTAAATGGATTTGTGTAATCGTTTATTAAATAACTACTTTTATGCAGTATAGTTTAGTCTTCTAACTGTTCATCTGGATGGATGCAAATGTTCATATCCATATTTCCAATCACTTCAGACAGCAAACTAGCCAAAAAATTTCAGGAAGGCTGTGGCATCTCCAAATAGAAGCCAGTTTCTTCAACATACTTCAACTGTATTGCCTTATACAGGTAACAGTTTCAGTTCATTGTATGTTTTGGTGCTCTTTCAACACCACTGGAATTGTATCACTCAGCTGCTCTGCTCCCTCTACTCAATGTCTGTGCACAAGAAGCATTTGCAACATTGTCCCCCAAAGTCTAGGAAACCGTAATTCAAAATTCCTAATACATTGAAATTGGCTTATACACTATGATGCTCTTAGAAGGAAAACAATGGGAACTGTTCTGCATTTCTTTTGAAGTTGTAAGCCTCTAGTCTTCCCATCTTTCCACTGCAGACAAAATGATTGGGAGTTTACACCTTTTTCAAAAAGGAAGGGTTACAGTATGCACAACATGCCCCCAGCAGCCAGTACTTGAAAAAAAAAAAAAAATCCAGACTTTTACATGCTCTATTATAACTACAAAAGACTGAAAATCCTTTCCCTGTTTCTCTATAAAGACATTACCTTTCATGCTCATCTTGGCTTTACAGCTTTCCTCCACTATTCTGTAACTTCATCTTAAATTCCTTGTTCATTTACCCAAGGAGAATTAGCACTTTTTAAACCTACAGAAAAGAAGAACATGTTGTGAGCTGCAGGTTTAACCTTGGCTTTTAAGTGAAAGATCTCATCAAACTTTCTTCCATATATTTTTTAGTCTCCATAAATATTCTTTATATCCTTTTGCAGAAGTACCTATTTGAAACCTGGACAACCTCAATCTAAACAAAGATTTCCTGAGGTGGATCACACTTCCTTCTTTCACTGAGCTCTGCACTGGGGCACAGAAGTCCAACAAAACAGACTGTCTTGAAGACAGAAGCCTAAATCAGTAAGTAAAAATGTACTTAAGACATAGCCATCCAAAGCACATTTGTTAACTTAATACTTCAGAATGAAAATATGAACCATTTTGGAAAGAAATAAGCAATGGTTTCTCTTGAACACATTTCCTTGACAAAATAGCTTTAAAGATTATTCTTAACCACATACAGCTAGCAAGGAATTAAATTCTAGCACACTACAAACAAAGGAAAATGTTTAGTTTGCAATGTCTTTTCATGGAAAATTGTGCTGACAAATTAATATAAAAATGGAACATGTAAGTAATAAAAACATGCTTTATGAACTTCTGCAAGCTTTTCATAATTTGTCAGATGAACACCATCTTTTCATTGCTTTAACATTAATTTTTTTAGTTGAATCTTGGTTCTATACTATTTCTATTTGTCATTCTATTGCTGGGGCCATACTTAGATTAAATATCACTTTGTTGTTGTTTTACAGGTTTTCCACTGAAAAATTATAAAACTTTTTTCCTTTAAAAAGAAATCCTTTGTATGCAGAAAGTACATATGCTCCTGAAAAGAACATCCATCCTGAATGGATAAAGAGTATGATTTAAACATATGGCATTTGTAAAATATTATTAGTGTCTGCTGACATTCCTTATGCTAAAATATGAACAATTAAAAGTGAAAGTACATAATTTCTTAATACTTTAGAGTCTTTATCAAAGACCCGTGATGTACTGGTTCAAGCAAAGGGTGAAACACACTTGAAGTGAAATGGATTTTTAAATATTTAACTATTAAAATAATACTACATTTAAAAACATGAACTTTAACTTCTTTCTATATTTATGCCAGCATATGTCTTATTTCAAGACATCAATGCTGCATTGAGACCAATATAAAAAACTACATAAAGAATTCCCATAATAGCACCATTACAGATATCCATCCTGCAGCTTCCAAATCAAGCTCAGCCTCTTCTGTGAGTGCAATTACAGCAACTTTCGATATAAATCAGAAGGGAGGTTACAGCAGCTGGGAGCAGCAGCCCAGCTTTGCGCATTTGGGAGCAGCTCACATTCCCTTGGTGCTGAAGCCAGCTACAGGTGACAGCTTGTGTGGCCGAGGTTGGGGTCAGGCTCATGCCACCAGCGGCTGAGCATCACCACTGGAACCTCCATCTCGGCCAGCAGCCCACGAAACCTGGGGGAGATCGGCCTGCAAATCTGCCCGAGTTTGCTTCCCAGGAAATGGGTGGGCCATGCACGCTCTAACTGTGATCCAGAATGCCAGGGGCACGCTAACTCTGTGGGGTTTCCACCAAATTCTTCATTAAAACTTCACAAAATCATAGAGTTAATTCGGTTGGAAAAGATCTGAGATCATCGAGTCAAACCTATGACCGAACATCACCTGTCAACCAGACCATGGCACTGAGTGCCACGTCCTCAAACACCTCCAGGAACGCTGACTCCACCGCCTCCCTGGGCAGTCCATTCCAGTATCTAATGACCCTGGTGAAGAAATTCTTCCTAATGCCCAACCTAAACCTCCCCTGGCTCCTCACACCCGCTCCTGCTACACATCCCCGGACCCGTCTATCTTAATTCTGACCCATTGCTGTCCTGCTCAGGGGCGAACTGCTGCCCGCACAGCCGAGGCAGGAGGAAAAGCAAGCTCAGCCCTACCTACCAAACCCCCGCTTCTCAGAGCGCTGTTCCCGCTGTTTCCCGTTGCCCTGGGTCCCGAGGGCCAGCCGCGTCTTGCACCGCGCTGAAAGGCAAACCAGGGCTGCGGAGCAGCTGCGCGGTTCGTGCCTCCTGCGGCTTTCCCCTGACCTCACCGCCAAGGCAAAGACGGCGGCTCCCGAGCACTGCTGGGGCGGGGGAGCCGCACTCCTGCTGTCCCTGGCGAAACACGCAGCGCTGTTCCCGCAGCCCCCGTGCTCCGGCCGCCGAGCCGGCGCCCTCACCTCCGCAGCGGGGCCCGGCATGGCGCCGCCCGCCCGCTTCCCGCTCCGCCGCCATCTCCGCGCGCTGCGGCCCAGGCGGCTGCGCGCTAGATCG
>JAYDZK010000001.1:97149224-97168277 GCA_034509185.1 Euphonia xanthogaster | reverse complement strand
TGCGCGCTGCTCCCGCCGCTGCCGGGGCCATGGCGGACCGCGGGCTTGGGCCGCTCTGCTGCGGGCGCAGCGGAGAAACCACGGTGAAACCGGGAAAGAGAAACCACGTCCCAGTACCACGTCCCGTTGTACCAGGAGTACCAGTTGCACGTACCGTTGTACCAGTGCGGCCAGCAGGACTAGGGAAGCGATTCTTCCCCTGTACTCGGCGCCGCTGAGGCCGTCTCGAGTACTGTGCCCGCTTCTGGGCGCCTCACTCCAGGGAAGGCACTGAGGTGCTGGAGCGTGTCCAGAGAAGGTGTGGGAGCATGCGTCCGATGAGGAGCGGCCGAGGGAGCGGGGGCTGTTTAGCCGAGAGAAAAGGAGGCTTGGGGGTGACCTTACCACTCCCTACAACCACCTGACAGGAGATTGTAACCAGCTGTGAATCGGCCTCTTCTCCCGCACAACTAGTGACAGGATGAGAGGATCTCACCTCTAGCTGTGCCAGGAGAGGTTTAGTTGTACATTAGGAAGAATTTCTTCACAGAAAGAGTGATTGGACCGGAACGGACTGCCCAGGCAGGTGGCAGTCACCGTCCCTGGAGGTGTTAAGGAAAATCTGGATGTGGCACTCAGCGCCATGGTCTGGCTGACAGGGTGGTGTTGGGTCAGGGGTTGGACTTGCTGATCTCGGAGGTTTTCTCCAAGCAAACTGATCCTGTGATTCTGCTGTGGGATGTGTATTCCCTGAGGGCTCCTGTGCTGTCCCCGGGGCTGCCGCAGGGTGAAAACACTCCCGAGAGAGCAGCAGCCGTGGAAATGACTTGCTGTCCCATGCAGCCTCAGGTGTGGGAACAGTTTCCACGCAGGCTGACGGCTATTTTGGGCATGGATCTGGCACGTGGCGTGGCTGTGGGGCGAAAGGGACACCATGATGCTGGCCTGTGGCCCCTATGCAGGGCATGGCCTTCCTTTGGTATCTCTCTGCGTGGCTGGGGGAGCCCCACCATGCTCCTCTCAGCCCTAAAATGGGTGAAAAATAAGTGACATTCATGTGTTCTAAACTTTAACTTCAGTTGTGATATGGTCCTTCTCGAGCAAACATGGCTTGGAAAGGCAATGTGACACACAAGGTAAATGAGTATCAGGCCTAAGGCTAGCACAGAACAATAACAAGTTGTTAAATTTCCTGTTTTTAATATTGTACTGTGTTACTTTTGGTATAACCGACTAATCTTTTGGATACTAAACGGAGCTATCGGTATACCCAGAGTTAAAGAAGATAAATACAAAATTTCACAAGGTTACAGCTTTTTGATATGATGAAGTCTGCTGCACATGGCTGATTATGCAGTAAATGTCTAAAAGTAAATGTAGTTTAGTCAAAGTAAAGGTATTTGTCATTGCCTTTGTTGTAGTGCTTTCCTCTTTCACATGTATTTCGTCTTTCGTGTAGTTCACATAGGTGTTCAAAATAATTTTTTGAGATTACTACTTCCAGAATATTGGCTCTACAGCAAATCTATAGATGATGCTGGGGTTTATACTCTGATACAGTAAAATGCTGGTATGATTTTTTTGATACATTTTTGGTTTTATTCACTAATGAGGTCTGTGTTGCCCTCTGCTGTCAGTAATCTGATTTTACCTACCTGAAGGCGCCAAATATGTTTTGGCAAGAATATCGTGTACTGCAGACCTCTTTTTCCTTGTTTTGACATAATGAACATCACCATTACTAACCACACAGGGGAAAAAAGCCTTGCATTGTTGTATAGGATGTAAAAAAACTACATAAACAATTTATTAAATTATTGTAGTGAACCAGTTTATCAGTGCTCTTCACTGAATGATCTCAAACTTTTCCTTGCTAGTGCTGAAGTGGTTGCATTATACACTGATTGCTAATGCTGTTCAGTTCTTCACTCACAATGTGTTTGTGCCAGACTCATGAATTCATGACTGATTGAACATGTGATACCATGAGTAGCTGAATGCCACAGTTGAAATTACGCTTCCTTTTTGCCTTCTCTTTGTGTCTCACACAGCAAAAAATGTGTGGGACAAAACCTATGCCAAAGACTTTATGAAAAAAGACATCAAGAATTTGAAGCATGAGTGTCCAGAAATGGCACAGTAACATACTAGCAGAACAGGATCAGAACCTTCCAGGTTCAAATGTGGCATGTCATCCAGTGGCCTGTGTTACATACTTTGAAGTATTTCTGCAGCCTACATATGTCAGGAATTCAGCAGCAGCTTTCATTGCAATATCCAGGAGTTTGCAGTTTCATTTCAGTTTGGGGCTCCAAGGCTTTAAATGCCAGTTTTGTTTAGTCTCTCTGTACCTGTGTGATTATGAGAACAGAACATACCAGATTCCTTATGTCCTCAGCTGAAAGTGCCTTGCCTACTACAGAGGCACAGAGCTCCCTTGGCAGGAAGGCAAAAAAAAGCATGGCTTTTTCCTTGTGATTAGCCTTTCTTTGAGATGGGATCAGAACTGAGGATGCCCCTTCTGGAGACTGGTTTCTCACTCAAAGACTGTTTGGGCATCTCCATTAAATTGTCTTTGATCTAATGAATAAGGGATCATTATTCCAGTTTCCCATTTATAGAACAGATGCAATAATGCTTTCTCAATTACCTCTGAAGTAAAGCAAATTTGAAAAAAAATTACTAAAATTATACACTCAGTAAATTTATACATATATGTATACATGTGTAATGATATATGTGTATGTCTTTGTATGTTTTCCAGGATAATATCAGTGCTACTGTAACAGTGATAACTTCCTTGAAACTTCAGTATTGGCTGTGAAAGGTATCTGCATTTCTAGAAACATAGGCTTCTATTCAACAGATGGAGATATTCTGCCAGCTGGAAAGTATTGGGTATCCAGAGAACTATTTGGAAAAATGTTGGTCCATCATAAGGTTTGTGTAGAGAATAGTATATGCTTCAAATAAGCCTCTGTAATTTGTTTTTTCTTTTTCTAAAACAATTGTTATTTTTAAAGAAAAAAACCCAACAAAACCAAATGCATGGATATAATATATTCATAATTTTAAAATATATTTTTATTTTAAAAATTGTGTCCTATCTTAATGTCATAATAGGATCTATGACATTAATTTTGTGGTCCACCACTGTAATTCTTCCTGAAGAGCTTTCTTCAGTTTAAGGTTTCTTTGTTTAAAGATTATCCTGTCAATAAGTCTGAATTTGTATTGATTTTAGAGGTCCCAGAAAAAAAGCCAAAATTCAGAAGTGTGGTTCTGTTCTTGAAAAGGTTCCCTACCTTGTACTAGCAAATGAGGAAGAAAAAAAACAAAACCAAAAACCATAATATGAACCATGAAGCAAAGCATTATAATTAAATTAAATTAAATTAAAAACACCAAAGTGTTTTGAGCAGTCATCTCCATCTATCCTTAATGATATGCAGAAGGGAATCCTATAAAAATGTCATATTCATAGACTCTGAAAATCCAAGAATTGGGTCATACTTTGGGACTCAGATTTCATTTCATGAGAGCACTTTCAATCACAGCATTTGAAGTTTGTTGATACACACAAAGAGTGACTTCTTGGGTGGCTGTTCATTTCAAGAGTCACTTTCACGTTTTCAGGCTCTGATCCAGTTCTGAGAGGGAGGTGGATGAGGCCCTGGATTTCCTTAGGCTGGTGTTGAGCTGATGCTGCTTCTGTGTGATGAGATAAAGCCTCCAGCACCGAGCAGTGGATGAGCTTGGCAGAAATGCTGCTCAGCTCTCCTGATATGGCAGCCCATGCTGTTTATTTCCATGGCTTGAGGTGCCTGTGCTTTTTGTGTAACACTGGAATGTGCTGAATTTAGGATTATGAGGATGATGCACATAAAGTTAACTGGGTACATTGATGAGAGATATTTCCCATGTGTTTCCTGGCTCTTCCTCCTGGCAGGAGTTCCAGTACATGGTGGGAGTATCATACCACCTGGAAGACCTGAAATTGAATTGCCAGGAGGATTATGAAGAAATTCTGCCAGAGTCAGTGGAGTGTTATGGAGCCATCTGAGTAACTTCCTTAGTTAAGCACTGAAGAATACTTCATTTGAGGGAAATTGAGATAAGCAGCTCTCTCTGTGTCTCCTTTTCTGCTATGCATAGGCAGTGAACCAGTCTGGTGTTGAGCCAAATATGAATTTGTTGTGGCAGCCCTGGGGTTGTTTATATACACACAGTGCTCTTGAAATAGTTACATCTGAAGGAACCAGCAAGTAGATCAACTACAAAGTGATCCTGTGTTCCACCACTACACAACTTGGTGGACTGCAATGCCAGTACAGGAAATATGAGAAAAATATATTAGATCTTTTTCAGTCCAAGCGAGTTTCCAGAAGAAAATGCAGTCACTCTGAGATAATTTTCCTTAGAGGTATTAGCTAATTTGGAGGCACTGACGATGTTGATGTAAAGTAGATTGATTGTTTTTTCTAATTCCATTACTTGTGGTGACCCGCAGTTAATTTTCATATCCCATTCGCTTTCACAGTCACTCAGTATCACAAGATTCTTTGCAGCCACCTTTCCATTTAACTTTCTTGAACCATAAAGGCAAATATTATTATCTTGCTATTCACACCTTCACATGCATTTTCAATATTGACTGGCACATACTTGAGCCAGTCTACAAGTGCCCCCTTGCCTCTATGAAGGGTGACTATTTTAAAATCCTAGCAATTTCAAAGAAGACAAAGAAAATTAGGACTCCCATATATTTACATCCTGGGCAGGAGGGTGATGCTAATGATTAACTCACTGTAAGTGAACATGTGGCTTTCTTGAGTATTTCTACAGTATCTGTTCTAAAAATCAGCTGATTTTTAAAATCAGCTGTTAACATTACTTAGTTTAGAAAAAAATTAATACTTGAGGGGAGGATAGGTTTTTTTTGGATGATTTTGAAATATATTGTTTCTGATTACTTTATGGCATGTATAAAAGTTTTTATCATTATTTTGTACCATTTTATCACATTTGTGACTTCTGTTTTTTTTTTTTTAATGTTATTGTATAATTGTAAATTGAGTGATTTTTCAAGTGGGAAGACAAATCCTTGTGCAGTACACAAAAATACCATGATTTAAGATATCAAATATAGCAAGAAAATATAATACTGCAGTGAGTCAAAGCATGGAGATTACAATAACTGTGATAACCTGCAGTGAATCAAACCCAGGGATTTAACATTAAACTGCTATCAACCTGACATCAAAGCCAGACTTTGGCTGACTGCTTTATCCACCTAAGTCAGATTTACTGAGTGCTTCCCAGAGGAGTCCAGTTCAGCAAGCAGATTTTGGGCATCAAAGTTAAGCACTGTACAGCAGCAGAAAGCAATGGAGCAGGGCAGTCAGCTCTGGACAAATATTTTCAAGACCCTGAATGAGCTGCTAACTTTGCTACTGTCTTTCTAAAGAGCAAACAGCAGAAAAATAAATGTCACCTCCTCTACACAACAAAAAAGTGGCACTTTTGCACTTTAACTGCCTCCAGGGAGTGATTCTTGGAGCATTCTGACTCCCAAGCTCTTCATGGGAATCATTTGAGGGAGAGCTGGAGCTTGGGCTCTGTCAGAACATACCTGAGGAGCTATTTAGTGCTCCTGCAAACCATCCTAGGTGTTGGAGAAGCACCATCTTTTCATGGAAGCAAAAGGAAGCATATGAAAAAAAAGAATTAAATGCTGTTTTAAGGCATGTTAGAGACATGCTGTTTCTTTTAACTCAGACCTTATTTCTATCAGAATTAAATACACTAATTGTTTATCATATATTGTATTATTTTACATAATGTTTAACTTTGAAATATTTCCCTTTTGTTTTAGATGAATTAATCAGCCACTCTAAATGTGTGATTGAAGTTAGCTTTTATCTGAGGACCTCAAAGGATCACTTTCTAAATGATTTCTCAAATCTGTTTAAAGAGAAGTTTCTGCTTATGTGTATATCTGAAATAGAAATTGGTATGAGGCAATACAGAAATACTGAGAAACTGAGAGGTTTTCAGAGTATCAGGCTACTAAAAAAAAACCCCAAACCACTGAATCACAGAAGGCTAAATATTCCACAGCTTAGTATTTCCCAAATATAAAATTAAAAATCAGTTTTCTCAACAGTTGAATAATATACCCTTCCTGAACAACTGGGGAGGGTCCAAGAGACTGTATGTCTAATTTTGTTGAAATGAAACTTTAAATTCAGGTATTTGAGAGGTTAGTAACTGTTAAAATTAGAAGTTCTTTTCTATTAAAAATCTTTCGCTGTGATGAGCTCCAATGTAACAGTTGCACATATGACCAAGTAAATTAATCGTGCTTCATTGCTATTTACCTTTCCATTAATATATTGTCATGAGTTACAATACCTCCAGTACATGCAGTTTTATGAATCTGTCATTAACAATATGCCAATTATGAAGTAAATATGAGCAGCAGTTATTGAAAATCTCTCTTAATTATCTTGATCTTTTTGATCCTGAAAAAATTGCATTTGGGAATAATTTTTTAATATATAAAATAACATCTAATAGCTGGAAAATGTTTTAAGCTCCTTTCAACTGCAGGTTAAAAGATAACCATCTTTTGGGAACATGCCTCAGCATTTCCATGTATTCACCGTGGTCAAAATGAAATGTCTCTGTTAGTTCTTTTGGCAGCTGAAGAAAAGTGATTCAAACCTTTTGTTACAACATTCAAGATTAAGTGATCACATCTGTTGAGTAGCTTTTGAAGGATGCAGTATAGATTTGGGCAATTAGCTAGAAGCTCTCTTTTTTTCATTTACTTGCAGGCAAGATAGTCTCTAAAGTGTGTTATCAGATTTGAGAGTTACAAATGATGTTATCAAAGTTCAAGCCACTTGATTACAGCATAACTTTAACTTGCTGAAATACTCCCAGTGCAGTTTCCTTGCTGTCTAAAATAATCAAGCAGATAATGGATTTCACAGTAATGGAAAACTGTCAGGAACATTTTGAGACATTAATGACTATAGGCATAATATCCTTTTACTGGACATAATAGTCCTTTTACTGTTTTCATCTGAAGGAGAAATATGTAGGTTTTGTCCTTAGCAGTTCCATCTTCAGGATGAATATTGCAAACAGTACCAGTTAATTTGCTGATGCACTGATGTGGTTTATATGACTGTCTGTACAGAATGGATTTACTTTTGCTTCTGCAGAAGATATCTTTGAATTTATTCACAACAAAAAAAGGTTTCAGTTTTTCTATTCAGATCTTATTATGCTAGAATTATGCTATGATGCAAGCTATCTTGTGAATGATAATCCATTGCAAACAAATGGGAAACCACTTCTGCATCTACTACAGAAAGCCTTATGGCAGCTATTGCAGTTAGTTGGTACTGATCTGTGCAAATAATTTCTTACTAATTCCATGAAATATAAAATCTTTTTGACTTGACTTTGGGATGGAATTCTACTACTAAAGTATTGATCCCAGTGATAATTCATGGTGGGCTTCGATTCAACCAACAACAAATAAATACTAGCTCCATATTCATTGTGTCTACGCTCTGTTGTTTGTGTATTGAGCAAATACCCTTTAGATACTATGCCTTCCACAGGCAGTATTTATCTTTCTATGCCCAGTAACTGCCCATGCAAGAAACACCCAGATGCACTTTTTTAGGCGGACTCAGTTTGCTCCAGATATATACATCATTTGCACTTCAAACACTGCAGCACTCAAGACTGTAATGATTCTTAGGCTTCTTAGTATTTAGAGGTGCTACATAAGTTATTGCTGTTTGAAGGCAGACACAGAATTTTACTTCAGTAAAATTGAACTTACATTTTTTTTGATCTTCAGTAAGAATAATTCAACTTCAGTCAGACAAAGAGGAATGAATCCAGAAAAATACTTGTTTCACTTTTCTGCCTCAGTGTGACCAGGATATTCAGGCATCCTGACATAATCGCAGTCAGCATTCAATTTGATATTGAAGGAACTTTGCCCTGATTTTGAAGCTACCAGAGTCTTTGCTCTTAAAATAGTTTGCTTTACCCAAGTCCTTTTTCTGCAATTTCCACAGCAACTCCAAAGATACCAGGAAACAGATTCCCATGTCAAAGCTGAAGTCTGTGCACACTTCCCAGAGCATCTGTTTTGTAACACAAACCAGTTCTCACAAAAAAAGCTGCATTTCCTGGTTGCATAGCCATTGCAAACTTTCCAGATATTTCACTTCTGCCTACCCTTTCCTCACCTGTGTGCACAGCACAAAAATACTGTATTTCAACAAGAAATCTCTCAAGCATTCCTTGCTTCATGTGTGTAATTCAAGGTATTTGAACTGGTGTATGTTTTTGTTAAAAAGCTTAGGTTCATAAAGGCTGGATTCTTCAAAATTCTTCAGTGTTAGAGCACAAAATTCTATTCAGTCATTTTGGATGTACCCTTCTTCATACAAAAGCTAAAATAAGAGGGTCACTAATAATAAACAGTGAGCAGCCAGCCTGGAAGGGGACACACAGAAATAACCAAGAGGAAAATATATGCACAGGTATTTAACTAAACATTGCCTGAACCAGGGCTTTTCCATGGGCTTCTCTGTTCTCTTAGAATCCAGACCATTAGGTACAGTCCACAGAGATCACAAGACAAAAATAATGTTCTTATCTTTCACAGCATTTTCATTTGACTTCCTTTTAGAAAAGATGTAACCTGGTCCCTCAAATGCGTATGTGTACATTGACATGCACTTGTGAGCATGGACAAGCATGGCAGTGGGTGGCAGCTCCTGCTCTGTGGGAGAAAGTTCTGCTCACCTTCCTGCTCCTGGGGATAGTGGATAATCCCCACCCTTTTTGTTGATGTTTAAAGGGTCATGAAGGAACTCACAACAAAGATTATTTTTTTCAGTTGTGTAAGAGGAGACTTAGTTTGTGGCCACTAGGTCATACTGTCTCCTGGACAATGAAAATCATTCTTTCTCACCTCTAATGGGGTAAAGTGGGCCTGCAATCCAGCAGGAGCCTTTTGTTCAGTACATAATGTGAAGCTTCTTAAACATTAATAATGGGTCATTCTTTTAGCTCTTGTATTTCCGTGCCAGTTGGTAACATCATCCGTTAATGGTGAACATTAAATGCTTAGAAAACTAGAAAGGGATCATTTCTTATCAATGATTTGTGTGACTCAAAGACATTGATGACAATCAAGGTATTTTACATACTTTATTGGTAATGAAAATATTCCTCAAAAACATGAATCCACTTAAAACTTTCTTAGCTCCATCAGAAAGGAAATGAAGGTCTTCATTTTCTTCCTACTGGTTCAATAGATTGAATATTTACCTCATGCCTAAGATAAATTATTTGTCAATAGAATTACTTTATTAAAGTTTAGGGTTTGACATGCTTCAAAGATCACAGACCCAGAGGGGTAACAAAATTCGGGAGGAAGGGTGTGCTACTGCAGGATGTTCAAGATAAGAAGAAAACAAAGCCAGCTCAGCACAGCTCAGCAATAATACAATAGTAAACACTTAAGGCCACCAGGCTGCCCAAGATAAGAAGCCAGCTCAGCACAAGTCAGCAATAGTGGAGTATTAAACACTGAATATATACTAGATAAGTGGAATATATCAAGATTAACAACATATAAATAGTGGTCATCATTTCTGCTTGGTGTCCTGACTTTGTGGATTTACCTAGCACTCATCTTTGCACAAGTATTTAAGTAAACAGACACCTTAGCTCTGTGTGTGATTGCCTTACTGCACACAGGGTGATGCATACTGATTTTTGGAAGAACATATCCACTAAGAAGTTAATTATGTCACCAGAAATAATAACATTCTCTTAAAGAGAAACAGTGCTTTATGTTCTTTTGGAGTAGAAGAAATGAAACAGAAGACTAATGAATAGCCTCAAGAAGATTTTTAAGAAATAAAAGCATGTGGAATTGTAAAATAGCCTGACAAATAATGCTTCAGAAACCCTGACCTTGAATTATAAAATACAGTAGTATTACACTCAAAGCATGTATTAAAATTAGAAGAACTCACAAGAAAGTGTAATCTGCATCTTGCACATCAGTTTTTCTGTTTGCATTGTTGCATTAGATTCAAGGCACAATTTTATAGGTTTGTTTTGGTTTTGTTTTTTTTTAATTAAAAAAAGAATACAAAAAATACACTACTAATAAAGTGTGAAAAATAGGATTAAATCTGGTATACTTAAATGTCCATTATCAGATATCTTCTGGGCATGGACCAGAAATTAGTATAACATTGTCCACTCCAATTTCTCCAGTTTTACCCTTCCCACGTTCTGATTCAAAAGTGACCTGTCACAAGAAAAGATATGTATTAAGGGTGAAAATGCAGTTTATTCAACCATTTAGCAACTCCTAATTAGTTATAATGCTATAAATGAAGAATATTTTATTACAACACAGGACTTAATTACTTGAATCTTTGCCATTTTTAAAGCTTTTGTGCATTATTTGAACTAGATTAAAATCCTCTGCACAGATTTACAATACCAGATGGATTACTTTAATAAGATTATTTACTTTTATTGTAAAAAAATGCAAATTGAGTGAAATCCGGTAATAATAGTGTAGTTTTATCACAGCATGGGATGTTCATGCATGTCATTTATTCAAGATATTACAACTGCTCATTTTTGATCTGTTTTGATCCTTAGGTTTTGTGTGCCTCTTCCATATATATTTGCATACTCTTGTATGTATTGAGTATAGTGTGTATACTATATATAAAGAGGATTGTTTTTATGAAGAGGATGTCTGGGTTTTTTATTTTATATTCTGATTCCCATTTATTTAAGGGCTTTTCTACATCATTCCAGCTGTGCAATGGACCTTGAAAAGGGCTTGCATTTCCTTTATGTTCACTGTATTCAATTATACAGTAGAAGCCTTTACATAGCACTGAAAATGTTCCATCACACAAATGGAAAGCAGGCCCCAGGATTTCGAGGAGAAACTGGCTGAAGACCTGATTGAGGCAGTTTCTGGCATACATCAGTGCACAGTGTTCCTTGCTGGTACACCCTGCTCCTATGGTGATGGCCCCCCTTTGATTATACATGGTGTCTCCTTTCGCTAGAATGGTCTGGTTTAGTGTGGTTTGAGAGCAACCTCTTCTATGAAATAAAAAATTTTCATTTTTCTAGGCATGTATGTAGGCTTCTGTTGTGTGAGATATCAAGGGCAGATTTTGATTACTTGTGTTAATTTATGATGGGATGCAGTGTTTTTACAAAATGACAGAATTACTGGAATCAGTATTCTAACCAATTGGGGCGATTCAGTTCTGAAATTACAATCAGGTGATAACTTTTATGCCCCCTAAAATGTGGGCTCCTGTTTCCCATTTCAGATAAGCCTTTTGGTTGCTGATGCCTATAAAACAGTTAGTGGAACACTCGAGAATTAGGAAATCAAACCAGCATGTTGGTTATGGTCATTGGCTAATAAACTGTGTTATACTTACACTGTTGGTTGTTTCAGCCCCCTGAAATATCTCTATTTTTCCAGTTCTCCACTTTTCATCTTTTCCTTTGTTCTCTTCCCAGACAGGAGCAGTTTTTTTGTTTGCCAGGAACACTCGAAGCTTTCCCACTTTCTCACCAGCAAGTCGATAACTGAAAATCAGGCAGTAGCTGCTCTTTGGTTTGAGGTCAGTGAGGAGAAGTTTTAAACGCCCCATATCGTTCTTGTGCCCCACAAAAGCTGGAACTGCCATGTAGTAGCCATCACCTTGTAAAAAGAAAATAATTTAAAAAAAAATTATCTTTAATGCACTTGTGTTATTTATTAGCAATTTAAATACGTTTGCTAAGAAAATAAGGGGAAGCTGAAAATAGTTTACTTGAATAATTTAAAATCACATTGGAGAAAAGCAGCAGGAAGTGTACTTAGCAAGGAATAAACTTGTAGGGTTGGAAGTCAGATCAGTTTACAGAGGAGATGAGTTCATATTTCACTGGCAATTACAGTCATTCTTCCTTGAACTATCTTTTGAAGGCAAAACCATCTGGTTTTCAAATGGACGTCTGAAACATGCTGCTGTGCCTCTGTGGTCAGATTATTTCAGTACTTGAGCTAGCTCAAAATTCTTTCCACTGTCCTCTGCATTAATGACAAATTCACAAGGGAACTGACAGCTTATTTCCCAAGTCCTGGAAGACCAATGAAGTGACAGACACACACAAAGTCTTAAAGGAATAAAACATCTGGGGCCATAAATGAAGTCACAATCAGCATATGTAAGTTTCAGAGAGACAGGATAAGGCCAGGGTAAGGTTTTCCTGGAAGTGACAGCACAGAGAAGGGATTTAGGGAATTATGTGGAGCAGGAGAGAAAGGATTAGTGAAGAAAGACTAACATGGACAGACTCTTAAAAAAGAGGAAGAGAATGTGTGTGTGGGAACTGGTGTAAGCAGCCTGCAGGATCTGTAGGATCCACTGGTCACTACTGCAGCAACTTCTGCAACATTTCTGTGTCACGGGGTAAGAGAGATGCTTTCAAACAAACTCGTCCAGCCCCACCTTTTTATGTGCACCCACTCAGCAGTCCCACATTGCTGTCATGGAGCTGTTTCTCAAGTTACAGCAGGCTCCCATTGGTACCTGCTCATGTATTGGTTGTTCTTCAACAGGCCCCTTGCCCTTGGCTTATTCTGAGTTTGTCTTGCAGAGTTCGAGATTTCTGAGCAGTTATCCCAGTGATATTCAAGCCACGTGGGTGACTACATTGCCACATCCATCAAAATGACAGATGTGTGATTAAATGTCCTACCAGTCTTGGACAGACACAACAAGTAGTTAATAAGGTTTCCATTGCCTTGTAGTTTGCAATTCTGAACAGTTATGTTCTAATAATTTTTCTTACATTTTGATTTATTTGTGTTAAAATATATTGTTGATTACTATTTTCTATTGGACATTTCAAAGAAACAATATCCATTCCTAGCATCCTCTGCCTCTTTTCTTCTATTATAAAGATAACCCACTGATAGAAAAGAAAAATCCTGGATTCTGTTTCCCCTCCCCCCCTTTATATTGGAGGGGGTAAGCCATCAAATCAAAGCCTATCTAGATGGCAGATATCTGAATACCTCTATCTCGATCAGCAGGATTCCAGTCAAAGTCATCATCAGCATCTTGTTTCCAGTCACAAACCCCTCGACTGAAGCTGCAATCAACTGAAAAAAAGATTGGCAGAGATAATAGGAGCACTTAGGAGCATATCCTAAGTACTGTTAAATCATTTTGCTCTTTATTCATACAGTTATTAATGTACAAGTCATTCTAAAATTATAATCTGAATTCAGAGAGTGTTGACTGAGATGCAACAGCAAAAAATCAAAATATTATGTAGTAATGATTTCTTTAGCTCAGTGGTATTTTACTCACATCTGCACATGAGTTTATATGCTGTGACTTCTGTTTATCAATGGCCTGCAAATCCCCAAGTATAGGTGGAGCTGTTAGTATTGAACTCTAGCATCAGGAATTGCTTGAGATCTGCCAGCTTTAGAGCTCTCCATTCTCCATTTGTTACGCTGCTGTAGTTGCAATCAGCAACATCAGTTCTATCCTTTGAGAGAAACTGGCCTTCCATGAGAAGAATCCCTTACATCAGCACCCGATAATCCAACTACATGGAGCTGGGAATAGCCCAGATCAGCTGACCTTTAGAGCACCCTGAAAAGTGTGTCAGCCAGAGCACACCACAGCCTTCATGACTGTGCAGATGAAAAGCATCACACACACAAAGGGACACTGTGCAACGCAAGCATGACAGATCAGATTAAGAGTAATACATCAGCCTCTGAATTTCCCCAGAAAGAAGCATTCTTCTTGTTATTTTAATGTATTTTATCATGAGACAGAGACATGCAGTACATGGCATTTAGAGAGCTTTGTTGTCTAAATCCATTGTTTCTGAGACTACTGCTTTCTAAATTGGAAAAAAATGTCAACCAGCACATCATCATTTTGTTTGTTTAAGATTATTGTGTGCTATGCAAAATGTTTTCATTTCATAGACAATAAAAGCTACTTTATTTTTTCATGACTATGAAATTATTCAAGTGAAATTCAATTGCAAGTCAAGTTCTAATGTAGGGAAACTTTCTATGCATGGGTTATAAGCAGTAAAAGTATGCTTGGAAAAGGACACGTTGGAACTGGTAGCATAGTTTGGCCAGACACTGTCTCTAACGTGTTCACAAAATCTTTGGTTTATGTTAAAGGCTTTTGAACTGGTTCTGACTTGGCTAACACAGGTTGTCACAAAAAGATACAATACACAGGAAAATAAATACTGTATGATAAAAGTAAGCCACCTTCTTTCTCTGGTCTCAACACTGGAATTTTCCTCTGTACCAGGTGAGGGCCAAAGGCAGCTGCTTCTTTTACCTTGGGAGCTAGGGAAAACAACTTGTCAAGTACTGAGTCATCACAGAAACAGAGAATGGAACTTTATTCCTTTATACCAGCTGACATAATTTATGTAAATGAGTCAATATATGTATTTCCCACTCCACCACCAAACCTATATTCCTAACAGCAATTAGATACTCTGAATTTTAAAAATTTGCTTAAATTGCTGTTTTCTACAGCACTGAGCCTTCTAACCCATAAGCACTGGAGCTACAGCTCCACTGAATTACAGATTTACAAGGTCATAAAATGGTGATCTTTCTTCAGAGGCCTGATCTGCTTTCTTGCTATAATGATCAAATGAAATTGAGCTCTACCAGACAGCAGAGACAGAGACAGTGACTTGGCAGCAGTTTGCCAACCGCAGCCTCAAAAAATGGATAATGTCAGAGACTCTGTAAAAGTTAGGGCATCAAAGGCCCACAGATCTGCAGCCAGAGCAGTGATAGCTGGTGCTGACTGGAAGAGTCAGTAAAGCAGCACCAATGAATGTTAGGGGCATTCTCTGAGACACTGGTCTGAAAGAGGTCGTTACTCAAGAAGCATTATTTCTCAGCCTCAGAGACCAAGGGAAATCCTTTACTGTCTGGTGAGAAAGAGGATTCCATATTCTTGTTTATGGTAAGTAATCTCTAGATTACCATAAGTATTTTAAAATTCTATGATTAAGTTTTATTGTAAATGATTAATAGATAAGTGCACTCACTAAAAAAACAATCATAAGTCTCAACTTCTGTGTACATACCCTGTGTAAGTAACTAATCACACATGAGATAAGGGAAGGATCTGCTTTCACTGATATTCTATCATTTGCAAACATATAAGCAGGTGATACCTGTGATGTATTCATGACCACCTATGAAAACAGGAGGAGTTAAAAAGTGCCATTTTAGAGGAGTGAGGGAGAAGCCTTTGGATTACTGCTTACAGAATGTATTAGGGGAAAGCCTGAAACAACTGAAGTTCACTTTTCAGCCACATCCTGTGGGCAGCTGTGCTAAGAAAAGCTATGAAAATTACTTTTCCCTACTCAGCATTGCATCATATATGCATATGTCAAGTATTTAAAAAGTCATTATTTTCACATGGATGCACACTTGTTCAGCGGGGAGGTTTTTTTCCCATGAGTTTGACTGAGCTAGGGCTTTCATTTAAATACTCCAGCAGGCTCACACATACTCAGTTTTAAGAATATACTCAGAAGCAACTGCAATCCAGAGCCTCCTAGCACCATAAAGGCTATGCCATCCACTTAACCTTTCTTCTTCTTCAAAACTGTCAAAAATTGCTCTGTGTACACCAGTGAAAAAACACACTAACAAAGAGACCTGCAGGCACTTCCAGAAGTGCTGAATTGGAGAAGATTCATGCAATTTTATGAGCTTTCTGATGAATTTCCAGGAGCGTGTCGTCTCTTGTTGTCCTTGCAGCTTCCCCCTAACCCAGTCCATTGCTCAGATCACCTGGATAATATTCATACTTAAGGCAAGGATTAATATATATCTTTCTCCAAATTAATTTTTGTTTACATATACACATTTAGGAATAGGCACATCCAGATTGGTGTTAAGTTTACTCTCTAGCCGTAAACTTGGCCTTGTACTTGGTGAAAGAGGCTCAGACTGTGAAAACCTTTGCCAAAATGAAGACAGCTATTAAAATATGATCAGTTCTGGAAAGAGTGGAGTGATTTAACAGAAGACAACAGCTGCCAGAATGATTTATTTGTTAAGTTATTGAATTACACTTGAATTCACTTGAGAGAGATACGTGCAGGTGTAGCCATGTGCTATGAAGAGAAGAACTGTTATGGACAGAAAAAGAGTCCAGTTTTCTCTCCAAATCTATTTTTGTTTTCAGTCAGGCATTACAATCAGGTTTTGCACTCGCTGAAAGGTATCAGCTGCATATTATGAGAAACTGCAAGCTTCAGCTTACAGAAAGGCTTCAAATAAACCTTACTGCTTGAAAAGTGCCTATATTTTAATCAGATCATCCTCATGCTCAGCCAGGATCCAAAGTTTACTCCCTCATAAGTAATAGGCAGGAGTCATAATTAATCTTTTTAGCTCTTCTGCTATCAAGTGGTCTTGTAGAAAGGCAGGTCTCCTCTCATGGTCCCTAAGAATAGGCTCTCACCAACAAAAGCACACATATGTCCCACTCTAGGCACAGCAGAGTCCATCCTTCTTTCTGTACTGCAGATGCCCTCCCATCAACTTATATGCAGCAACAGCTGATATGTAATCTCTACATACAAACCCCTTCAGATCATGGTGCCACATGTCCTTAACCACAGATGTCATCAAACCCATTAAAAACAACAAAACCCAGAAAAACAGAGTGGACACTCTAAAAAAAAAATCAAGTAGAATAAAAGACGGAGTAAATTTAAGATGAGCTTCCTATATATATGGTATACCACTAGGTTGGACTCACAGGAATATCCCATTTCTCTGCTACCACGTCCTGCTCTGAAAGAATTACATTTGCCAGAAATCTGACATGTATAGCTATGAACTAAGCTGTGGTCTGAGCATTAATAGCTGACAGAGTGATGTAATTACCAGAAAAGAATGAGAGCAAACATTATGATTAACTGAGGGAAATCTCTTGTTCAGCATCAAGAGCTGTGAGGCCATAAGGGAAACAGTCCACTTTTAGTATTGCCAAGTACTAATCCCTCTTTATCATTCTTGATGCTACCAAAGGAAGTGTCTCTGTACAATGAAATGGCTGGCTACATGATACTACAGGAGCTCTAAGCATGATGCGAATTTCATAAACTGATGAAGTACAGAATATAGAATTTAGTTGCAGTTGGCAATATCATTCTGAATTACCAATGACAGCCAAAAAGCAATAAAATGTTAGAAACTGTCAGAATTAAGGCTGTGCTTAATGATTTCAGTGGAGCTTGAGTGTAGCATCTCTGCAATCCTTGCTTATATAACCAAGTACTTTGGCCCAGCTCTCTGTGTCTCCTCCCATATGCAGAAAGGGAACTTCTCATGTAATAAAGAGCTTTCCAGTACTAGGTTTACTCCCATTTTTATTAAACTATTTGATAATAATGAATAAATAATTAATGATGAATATTCATATCAATAAATAATTAGTCCATCAATAAATAAATACTCCTATTTCTTAAACTGCACCTTTCACAAGAGGACAGGTCCTTCCTTCACACTGGACAAGGCAAGAAACCCATGGAAGACATTAATTTGAAGTAGTTTCAAACTGTATCATAAGATACAAAAATATAAGAAAAAAAATCTAAGTTTTCATTGATGACCTTAATTTTGAAATTTCTTACATGTTGTGTGATTCACTTTGCTGTCTTTAACTATTGTGTGGGTTTTTTAAAAAAATAAATTGGTAAATAGCAATTCTCACAAAGGTCCAGTATTTTGGTAGTTGGGCCTATTTTAATAATTTCCATGTGCATATATTTTCCTTTTTTCCTACAATATTTATCTATGGTTCCCTATGTATTCATTATGTAGTATAACTACTATGATAAAATAATACATCAATTTAAAGAGACTTTTCTATTTTTTCTTAATTAACTACTGTTCCTGGAAGACAAACAATACCAATATTAATAATACAAAAGGCAGATGCTATGTGAATACTTAAGGGGATTATATGGAGGAATTTAATGTTGTAGTAAAAGAATCTGCTGAATAGACATCAGCAAAGAAAGGAAAAAATGTACAAATTCATGAGCTGTAAATTTGAGCTAATGATGTTCTCTGAAGGATCACTCAATATCATTAAAATTGAAAGTGTTTTTAAAGCCAAATGTTAAAGCAATTAAGTGCCTGAATCATGACTGAATTTTTATGATAACAAGGATCAAGTACTGCACATGGAAATTTAAAAGGAAGGAAAACACAGTTAAGCAATGTATCCTGAAATGAAAATGGCACAATGCTTTAAGTCCTTGAATCACAGCTGGTGTCAAACAAGAAAGCCACAGATAATACAGAGTTCACAAACTTAATGAAACTACATCCTGGGCATGCTACTATCTCTGCATGAAGCAGCACACCAACTCTCTGCCAGAATCCCCGAGCAAAATAAAATCTCTCTAACAAATTCAGCATATTAATCTCTGAGATCTATAAGGGAAAATTCTGGCCAGATGTGACAGGAACAAAGGCAGTATAGGCAAAAATACAGATAAACCACAGTGCTTTAATATTTTCAAGCAGTAATATTCATTCTTACTGCTGTCAGCTGTAGTGGTAATTATTATAGAAACAAGTAGACTTTGCCTCTGTGCCTAGCCCAGGTATATGGTGTTCAAATCTCCTGGTCTGGTTGGGAAGGTCCTTGAAAAAGAATCTCACCAGTCATCATGACAGCAATATATTATTTGGATTTTCCTAGGGACAGAGAATTTTCCCTGTGTGCCCTCACTCAAACAGAAGTCTGGAAAATTAGTGCATTCCAACTAGCGTAGCACAGAGTACTCAACTGGAAGGCTGCATAATTCCCCCTTCAGAATTGCATCAGTGTAGGGGGATACAGTATGGGTAAATGAAGGTAGTATAGAAGGTAATCTTATCCCCCAATG
>JAYDZK010000001.1:97128616-97149124 GCA_034509185.1 Euphonia xanthogaster | reverse complement strand
TAATCTTATCCCCCAATGAGTTGCAGCTGGACCAATTATTAAGGATTAGAAGCAGGCCTGATCTTAACAGGCCACACTTGTAGCCAATAAGAACAAGTGGTATAAAAGAATAGATTGATGGGAATTTGCTGGGAGTGGTGAGATGGTTGTTGTAAGGATCAGGATGTGCTTAGAGGAGCTGCTGGCAGGAAACATCAAGGAGGTATGAAGCTCTGGCAATATGAAATCCTTGTGCTATAATGATGATAGAACTTGTGCTGTCTAAGACAACACATCAGGTCCCATAGCCTGGTACAGGAGACTGTGTTCTCCTTGCATCACCAGGCAGAGAGAGCAGAGCCCTTTGTCCTTCTAACCAAAACCCAGGGTCACCCTGCCCTAGGGGTGGTATTCCTGGCAATCCTTCCTGACCTGTCCAAGCAGGCTGAAAAAGACACCTGTTCTGATGTCTGAACTCCATCCATCCAGTGTGTCCTCATTTGTCTTGCAATGGGAAGTGCAATACTTTCCTTTTACTGCAAAGCCTCTTCCTAAGCAGTCATCCCAAATCCATAATGTTTCATGAGGCTTTTCTCTCCCTTTCCATCTGCTTTTGTTGGACTTTATATTGTTCCTGTCAGTCTACCTCCACAGCCAGACCTCTTTAATAGCAGTGCTGCCCTTCAATTAATGGGTCATTCTCCCCATTTTGGTGTTTTCAGCAAACTTGAAACATGCCATTAGCACTCCCTGTTAATATTTGCAGGAAGGGAGGAGATTGGTGAGCAAAGTCCTGATTTTGTTCTGTTTATCAGCTTGTTAGCATAATTTGAGAAAGCAATATTAGTCTATATCCTTAATTTAAACTGAAACAGGCCAGTTACCACTGAAAACAAACAAAAAACATTAGGAGAATGCCTTTGGCAAGGAAGCTTGTATTCTCCACTGTATTAAGTGAAAAATTACATTTTTTCTTGGCTGTCTTACAGAATTACAATTACAGATCATTTTTTCCAGAGGACTTTAAAATTATCCTTCTTTTAAAAAAGATATACTTATCTCTCTTTCCAGGTTAAATAGCAATAAACTGAATGTTAACTTATTTTTTTTCATTTTATCATTATAATTTTAATTGTGATGGGATAGTATTTATTATTTTTCTATACTTTGGAAAGAGAATTTAATGAATGAAATATTGACAGTGTGTGTTCTTCATTGTAATTATTTTTGCCACTACCTTGAAGAATGTTTGATTGAAACAACTGTACTAAAAACCAGTTATAATGATAGAATCACTTGGGTTTGAAGGGACCTTAAAGATCATCTAGTTCCAATATGCTGTACAATTTCTTGCTGTGTTTTTCAAGGTCTTCAAACATATTTTCAAAAGCATTAACTAGAACCTAACCGTCCTATGATTCATTTTCTACAAGTAAATTCTGATAAAGTGTCTGTAATGTTTTGTGCTGATTTTTTTTAGTGTTTAGACATATTTCCATTGAAGCTAGACATTTAAAAAAAAACAAACTTACAAAATACATCCCCTCTAAGGCTTCGCTCATCAATTTGATTTTCAAAATCTTCCTTCTCTTCATCTGACTCTTCAGCCTCCTCTTCTGCTGCAGCTGCTAGTTCTTTCTCTTCCTCACTGTAGCTCCCACCAAGATCAGTACCACCTTCATAGTCCAGCAACTGCAGGTGGGTCTTAGAAGGTGGGGTCACAGCTGCTTCTGGGATTGCATTCTTGATTGTTTTATGCTTTTTCACACTGCTTTTTTGTGCAAGAAGTTTCTTAATTGTGTCCTTAGCTGTTCCAGGGCTTCTTGCAATTTCCTTCACTGACTTTTCAGGGATAACTAGAACCAAAAAGAAAATGGAAAATATTCATGTAAGGAATCATTCAGCAACGACAGTGTTTTTAAATGGGACTGTGGTGTCCTTTACAAGGTCCAGAGAACCTCAGAATTAAATTCCCTACTACGAGATGTAAGTTCAGTTCTGCACAGAACTGAACACACATGCACATGTTGAGCTCTGTACTACTGACAGCTCTGAGTTACAGTGAAAAGACTAAAGCAACCCTCAGAAATTATCTATTTGGACTCCTGTGTTGCATAGGAGTAACACAGGCCACAGAGACCCTTACTTAAATTATTTTTACACTGGAGCTCGGGCAAAAAAAACCAAAAGTCCTTCTTCAATTTTTGGACTAAAATTGTCCATGGAGATTGGATCCCCTCCACAACAACTGCAGCCTAATAATAATGAGCATTTTTCTTGGCTGTCTTTTGTGAACTTCTCTGGTCTAATTTTCCTTCCATGGCAGGCTGAAAGCTGAAATGGAGGATATTTTGAGAGGACATACATCAAGCTCCTCCATCATATTTCTTTTAGCTCTTACTTAATTGTAAGGGGTAAACACCAAAATTCAGAGAAGAATGCAAAAATGCCAAATTGTTACCATATTGCAATCCCAAGATGGACTAGAACATAAATGTAACATGTGCTGAGAATTTACCATTTTATAACTCCTCTTGGACGTGAAATACTGTATCTTATAGTTTGGTTAAAGTGGTGTTAATTTAATTATTCTGGAATTATCCTTTTGGATACTACTATCAAATGTTGTGCACAACCTTGTCATAAACGACAGAGTTTGAGTCTCTAATGTGAACTACCTAGAAAACAATGAAAGCTGAGCAGCTCCAGTGTGCTATAAAAAAGCTTTCATAAAGAGAAATGATTTTCATCAGTGGATGGGAATAGTGCTTCCCATCTTTGATTCTAAGTCAGTATTGGTGCTGCAGTGCCTATAGTCTTTTAGGATTAAGAATGATGGTGGAAGACAGCTATTTGTATTTCCCCCTGCTTCTGCTGTCTAATGATTACATTATCAGGGCAAGAATATGGTCCTATTTTGCTCCTCACTATGTATTTATGAAAACTTTATAGTAGTACTTTGAGAAAGATGGACTGGACTTGGAACCTTGGGTAGTACTATTTTCTCTGTGCCTCTTTTCATGGAGACACAGCAGAAGAAAAAATACCAGTAAATAAAATAGAACTGTGGTCTAGTAGGAAAATAGGAAAGTTCCCTGAATTCATATTCACTTCTGGAAAATACAATCCTATCACTGTGAATTTGTTACATTTCATTTATGGCAAGTGCAGCTACATGCTATTTAGT
This sequence comes from Euphonia xanthogaster, assembly GCA_034509185.1. NCBI lineage: Eukaryota > Metazoa > Chordata > Aves > Passeriformes > Fringillidae > Euphonia > Euphonia xanthogaster. The sequence goes on along the minus strand of JAYDZK010000001.1, from coordinate 97,145,958 downwards.
ATGTCAGGAAAGAATCAGACTCTTGATGTGCTTACTGTAGCATTTAGGTGGTTTTGAGATTGGCATCTGTTTACTCTAACAGCAATAAAATCAAAGTCAAACTTGAGGATTTGTTCTTCCTTCTTTTGGATAAAACTTATAGGCTTGCTTGTCAAATACTTGCAAATAAGCTCTTTACTAATATTCCACTAAGTATCCTCTGGAGGATGATGTCATGAAGGATGTAAGGTTCCCTAGGTCTAAACTCAGAATTCAGCAACAAAAATTAACAGGAAAGCTTCATTCCAAACAAATTTCCTCTTGACTATCGGTAACAAGAAACTTTTAACAGAGAGGCTATGGGGATTTTCAAGGCTACAGGACTGACTGCTCAGCAAACCTGAACATCTGCTTTTAGTTTCTGCTTTGAAGTTTTCCTCATGAAATGGAAAATTCTTACAGTTCAACATAATAACCTCTGTGGTGTCAGAAAACCAATCTCCTTGTGTGTGCAAAATTTAGCAGAATGGAAAATCAACTGACAGGAGTGACAAAAATAGGGGGGGTGAAAAGGTATAAATTCCCATGTGCTTGCAGACTCCAATTTGCTGCTGCACTATGAAAATCTCCATGCTTGTGGAGACAGACTCTAGACACTAGGCATATTTTAGGACACAGAACTAGTCTCCTTCCAACTTGCATTCATTTTTAGAGTTGCCAGAGGTGTAGATTTAAGGCTTTTTATATCTAGCCATAAATTGCAGGAGGACTAATGCCATGTAAGGATGCACCACCTTAAACTCAGACTGTTCTTTTGAATCCATGGCCTGGGGACTTGCCTGAATGACCTGCTCTGGGGTGCTACACCTGAGGCAGTGATTTTTCAGGACCCTTTGCCTCAAAATATGTAGATAAATGCAGACATGGTCACAAACATTTGTGCGCTTAACTGTCTGTGACTACAGAGAATATTGGAAAAAGGGCAAAGAAATGTGGTTTTTTTTGTATTTTTGAGCATTCCACCTCAGTTCAGCTCTTTCTCACCTACCTTTGATCTGGAAGCATGCAGTTTCTATATATTGCCCTAATATGAAAATATCTATCTCAGTTTTCAAAGGTATTTACTTTCTTTGAATTAGAGAGAATTAAGGCCAGAAGTAGAAAAAACAAAGACGATCTAGTGGCTGAGGGCTAAAAGTAAAACTTTTCTGTCACCAGAAAAACTCACAGAAATTATACAAAATTATAAACCTGCAGAAATAGATTGGTGTAGGATGTCTAATGACCAAGTTATGAAAGTTGAGTTGAAAAAAATACATAAAGAGTATATGCCAGCACATTGACTCTGTGTGGCATTGTGTAAAGGGAAGTACTCAGGGGATGATACAGGAGAGGGACAGACAAGGGTCTGTTTTCCTTCCACACACCCTGTGACTGCAGCTGCTGCTGGCCCTGACCATCCAGGGGATGCAGTAGGAGACAGCTTGCTCTGCACTCCAGCAGGCACCCCACTGCTTCCACCCCAACACCTCAGAGCATTTAAAAACCTGGTGAGAGACAAGCCTGGGAGACAGGATTTGTAAGCCATTCTTAGCTCCCTTTATGGCTTCTCTATACAAGAGTTGAAGAAGTGTTGAGGGAGACAGACAACAATCTGTCTGGAGTCTGTAGATGTGAGTAAAGATTAGATCAGCATGACATACTTCCAGAAATCATACTTAAAGTTATCAACCTCTTTTAAATATTCTTAAGCAAGTCTGAAAGCTTTCACAGGTTAAAAGACAGATTCTGGGCTATTATTTTCCTCTAAGCACCATGGAACACTATCTACCTGTATGTGATGCTACCCTATTTAATTTCTAAAATTTTTACTGTCTTATTTAGGGAAGGATACTTTGAGAAATCAGGGCAAGTTTGTTACACTGGACTGTGCTTAATACAGGATTACACCATCCAGCAAGCCATCTAGTAGGAAAAGTGTGGTGACAAAACCCTAAGTGTTTACTCACTGAAGAGTAATAGCAGTATTTGACTCCATACTGAATTAAACTTTAAGAATATCACCAGCGATATGACAATCATAGAAGCTTTGAAACTTTATTATGTCAAACCAACCTTTCTCAGGATTGGCAAGTTAATAAGAAAGCAAAGTTATATATAGGGTCTTAGGGTTATCCTATCAGCAAAAAATGAATGAGTAATACAAGAGGCAGAGAGAGAGCCAACATGAATTTTTATTGACACTTAGATACCCAGCAAAGCATAATGAAGAAGAGTAACCTCTGCCTCTAGCTGGGCAATAACAGGAGTGTCATTGTTGAGCTCCTTAGAGTGATACCTGTAGACTTAAAGATAGTAATCCTTTTTCCTGTTATTTTGTAGGACCAAAAAAAGTGAATCAAAAATAGGTTCTTGTTTTTTCCCCCAGGAATCTTAATTGCTTATGGAACCTTTTTCTTAGTGAGACTCTATTCTTAAATAAAAGTTGAATACACATAAAAGCATGTGGCAGGGGAAATGTGGGTTTTCAATGCACAGTAGGAAATCAGGAAACACATGAACCTGAGAACAGCAACAGATTGCAGCAAGATAGGGGCCAGATGTTGAAAAGACTAGGACCCTTTTAGGGATTGTTCAAATGGATCCATCTCTATGGATTCTCAAACGTGTGCTACAGACAGCTCAGAAATGGTCTCCAATGTTTCATAGATACAGGAGTGTTAAATGGCAAAAGGGTGCCTTAATAACCACAGGTCATATCCATACCAGCAGCAGTGTTTGCAGCCTGACGTTTCAGCAGCTTTCTCCAAGTCAGTGTATTGACATACAAATTGAATGAAAGAATTTCCACCACCTTCTTTACAAAGGTGAATTGTATTTTATGTCACTTATTAGGTTATTTGGTAGCATGAGATGTAGCCACAGGAATTTCATTATAAGCAATGCACTTAATTGCTTTCCTTTAATAATCCTAAAATTAGGTTGTATATTAAAACAGTTTTCAGTTTTTGAAAAAAGCAAATACTGCTTCCATGGTAGCCAGGGTTTTTTATACTGGGGACAATTGATGTTAAGAACTAATGCTTCCCTGTGAAAACAGGATTCCATCTCTGTGGGAATAATTATGCGGAGTACTGGAGGCTTATTTAAGGGAGTTTTTGTTCAGCTGCAGCACAAGCCCTGCTGGGAACTGGAATGGGCCACAGGAACTGTAGCCATTGTCATGAAAAGAAGTGTGAAGCTACGGCCTTCAGCTCCTAAATGCCCAAGATGGTGTCCTCATCCCATTAAACCCCATTGCAAATGTTCTTTTGGCTGCAGTGAAGGCAAAGCTTTTCTACAATTGCCATATGACATGGAGAACACTTAGTGTTTCACTGTTGGCTGGTACATCCAATTGTTTGTGTCACTGTTTGAAAAAAAACATTTTCCTCAGTACCAAGACATGTCCTGCCCTCAGGAGTTACACTGGTCAGATGTTCTTGAGGATTGCAGTAAAAGTCAACTATTGAAACATTCAGAGCTAAAAGAAACTCCTCCACTTCCCTTTAAAAGAAAAGGTATATGTGTGAGAATTACCACCAGAGAAACCAGTCTGTCACAGACATATTTTATGAAAAATCCTTTTGCTAGGATTTTTTTCTCCTGAGAAGCTGAGAGGCCTCAGAAATGAAATGTAAACAATGATTATCTGCTGCTGTGGAATGCAACAGGTGCATCTTTGATTGGCCTCATGTGGTTGTTTCTAATTAATGGCCAATCACAGTCCAGCTGTCTTGGACGCTCTGGTCAGTCACAAGATTTTATTATCATTCCATTCCTTTCCTATTCCTTGCTAGCTTTCTGATGAAATCCTTTCTTCTATTCTTTTAGTATAGTTTTAATATATAATTTTCTTTTAATATAATATATATACATCATAAAATAATAAATCAGCCTTCTGAAACATGGAGTCAAGATTCTCGTCTCTTCCCTTGTCCTGGGACCCCTGTGAACACCATCACACCAGTCTCTATTTAGCATCTCTACATTTCAGAGTTCACCTACCACTGACTGTATTTTAATTTTCCTTGATTGTTGTTTACCACTTTCTAGCTAGCCCCTCAACTTTGGACCTGCCTGTGGCTCTGATTGCTCTCATTACTGTATGTTAGTCTTCTATTCTCTCTTGTAATAAATCTCTTTTCCATTTAGTGTGTTCTATTCACTTTATGAATTATGAATCCTTTCTCTGCTAAACAACAAATGGATTTTGATAATTGGAAGTATGACAGGAGGAAGTAGGCAGAGGGCAAACTATGTAAGAAAAACACCTGTGAGAAGATAGGAATCATTTGAATTCAGAAATAATTTTTTACAGGGCTAGACCTCAAAAAAAGTCTCTCCATAAGTGAAAAAAAAATTGTTATTTATATTTAAGCAATCATTCTTGTTGTTTTTGCTTGATGAAAAAGTATTTTATACATAGAATTAGTCAAAAAGAACATTCCCTGGAATTTTTACCTTCTCATTAAAAAAAAAAGGCAAATAAATGAAAAAAAAACCCCAAAACCAAGAGATTATTTTTCTCAGACATGTATTTGTTTAACATTTCACCTCTGGTACATTTTGTTTTTACAAAACCATACCAAGATATGTCATGTCAGTTTGCTTTGGTATCTAGTCAAATGCATTCTTCCATTTCAGTGAGCTGCAGTGACATATCACAAGACATGTGGTATAGCAACGAACCTGGCTCATAAATTGAATTTGAGTAGAAGAATGCTCTAAACAGCTCTGCTGTGGTAATATATGTCCATATCAAACCATTCAGTAACAGTCAGATTTTTGTGTATTTTTATGTATTTTTGCATGTTAAAAGTCAACATTTCTATACTGAAAGTTGAAGCTTAATACAGTGGTGCTCTCCTGTGCAGGCCTGGGAGTTGGACTTGTGGGTCCCTGGCGAATCAAAATATTCTGTGAAAATATTAATTTATCAGTGTGTATTGTAAGTTTCAATTGCTACCATAATGGGAGTGGGAACATGAACAAGAGAGGGACTCAGAGAACATCTGTGACCATGAAGTATAATCATAAGACATAGCTGATCAAGCATTACTTGAAAAGATTTATGTATTATGTAGACTTCATCTGCTACAGATGAAAACTTTTTAAATGTTTGAGAAGAGGTCAAGTGTCCTCTTGAGGAAAACATCTTTAATGATGTTGCAGGAGAATCATCTGCCAGGATTAATAAAGGCATAAATTAAAAGGTTCATTTTAAATATAAAGACAAGGGCAGCCTTTCTTCCTTTCTTCTTGAAGGGTCACGTTCAGTTAAAGTGGGAAATGACATCTTTATAGGATGTCTTCCATATTCAATAGACAAACAAAGTGAAAACAATTTAACAGAGGAGTCATAGCTTTTCTCCATTTTCTCATTTTTTGTTAAGTTAGCCTTCTGGGAGAGACTGCCCATCCCTCCAAGGAGCTAACCTTGGGAATTCATTGAGAAGTCACAGTAGATTTTTTTAAACTATTTTCTCTGTTTCTTCAAGATAAATTCATTTCTCTGTTCTACTTGCAATTCCTAGAGATGAGACTTGAAAACTTACAGGCAAAATTAATTTGAACAAGGGATACTGGTATTGACTATGAGTCATGCAGTTAATATATTATTTTGAGGAGAGGTCTTGCTTTGTTGGTATTGCAGCACTGTTTAGCATGACTTTTCAAGGCTGATCATTCAGCCTTGTAATGATCAATTATTGGAGAAAAACAACACAGCACTATTCCTGCCATCCAGTGGTACTCACCAGCACAATCAAATCCACTTCCTCGGTAGCCCTGCTTACATTTGCACTGGAAGGATCCCTGGGTGTTGAGGCACTCTGCATGGAGGTTGCACCTGTGTGTATTTGTCACACATTCATTTACATCTGGGGGAAGATATAAACGCTTCAGTGAAAGCTGTGTTGAAACCCAAGGCTCCTGACAGCCTGTTTGTGCCACCCATCTCATCCAGGTACTGTAAGCACTAATGTTACACCAAGCCAGTGCAGAGACCATCAGAGGCAGAAGGATCCACACTAGGACAGAATGCTTGGTGTCAGCTCCAGATGCACAGATGCCGGCATATGCATCCAAAGAAAATATTCATCCCAGTAAAGACAAGGTGAATGCAGTGATTTCCTGACTGAGGACAGGATTCAAACTACAGATTGCACACACTCTTCTATTAACAAAATGCACAAAGCACCAAGAGACTGGGTGACAACTGTTAAAAAAGAGCTCACCAAAACATTCTCATTCTCTCATTCACTGTAGAAAGGATGCAATGGAAAGTAACTCTGAGCATGCCAAGATCTTTAAGCTACCTCTCACATTCCAGCATACATATGATGCTGGTTGAAAAAAAATTAAAATAAGGAAAATTCAGTAGAAAACACTACATTCAACTCACAGCAAAATATACAGGCACCAAGAGTATTTGATTTTGCTCTATTACAAAGATGTTTCTGATTTATCCCGCATGAAGGAGTCATGTTGGTGCACAAATGTTTGTGCCACTCACATTTTATCCAGACTGCATCATTTTTAGCAGCTGTCAGGTCCTCTCATAATGTAAGTCAGCAAACAAGTAGCAGGAAGACTGACTCAAAAGTATGGTGTGTCTGAAAGTAAGATTTAGGCTTGCAAATAAAATCCTCACTACTCAGACCATTTCAATTTTTCTCCTGTGCACACATATTGTATGAGAAAAGAAAATATTTTTACCACTTGAAGTCTCTTAGGGTTTGCAGGCATGAAATGCAAGCCTAAGTCTCCAAACCTGCCTTATGATCTTCCTCCCACTCCTCCCTTCCAATATCAATTAAATATAAACAAATCCCATTAATTGTCTTTTTTATGCACATGTATTAGTTCCAACACTTACAGGCCCTTGTGTAGTCAACAGCTTGAACAATACTCCTGCAGAACCTGCTGCAGTAACTTTTTTGCTGTTCTTCCAGCATTCAGTGAATGGATTGAAAATGGAGTTAAGGGTGTTTTGACATTTGTTTTAACACCTGAGCATGTCAAGATAACTTTTTGCCTGTATTTATTTTTGTTAGGGAGAAACTTGGTCATGCAACAGAAACCTGAAAAATAATTGAAACCTACTATTGTCATTCTTTCTGTTCCTCAAGTTCTGTTCAAACCATCCAAATAACTGTTTTTACAGTCATGAAGACACTTACTTCACATTCCTCAATAATGACATGAAAAAAGGAAAAAAAAATAGTGGGACTGTTTATTCTTCACAGTTTGAAACCAAGACAACAAAAAACGGTTCTTTAATTAAACCTTTACCAGAACATTTTTTTAATCAACAGTTGCCAACTTAGAACAAGCTCTTGCACACCTTGACTTGGCACAATGAGGCAATTTAAATTGCAAGTGCCAGTGATTTGGTTTTTCAGAAGGCTACAGAAAAAAAAAAAACAGCGAAAAATTCAAAGTCCCATCAAGAATATTCTTAGTGTGACATCTTCTACCCATTTCTGAGGCAGCATCCTCAGGACAGGACAATGTGCTGGGGGCAACCACAGGGAAGATGTGCTCTGTGGGAATCAGAAGAATGAAGAAGGGACATGCATGGGCTAGCTCCTACCTGCACAGCTGTAGCGGCCACTGGTGTATTTCAGCTCATATCCCAGCTGGCACTTGCAGTAGAAGCTTCCAAATGTGTTGACGCATCGGCGGTTGTACGAGCAGACAGCTTTGCCAGTGGAGCATTCATCAATGTCTGCAGCAGGAGAAGGGATGCTGGTCAGATCCATGAGAAGGTAAAATAGGAAAAAACTCACTGGGATTTGCATGGGAGTGATTTGTTCTTGGCTATCACAAATAAACGTACTAAATAAGTCTTATAATTTCACATTTGGTGATGGCTTTTGCGTGTGTTCTTATGAGTGAAGCAGTAAAATGTGAACTAACTTTATGGAAGAACACAGTACCAACTATTATAACCAATGATTTCTTCATCACAGGAAACTCACAGGCAATGTTGAGGGTTCTGGAGAAAAATTAAGAAGTTTGTATTGTGGGTCGCCACAACAAAAGAAAGCCCCATCCAAACAAAATGCCCAAATCCTATAATACATTATGTCAGCAGGGCAGCTTCCTGCAGGTAGAGCACAGTAATTAATGGCTTCATACCAACAGGGAGAAATCAAATCTGTTGATGCCCTAAATCATGTCAAAAAATTGAATTATTTACTGGGGATGAGAGTTATCCAAAGAATTACATGGTCAATAGTTCAAGAAAAATGATTTTAAAAAAATATTAAATTTTACATTACACTGAGAGCAACAAGAAGCATTATTTAAGCCAGCGAAGAGGGTTAACTACTTCCTAACCTTTCCCCAGAATCTTATGGCTTCAGGGATCCTGCAGAAAAGAAGCTGAATGAGCTCTCTAACCATACCAATGCATGTCTTTCCATTTGGTCCCAGCTGAAGGCCACCTGATGGACAGAGACACTGAACCTGACCTTTGACTTCTTCACATCCATATTGGCAATTGACCATGTCACATGTCCTAGAACCTGAAAACAGGATTTAAAATAACAAGAAGAGTAAAGTTCTAGGCAGGAATAATACAATTTTAAGTTAGATATGCATAAACACAGAAATTAATCAGAACAACAAAAATCCATTCATTACAAAGAAAGCTGTTTATAAATTAACATATAAAAAATTCAGGAGTCCATACAAACAAAACTCTGTCACCAATATAGAAGCTTCCCCAGGCCTGGAAAATCAGGTTGGCTAAAAAAGCAGAATGCTTTCCATTTCATGCTGGCTTAAGACAAAGAAGATAGGTATAAATACCTATTTTCCTAAGTTTAGATAAGCCTTAGATCATACAGCAAAAGTTTGCAAGAACAGTTTTCACCAACTGTCAAAAGCATATTAAGACTGATAAAATAAATCAGTGGTGGAGCACAGAAAGGAAAAGCAAGGAATAACGGCATGAAATTCAGCACAGTAAAAAGTAATCTGCATTGGTGTTTTGCTTGAATACGTTCAGTCATCCTTATTCAACAGATGAACTGGCAGGAGTATACACTGAGATCATACTAGCTGTTCTTCATCTGAAGCAACTATCAAAGACTTTTACTTCTATCAGAACCAAAACACCTCCAAAGACCAAACGGTAAGTATGACCTAGTTTACTTCACCCAGGAACTACCAAATAGGAAGCCTCTTTCAGCTGTGACAGTACCAGAGAGCAGGGGCAAAGCCCCTATCCTGAATAAACTACATCAGTTCATCCCAAGAAGAAAATCTGCTGGGATTAGATGTGATTAGATGATCTTGGTGTGCCTGTTCCATCAGCTCTGTTACTTACTTGCACATGTGCCATCTGGCATGAGCATGTACCCGTTGAGACAATAGCACTTGTAGCTGCCGTGTGTGTTCATACATCTGTGCTCACAGGGACGTGGCTTCAGTCCACATTCATTGAGATCTGCAGAAGTCATTGGAACTGAGTGAGAGCTGGGCTTTTATACATATATTCGTGCATATAGGTGGATAATATTGCCTAATGTGTGGAGTTCCCCAGAGTGAAATCATCTGGATGGAAAATAAGCCAGCCCCTTGCAAGACAAGAGTTGAGCAGACCATCTGGCTGAAAGACTGCTAGTAAAACCAACATACACAGACCTCTACACTTGAAAAGTTAATGCAAACTCTGGCCACATCTGGCAGCTTGTTAGGAAGAAGTGGAGGGGTGGAGAGAATCGTAGCTAATCTTTTTCTGGGAGTTTTTTTAATGGATTTTTTCTGATTCTAGCCCTCCGGTTGACCTCTGTATTAGAAAAGCAAAAACACAAGACTAAGAATAGCAAAACAGTCTGAGATAAAGTGAAACAAAGATTTTTACTTTAATTTTTCTGAGCTACACACTGGCCCCAAGGTTATCAGTAGCACAAATGAAATACAATTTATGATAATTGACTTTAAAAGGATCTCAAAAATCTCAAATTCCTGAGAATCAAACATCCTAAATCCTTCTCAAAATCCAGGATTTAAAGGCTTTTCGGAAACAAAATCAATTTCAAATTCCCAACATCCATCCTTCACAGAGAGAAAATGAGAATTCTAAAATGTTTATTTGTGTGGTATAGGGTGAGCAGTGCTGACAATGATATTTGGCCTATGACAAGGGGACAACATCTGTGTTTTTTACTTCCATGACCTGACACCCCTACCTCTTGTAGTGATTAGTAAATAGATGGAACTCATTTACAGAATGCACCAGCATATGCAGCCCATTAAATATGTGTTTAACAGCACATATGAGCAATAACATAATTTCAGCAAAGGTGAAGCTCTCCAGTCAAGCACTGAGCTTGTGCAACTCCACTTCCAATGGGAGAAGCATCTGTTCTTCTGTCACACCCTGCAGACCACAGGAACAAAATCTCCAGGCCATTCAAGCATAAACTTTGTGGAGGTGCACAAGTGCTTGTTACAGCTCAGTCCAGGGAAGAGAGAGAGTTGCATTCTATTATTCCCACAGGGTCAGTTTGAAAAATGACAACCTGTCTGCTTGCAAATCACACTGGATTTTTGTGCTACTGTGACTCCACTAAATAACTAAGACTCTCTTAACAAAGAAACTACAGAGCACACTAGAGAACAAAAGTTATTCCACTTAGACCATACATTTTCAAAAGTGCTTATCTGTACCTATCTCTCACAATGCACAGATAGCATACACAGCTCTAAAAAAGAACCTATGGAGATAAGGCTAATTTAGCTCAGACTTGGTGGCAGACTAATACAGTCCCCTTATCTCTGTTATTTTAGTTAGCTCATGTTGAGCTTGCTCAGCAGGACATTCTGCTGTAAGGACAGACCAAGGCTACATCTGCCAGTAAATTAGAAGTGGGTATTAACACTCCTGGCTGATGGAACATGAGCACCTATACAGCTATACTGTTGAAACAAACAGCTCTTGGACACTTCTGGCCTGTGCCAGCCACCACCCCACCGAAAAAAATCCCGCTCCTGCTTCAGAAGGTAGAAAAGCCCAGGAGCTAGCGGGGAGTCTGTGCAGTGCTTCCTCCAAGCCTCAGTCTCGGAACCTGCTGAAGTGCACAGGACTGATCAGGTTGCCTATGGAGAGCATGTCAAATGCCCATGGAATTACTGCACAGAAAGCACCTAAAAGCTGAGGGCTTCTCTGTTGCCCTTTAACAACATTTCAACTGCCAAATAATTTTTGAAATTAAACTTCTGTGTTTAGAGGCTGAACTTGTAAATGGTACTTATGTATCTGTTACACATAACCACAGCTGCTGTTTCCCTTTCCTCTCTAGTGGTACTGAGCAGTTAGCTTCTTTCCCTGTGAGAAACAGCAAAAGATGGATTTTTCCAAAATACTTAATAGCACATCTTTAGGGCATATTTTTTGAAAGATACTGTGTAATAAATGGGCTGTTTTGACTGTAAAAAAAGTGTGTTTAGTGTGTCAATGCAATATTTTCAAGCAAAGTCTGCAGGAGCTTAGGAAGGTAGCGAGGACAGACCTGGTCATTTGTGTGGCCTTTATGTCATGTGTCCATCATAGCACCTACAGTTCACTCATTTGCCTCTCCATGCACAGTGACCTGCTCCTTTTCATCTAATCCAAGACAGGGGATATATTTTAGAACAGGAGGAAAAAAATGAGTTCTTACCAATGTGTTAATTGAAATATTTCCATGTTGAATTCCAAACTTATGGGGCGAAAATGGTGCTTTTGAAGTTTCTGAAAATGCAATTCTAAGGACTCCCAATGGTGGTTCTCAGAAATGCCATCGGCATATACAAACAGCCCAGGCAGATTGATAAATTACATATCTACCATATAATTGCAAGTCTTTCTGACTAGAAGATTAAGTTAAAAAGAAACATGGGCTGCTAGTCAAGAAAATAATATGGGTTCTGGAATTGGCTTCCATCTCTTCTGATATCTTCCTATATAATCTCTCCATGCCTTAATCCTCTGACTATAAACATGAGTTAGCCCTTGTCATCAGCTCATAGGAGATAAACAATATAGGTTCAAACTTTTGTCTGCTGAAGGAGGCTTAGAGCTTGTCTGGGATGCTGGAGATGCAAAAGCCTTAAATTCTTAATTTCTTCTACATAAACAAGAAAACGTCCTGGTTTACTGCTTTGGAAGATGACAAAAACCATAGTATAAGATAAGGAAACAGAAAACCAACAGTCTCCTTTCTGGAGCACATGTACAGACCTTGATTACAGGTTTTCCCTGTAAATCCAGGGAAACATTTGCATTTGTTTGGTCCCATGCACTCGCCATACTTGCAACCATGTCCACAGGTAGCTGGTGGAGTCAGGCAGAGAAAAGAGAGAGAAAAATAAAAAGTTAGAAATATTCCATTTAAGAATTTTGCCCTGCTTGGTTGCCTGAGAGGTTTTGCACAAGTTCAGCATCTTCCACACCCCTCTCTGTAGTGTGAGCACAGTAACTACTGATTAACATTAATTACAAGAATTTGGTTTTTCCCAGGCTTGTAAAGACAAAAGGTCTCTCCCTCTTTTTTTTTTTTTCCTTTTGTTTTTTTTTTCTGCAGTGGTTACAAGCCATATTTAGTTTTGTACTCTTGCCTTTTTCCTTTTTTTAGGAAGCCTATGTGAGAAGCAGCTGACCAGCAGCTTGAATTGCTATGCTTGGCATCTGGAGCAGGACAGAGGCAACAGCACTCTCCTAGAGCCAAAGGAGACACATAATCCTATAGCAGTTTACAGTCTTGGAACTCCTCAGTTACAGCTGAGGAATGTGTCTATCCCGTGGTGAACATCCAGAGCACATCTGTCATCAGGCAACTGTCCTTAGCACACATCCCAGGAAGCATATTTGCATCATGTTTACAATAATTTGAGAGGGCTACATTTAACCTGGATGCATTAAAAAGCAGCTCTAAGTCCTCTGGATCATCAATCAAAAATTAAATGATGACTTTTATAAGTCTTAGGGCTCCTGAAATCACTTTAATTGTCAGCATGGGGGTTATTCAGGAAGAGCAAACCAAATATGCATTTATATCAGGACTGCCTCTGAGAGAAAGAGTGTGCACCAGGATGTGAATCTCAATTCCTTATGTAGTTAAGCTGATCTGCAAACTATAGGAAAGTTTAGTTACTATATAGTAAAATTAATATTAAAATTCATTTTTCAGAATTCAGGATCTTCCCTCCATTAGCAGATACATTCAGATGTACTGAAGGTACTAACTCTGCAGACTGAGGCATTTTTCAACACTTCTTCCAGCCCTGAAAGCAATGTGGCACACTGCAAGACCAGCTTGTTCCTCTAGGATCCAAAGGATCCCTGCTTGGGATGTTCTCCCATGGGATGGACACGTTTCTCTTCTGTAACTGAGACTGCAAAAGACCAGCTTGCAGTGTTAGCACTGAAGCAGAGAAAAACACCACATCTGGATTTACAATGCAGAATTACATTATAGGTAGTTTAAAGTGATTTGCCAAAGAACAGTCTTCAAATTTTATGAAAACCTATTGCTTTAAGACAAGACAACTTATCCCACTGGCTAATCAAAAGTTACATTTGCCAGTTATCTCTCCAGGTATTAATTTGCATCAAAACTAAAGTGCAATTAAGCAATGCAAGAAATACGACAATAATCCCTTTTTCTTTTTTTAAAATGGCATATCATATATACAGAGCAGAGACATTTTACATCTTTCCCTTTTAGCATATGGATTTTCAGCAATGAATAATCTTAAGCCTCTATACAAATTCACTAGGTATAAAAGGCCAAACTCTCTGGGACAACAAGTGCAACATCTGAAAAAGATCTAAAACATATATTTTATGATTTTGTTGTGTTTTGCCTAAGTACAATTGGAGAGAGAGATTCCATACTGCATTTTTCTTGGGATATGTAGACCTTTCACAAATTAGAAGTGTTCTAAGAGTCATTGTCTCTTCATTAAGCAAATTATCCACAGACCAGAATGCTGGCTGGCTACCCAAGCTCAAGTCAGGGGCACTTATTGCTTGAGTTTTATTTGTATTTTTAGGAAATTAAAACCCTCTGTTTCTCAGAGGCTGTGTAATCTGAAGATAAAGGATACCAGCTGATATGAAATAATTTTAGGGGTCCTTATGTAGCATTAGAAAACACTGCATTTATGGCATGTACTCAACAGCTGTAACAGTGTAGCCACTGACCAGGGCTGTGCAGGAGGTTAGAACAGATGGTGCCTTCTGGATGTAAGAATTTCTGAATGTGCAAGTTATGGTTTGGTGTTATTTACCCAAAGCTCTGCTTTTTCTTGAGGAGATGATCTCTCAAGTATGTTTTATTTGGTCTCTCACAGATTTGGAGATTTCACTCCTCAGTTTTCCCTCTGTAACTTCTGGCAGACATGTAAGAAACCTCCTTATTAGTACCAAGTACACAGCAGCAGAGAGGAAGCAAGCAGAAAGTTAATGTTACCTTCACAGTGGCCCTTGTTCTTTCTCCAGCCAGGACAGCAATCCCACCTGGAGCCGTAGCGACACACCCCAGGCTGGCTCAGAGCCCCCAGCTGCCCACGAGCTCTCGAGCTGTGTAAGGAAGGACAAACACTAGCTCCAGCAAGAAAATGCTCTAGTCTATTCCTCTGCATACTGCTCTGTACAATGTTTTATCCACTCTCAGACATTTTCATTTCCCCAAACCTAGAGTAGTGCTACTAGACAGGAATGCAAGCTTCCATTTGATCAGAGAAACTGGGACGATGGAAATGTTTCACCTGCAATAAATTAACTGTGCAAGGCAAACACTTTCTAATGAGAAACACGGAAAGGCAAAAATTACAGCCAACTCCCTTGCTAGAATGAGTCATCTTAATGTCAGTGAAGTCAATAGGGCTGCCTCAGTTTGAGTCACATGAACAACTGGATCATATGATGCCATAACTGACAGCACTATTGCCTCGGATGATGAAAGACTGATTCTATAGAAAAGCATGCTAAGAACATCAGTCAGACCCATAAAAGCTAGTGACTTACAGGCTCATAGCCACTGCATGCATGCAGAGTGATTGCATAAGTCCTGACAGTTCCAGGCACTCTGGTTGCATGAGACTCCCTGACCATACAAATTAATGGTAATTTCACCTGCCAATAAGCCCATGGGGTTCAACGTCGTTGTGCAGATCAACAGCTGCAAGAGTTGGAAAGCCTCCCATATAATTGCCAAAATTATAAATCTGATGGAAATTCACAAATGTGTAAATCTTCTAGACCTCCTCTGTGCTTCTATGAGTGCTGTGGCTTTAGTTCTCTTCTCCCTCTGCTTGCTGTTACTTAAGTTGTCCACCACTACATGCCTGTCCCCTTTATAAAATTCTTTCCTTTATCCAAAATCCTCTGTCCTCATTGCTTTATCCAAGTCATAATTTAAAATGCATTTTCTTCAGAGAGTCCAAAGTGTTGGTTTTGACCCTGAAAATTCCTGTTTGGTGAGAGCTTTGTAGTAAGTGTTCCTGAGGGGGGACAATATACTGCAACAGAAATCTCACAGTGGGAAAAAATGAGAAAAAAGCCATCAGGCATGAACTTTTGCATTTTTTAGTCCCTCTCACCCATGAAGAATCAACACCCATCAGCTTAGCTATTTCTATCAGAAGTTCAGCATTTTAAGAAAAATTTAGAAAGAGGAGATTCTTTCAGGCAGACCCTTTCTGGGAGAATGTCACATGAACCTTCCTAGATACAGGGGAAGAAGTAATGTAGACTAGAGGCAAAGGGCACTTCTGATCCCTCCTTGTCTGATATTCCTGTAGGAGTTCAGAGGAACTACCTAAAGCACCTGACTGAGATGGCTGGATTTATCACAGTCTGCTCAGTGTGCAAAAAAATCCTGGCCTTGAAGAATCTGCAGCCAAAATATGTGACTGAAAAAGAAAGGCAAGAGAAGGCACACTGTGCAGGTCAGATCACAGTGCAGTGGAAGAGTGCTGTGTGAAGAACTCTGTCCTCTGAGAGGCAGCACTGGTGCTAAAGGGAACAAGTGGCTACTTAGCAGTCCAGAGTGCCCAGGGAGGAGAGAAGTAATTGATTTTATGTGGCTGTGGTATTGTTGACAGCATTATGAGACATTTAGCAAAGAACAGTGAGGATATATAGTAACCACAACAACCCAGGACCGCCTGAGTTGAGGAGACTGAAATAAAGAGCTACCTGCATTAGCTGTCACAAGGTTGCTGTGAGCCATAGCACCATTTTAAACTAAGTGGGACTAAGTTGCACTGCTGCTGTAACCTGTACTGCTGTTATGGTTTAGGAATGGTATTCCCCAAATGAGTCCCCCCACCAACTGTCTCCACAATCACATGCCACCCTCTCTTGCTCTCCCAATTTCCCCTCACCCTTCCTCTAGCAGCAGGATGGAGATGAGAACTGGAGGCACAAAAGGCGAAGATTGCAGGCTGAGGTAAGAACGATTTACTGGAAACAGCAACCAGATAAGGAAATGAACAGAAACAGCAACAATACTAATGACAGAAGGTAGAAGAAAAGAAACATTTCACATGAGAATACCCCAATAATAGACCAGACAGGCTCCCTCCACCACATTTTGTTGACTGGAAGGAACCCCTTCTTCCTGGAGGACAGTCCTTTTCCTCGCCCTCGACAATGGTGTGAGGTGGTACAGAATCATAAATGTACCACCTTTCTCTAAAACATAAGAGCAGGTCTGGAGTTCATGAACTTCCAGTTCCTGAGGAGCTGACACTCAACAGCTCGCATGTGCTGGAACAGCACACTGCCACTTGTTGGTGACAAATGTTTCCATTCACAGATCGAATATTAAAGAAATAAAACACAAAACATCTTGAAGGCTTCACATGCAGTTGCTGGGAATTCTCCCTTTACAAGCTATTCCCTTGCTGCAGCACTTCTGCTTCTGGAAAACTGGGAGAGGGAGCACTGAAATGGCTTGGTCTGGAGTAAGTGGTTTTATTGATCCTCTCTCAAAATCTCGTTCTGATTCCAAAGCATGCCTGTCTCCATAGAACCCAACATCTGTGATGACTGGCTGCTGGTGAAGGGCCGCTTACGCTGGCAGACCAAGAACTGGGGGTGCTCACACCTTTCCACAGATGGTGCAGCTATTCCCTCTTTGGGACGGCAATTGAAGCTGCCGCTTTTCCCAGAGCACGCGTCCCCAGCTCCGCTGTGAGTAGCTCGGGGGAGCGGCTCACACGCCCGCTGGAGCGCACGAACCGGGCGGGCGCCGTTCAGCACCACGGCTCCGGGACCGGCCCCGGGCGGGGCGAGCCCCGCGGACACCCCGCGCACG
>JAYDZK010000001.1:97102548-97121460 GCA_034509185.1 Euphonia xanthogaster | reverse complement strand
TCCCTTCCCTTCCCTTCCCTTCCCTTCCCTTCCCTTCCCTTCCCTTCCCTTCCCTTCCCTTCCCTTCCCTTTCTTTCCTGCAATGCAGAAACATCTGCTTTCTGTTATCCTCTGTGTCAAACAGAAAACAATAACAGTGCTCATTAGGCAGTTTCCATGTTTAACTTTTGCATGGCAACATTCAGAGAAAGAAGACCTCCCAGTTTTTTTCTTGAAGAGCTTTGTTATTTTCTCACCATAAACTCTCCAAAAGGCTTTTGGCAGCTCTGTCATGATGCTCAGTTTCTTGCCTGGAAGCCTGACCTCCTGAAATATCCCATTCTTACTCTCTTCAGTCTTCCATCACACGGGGTGGTGTGCTTACCACAGTAACTGCTGGAAAATGGCTGCTCTTAAAATAATAGCTGTTGTTTCAAAACATATAAAATATTGCAGAACCTCCTTGCTGACACCCCTAACAAACAGTTTGTTCCCATGAATGCACAGTATGGTTCTCAACTAGTCCAGGCAGATAATATAAGCTCAAAAGCAATTGGTGCTTAGGCCTGCTTGGTGTTCATTCATTTCATCTGCAGTTACCTGTGGGCTGAGTTCAGGAAGATGGAAAAGTTCTGCTTTTCCCTGTTACCCAAGAAATGTGGAATATGTGTTACATGAAAAAAATCCTGAATGGGAAAAGAAGTTAGTAACATTATATTGATGAATATTAATTTCTAGATTATTTTATTATCTGGTTAAAGTTTTATTCTCTTTTGAACTCTTTTAAGACCTCATGAGACAGGTCACCCTTATGGATGTGGCTGTATGGTGTTAGTATAGATGTTATACAGAGAAGTTTGTTGGTAGGTGATATAGCAAAACAGATCATGTCTAAAAGGAAGGGAAAGGTGAAAATTGCTTGCAAAAGCTCTGAGTAAGTTGATTTTACTCACACTCATTCTTACCACAAGCACCAAATGTGCCTGAATAGTCTGACACCCTGTGGGATGCAAAGGACCAGAGAAACTGGCTACTGAGCCCTTGTCACAGCTCTGGGGTTCTTTACTGGGGTTGGCAGTGATGAATTACTTTTTAAAGAAATATTTCATGTCCATTTAGGAATAGTGTTTATTCTCCTGTTGTGATAAGAGGAGGGAATGGTGTGTATGATGTTCTGCAGCCTTGTTGCCATCCATTCCTATGTTCTCAAAATGTCTTACATTAATGAGTAATTTCTGCTGAGTTCTTATCACAATGTGTGTTGTCTGGGGTGACACATTCCTCAGTGTGATTGACTGCCTTGTTCATCATGTTATTTCTTTAACCCTTGTTCTGCTGTTTTCTTCTAGTGCTGTCTCTTTTTCTCACACACATTTCCATTCATAATTAATTCTTAGCAATCTCAAACCTTGGTTACAAGTCTTTCCATCCTGGTTACTGTTCCAGGAAAACCCTGGAATTACAGCTGTGCAGGACTTAGGCAGTGGGAATAACTGGTACTTTCCCCATATCTAGAAAAGAGAAGACTTGTGTGTTGTTCATTATAAGAACATAATTTGGCAAAAAAAACAACTCGGGAAGATGTATAACTCTAAAGCTTATAGGAAAGCAGAATGTAACAAAAACCACACACCTTCTCCTGTGTATAGTTGCTTGAAATTCATTAAGGACAGGCCATGTCTCTGTCCCTTTCAAATACTGCCAGGCTATGTGTCATCATGCCAAGACTGAGAAAGCTTTTAAACTTCAGCTTGAGGATTATCTTTCTTATGAAGAGAAAAATAATGAAATCATTATCCCTGGAGTGTAATTATTTTTTAATTTTTTTTTCTCTTTTTACATATTTATCACTGCTCCAGGTCAGAATTCTTATTCTGGAAAAAGAAATCTATTTTTTCAACTGAGTAGGTGTTTCCTATGTATCTTCATTTATATCACCTGTCAGTAAACTCTGGGATCTTGATGCCATTGTGTTTGAGGAAGCAAGGACCCCATACCATAGATTTAAAGAAAATAGATATTATAGGATAACAGTGCAAGACAGCAGTGATTGATGGTGGGATTGAGTAGACAGCTGTTTTCTAAACAAAACCTGCTGGTTTGGTTTAGAAATGTTGTATCCTGCTGGTATCTGCTGTGCTTGAACATGTAAGAGTGTTCAGTTTTCCTTTTTCAGCTGTGGACTGAATTCCCTGCTTCTCTAAATGGGAGTGCTTCCATTTTGAAATCTAAAGTACTTCTCCATGGCACAGCATTTAATATTAACTTTCTGTATTCAGTGCAGATGGATTTATATGCTGCCTGGCTTCCCTCCCCCCATTACTGGTTTGGCTAAGCAGACAGGTGGAGGTGGATAAGTGCATGTGCAGGTTGAATGGATGCCAGGTGCAGAAACCATCTGCATGATGTAATCTGCAGAGCTCCACAGTGCTGGTAACAAAACCAGACTCATACCAGCAGTTGCAACCATTGTCCTGGGGTGCTTTTACTGGGCACCATGTGTTTTGTGTATCATCATTCTGACCATGTGCAGTAACTTCAGATGTTTTATAAGAATGAGTGATGGCTAATCCTGCCTTGCTAAACAAAAGTCGAGTTTGGGCTGAGTGGAATTAGAGACTCTTTGTCACTGCTCTGAAATTGTGTTTGTCCAGTGTAAATGACCACCGTGAGAGTCTGGACACTGGGATATTCCTTAGCATTTTAGATCCATGTGGGCATGTGTAGTGTAGGGTCAGTCTCATTGTAACAAGTGTTTTCTAAATGCCACCTCCTGCAGGCAGATGGTGAGAAGTTGCTGCAAAAGAGGTGCACGGATTCCAGAAGCTTTCAAGATGAAACTGAGGACTGGAAAAGTTTATTTAGTCTTCAGCTTCCCTGTACTTCTTACAGTATCAATTCTGTTTTTGCACTATGGTCTGTGAGTATGTGAAGGGCAAATCTGAAATATATTTATACATTTCCAAGTAATTCTGTCCTTTGTGACTGTGGTTCCCAACATTTCTGCACATTAACCACTACCTGAGGTAAATAATCACCATTTTCTGGGAAAAAAAATCCCAAAAGTAGGAGTTCATTTTCCATTAATCATATCATGACAGAAGTGTTCTGATATGAGATGAAACAGGTGAACTCCTTTCCAGAAAGTCAAATCAATCATCTACCTTGCTCAATAATTTGGATTTGAATATCTTTATAATTAATTTCAATCAGCACAATGAAAAAAATTGTGTCCTCTCACTAGAAATAGCAGAAATTGATATGCCATGGTTTGAAATTGCACTTGTAGCTAATGAATCCTTCTTTATGATTCTGAGTCTGTCAGAAAGCTGTCTTCCCTTTCCAATACCATCACAGTAAAATAGACATGTTTATCAGGCTTAAATATAAATCACATAATATGCAGTTTGTTAAAAAGGCATGCAGTGCATTGGGCGGGTAATGCTGAGCCCTGGTGACAGTGGAAGCTGTGTAGACACTGCGGGCTATGCAAGCTGCAGAATGCTGTGAAAAAGAGGATTAAAAGTAAAAAGATGATTTGTGACCCAGAAATTCTGACTGCCCAGTGCAATCTTGCTGAGAAAAAGGAAAGAACAAGTAAGAGCTTTAGAGTGTTAAAAACATTTTGTTTCAGTGTGTAAAGAGGGCTGTCTTTCTCATTGACCTTCTTGTAGGATATGTACTTTCCTGTTCTGGAAAATAATGCTGTTTATGGTATAAGTCTGAGCAGTTAATAATGAACAGAGAGGCAACTTTTGTTTGCATCTCTTGGAAGTGGAAACCAATGGGCAGTGCTCAGTCTCTCCACAGCAATCTGTTATAGAGAGCAAAGTTGCATCTCCTGCCTTGAACAATAGTGGTCTCTGGAGAAAATCTCTTCTTTAGAAACAATTGCATGGCTTTGTATCACAGAGTGTTCATTTCTTTCTGGAGGCAGATTATAATACTGAATAAATGCCAGTATCTTTCTGTGTTTTAATGAGCATAATTGTGCTGGTTCTCTCATTTAATTGAACCTTTATTTCACACATGTGCAGCTAATTGATAAAACAGCCCCATGTCAGGAAAAATGGCAGGAAATACAAAGTAGAGAAATCCCAGACATCTCTCAGCAAAATCTGTGCTCTTTTGTCATGCACACAATACATTCTTTTTTCTCTTTCATAACTCCATGTGTTTTATTTGCCTAGAATGGAACTCTTGATTTAGAAATGAGTAGGTCAGTTCCTGTGTTATGGGGCATTCCTCAGAAACTTCAGCCTTTAAGCCCTGGTCTGTGACAGGAACCAAGAGGCTGAGCATTGATTTCAAGACTCAGGTCCATACAGGAACGTTATGATGGATTCTTTTAACAACTAATTTACTGAAGAAGTGTCTTACCAGAAGAAATATTTTTTCATTGTTTCTCACATATTTTTGTTACTTTCCCTTTGAGCGTTAAATTGACCTGTTCTTCTGGCTGAGAAGGATTTCTGCAGGGACTGAGAATATGAAATGCTTCTTGTCTCTTCTAAAAAGCCTCATGTTCAACAAAACACAAAATTAAATTGCTGATGACCTGTAGAACATGCTCAGTTTGGAAGCTTGATATTTAGGGAGTGTGCCATCAACTGTCAGCAGTTATCAGCTGTTCTGAGTATAAACATGGTGTGGGCAACCAAGATGGGAACAAGTTGTTAGAGGTATGAAGACACCCTGAAGTTATCATGTACTGTAGCAATTACAGCATCTGAAGGTTTTTTCAGACAGGCCAGCAGCAGAAATCTCACCGTGACCATTCCTCAAGTTTGCTGCTTATGCTGGAATTTGACATGTGAAAAGGTGGCAGCACCATAGCACCAAGATGAAGTACTTGATGACAAAAACATCCACATGCTGGGAATGATGATGCACAGTTTATGCATAGGCTGGATTCCCCTCTTGGGTTGGTACTGCCTGATAATGGTGTTTAGATACTCAGGGTTGGGCAGCACAAACCAGCAGATAGAGTCTGTACTGCCTTCTAATTGTTTCTGGAAAAGGTATTGATTTTGACTTACAGGTTGTGCTCATGGACATATCAAAGATAAACAAGGAGTGATCCATTGCCTTCAGTGGGCAACTTAACCCAACATTTACAGTCATGATGACACCAAACAGTCTCTCTGCATCACACCATTAAATTACATTCCTTGCTGAAAGATGAAGAAATTGCCTTGCATTGTATGTCTTAATGGTTTTTTCTCTACCTTCTCTGATTTAACATAGCTTGGTGATTTTTGGTATAATTCTGAAAAACATGCATTATTTTCCTGCTGGGACAGTGGCTTTGTTAGTAGTGGCTTGAGAAGAAGCAGAAATAAATTTTGGTACCTTGGAAAAATTATCCTCTGGAAAATAAAACATTTGTTTATCTTTTTGAATTTATTTCCCTCAAAAGATGGCACAGCATATAGAACAATGAGGAGCAAATGCCTTAAATAAAACTGGCATAAATCCCAATGCATGTAAATAACTTTAATAAAGAAATTGCATTATGTCTGGCACTCCACAGCTCAGAAGAGCTCTCCTCTACTACGTGGTTCAGAATCCCCAAATAGGTCACCCTGAAGATTATCTCCTTCTCCATTGCTGTGAAAGCTCTGGGTTATTATTTCTTGTCTCATTCTTTCATAAGAAACACAGCAATAAAACTCACTAATCTGTCCTTCCACAACACTCTGCTGATAAGATGTGTAAATCATAAATGATTCCTTTCAATTACAATAGATTTGTTTCAGAGAAAGAAGGAAATATTAAAATGGGAACCTAGGGAACAACTGAAAATTGCTTTTGCATATCTTCAGAGAAAAATTTTATTACTAGTACTAATAATAATTCCCAAATTTTATTCTGGAAGAAACCTACCTTTCTCATGCCATCCTTTCTCAGACCTTGGATATAAGCTGTGTATTTCTATTAATGGGATAGATAGATAGATAGATAGATAGATAGATAGATAGATAGATAGATAGATAGTAGGTAGATAGATAGATAGATAGATAGATAGATAGATAGATAGATAGATAGATAGATAGATAGATGGGAGGGATGCCACTGGTTGCTGCCTGCCAGTGGGACTGTGCACTGGCAACTCCTGTGCATCACAACTCCTTGAGACACCACTCTGTCCAACCTCCTACCTGCCTTGCTGGCCACTGGTTTGTTGATCAGGGGGTTGTGGCACAGGCTGTGCTTTCACCAGCCACCAAGGTTACTTGCCTTTTCACAGGAGACACTCAGGTTGCTTCAATGTGGTTTCTCTGTGCTGTTCTGCCACCTCTTCCAAGACAAGCCTCCATGCACTCCAGCCACTCCTTTACACATATTTACATATGCCTATGGATGTAAAGAGATAACTCAATGCACATAAACACAAATGATCTTGCATTTGAGATGCCATGTCGCTTGTCTTTAGCAAAAGACAGCACTTTGGCATGGTTAATTTCTAGAGCAAAAGAAATCCAATATGCTCAAACCTAGAAACAAAATTTTCCTGTCCAAATTTTGTCAGTCAAATGCTCTTCTCAAAGTATACAGAAAGCCAAAAGGTGGCAAGATTTTGGAATTGGGCTTTAGTTCACTAAATGAGGTAAACACTGGAGGCAGGTCATATCCTCTTTTCAACCTGCTTGCATTGATGCTGTAGGACTTAAGAATGCCCCAAATGATGACCAGAAGCCCTTCAGGCTTATAGGAGGTTTCTAACTTTTGGACTGCAATTTGATGTGCATTTTTCTGTCTGCAGCTTTGGATTGAGCACTTTCCATCTCCATCTGCTCATTTTCCACCTCAGAGCTGCTCTATTGTGCTGCTGTTTTACAAGAATCTGAATGCTTTTTTCCTGTGAGGTATTGATACAGAGAGCCAGGTCTGAGAGGGAGATTATTTCGTTTTCTGCTGCAATATATTTATATGCAAAGTTTCATTTTGTTTATTTTGCAATAGGACTCCCTCTGCTCCATTAGTAAATGATGCAAAGAAGAGTGCCAGAAGCATAAGGAAAACTGTGTACCTTTACACTTTCTTTGCTTCCACAGTATCAAAATTGGACAAAAAAAATCTCATGGTACAGAAATATAGAAGGCTTTAATTAACCACGACTACAGATTTAAATGTATTTCTTTATTTATCTGGGTTTTTTTTCCCTGTGGCTCCCTTGGTGAGCAAAAAGGTGGATGTGCATGTATTTTTGTCAATATCCTAGCTTCATTTTGTGGGTTTACAGACTTTAAATTGATACAACTTTGTTATTAATGTCATTTTGGAGAGGCACTAGGGGGTTGCTTAGATGTAACGGAGACTGAGAAAAGGTAGAAAAACATTTTTCCTTTATTGCTAAAGGGGGAATTATTATTATTATCTGATTTCTTCTACATCACTCTCAAAAATGCATATTTAGGGTTTTCCTAGAGGTGCAGGTTGCAACAAAATACTCTTGAAATTGAGGGATACTGATCTAAATACTTTTTTTTGCCTTTTAAAAACCTTTTTTCCTAATTAACTGCAAAAGGAATAAAGAGTGTTGTTTCTTCAGCTTTGAAATTTACCATTAAATCTGTCAAGAGGATTATTACAACTACAAAGGTATTCCTTGCAAAATGAGTTTGTATAGTAAATGTTGCCATTGTACACTTAGAGGCCTTTTATAACATCAAAGTGATAACATTACCATTGTCAAATTGAGATAATCTTTCTATTAAATTTGGATTATGTACGTTAATGCTCCACATTTTGAATGTGTGCTTGTAAATGTGCTCCTACACTATTGCTTATCTTTGAGTGGATTATTTCTAGAAAGACCTGAAGGGCTGTAAAAAGGAAACAAAGGGTGGAAAAAGATTTTACAGCTCAACAGGCTAGCTTCCAGATTTGTAGACAGATCTTAAAAATAACTTTTTCTTCATATTGGAATTGTCTTCCACAGCACAACTGAGACTATGCTATCATCTTATAAACAGAAATCAAAATTTGGAATTGTGACCACACAGCTTACGAAAATGGGCATTGAATCTGATCTGAATTCAGAGCAAAGGGATGTTCAGGCCCATATCTAGTCTAGTAAAAGGAGGTACACCATTTTTCTCAAGCTCTTGGACTGAAACTTTGGAATTTTATGCATTTAGAACCTGGTTGTAGCATTTGTTTCTTATATGGTGGCAGATACACAGATACACATGAGAAAATTGCCCATATTATGTGGTTACAAAAGTCCATACTTTGGTCCAAGAGTTGATAATGATGTGGTTGCTTAAATGCTATTCCATTATGTCTAAATTCTGTACACACTGATATTTACACGATTTTATTCATCTCATGGTGCTAAAAAAAGGTTATCTCTACTTTTTTAAAATTGAACTCAACTTGTCTTTTTTAGATTACAATTCTTAGCATCTAAATTATTTTTATAATAAGAAAATACTATAGCTAGCAAATGGTTAATCATGCAAAAAATGTAAAAAACTGAGATTATAACAGACTTTTAGATTAATTTTCCTTTCTGAACAACGACAGCAGAGTAGATCTATTTTGCTTTTAAAGATGTGCCAATAAAATGATGTGTTTGAGTATGAGGCTGTCAGTCTTCTTGTTCCCCAGTAAAAGCAAACACACACCCTACATTTCCTCAGGATACGTGGGCACAGGGGGAATGACCTGCGGATGATGAACTAAACAAGCACCCAGTGTCCTGTGCTCTGCTAGGCTGGGTGGTGGATATTTGGCCACAGTGCCTGTGTTTTATCAGCTTAGTGACACATTCAGGCTGAACCTGACCCAAGTCCCATTAGCTGTAGACAGAATTGCTTTGCACACACTGAGCTTTCTGAGGAGGATGCTACATCAGATGTGCAGCTGTGTGCAGTGATACACATACAACTGGATATATGGCTGTGTTAATCCTGGCTTCTCCCTGCTCTGTTGGGCCACACTCAGCCTGTCACAGTCAGGGTCTGCCAGAGCTCTGAATGGGTCTCGTGATTGCAGCTGCTCCCCTCAGCCATGGGGAACTGTGTTCCATGGTAATTCTGAGCACTTGAGCACATGTTTCATATCACAAATTTCTGTTTCTGTGTCTCCGTAGTAAAATACAGGTCTCAAGGTAGCATTTACCCTCTCTCAAGCACCAGAACAGGAAGGAGTGTGTTCATAGCATTACTGAGCTGAGGATATAAATATTAATGGGAACCAGTTCAAATACATTAAAGCTTTTGTGCAATGCTCATTTCTTGAGATATCATGTTATGATGTTCGTTAAGGATGCCTGTGTATTTGTATCTTTTGTGCACTTGTTTCACCAAATTAGGAGTTAATTTGTAGCAAACTTTTAAAGAGAAATGAAGCATTATTATTGAAATGTATTAATTCCACATAAGTTTGGCATGTAAGGAAGGAACTTTGACAAGTAGTGAATAGTGTTCTGGTTGTAGTCCACCCATTACTAGCAACCAGGAAACCAGAGAACAGAAAAGGATCAGATTCTACTCTGGGATGTATTACAGCTTGTCTTCTCAATGGGAATTAAGTATGTGCATCCCAGGGAGAAACTTGGCCTTAGAGCATGGTTTGCTGTATGACCAACCTCCTGAGACAAAAGCATAAACTATACTGTGTCTGCTGTGAGACTACACTTCTTGGAAAAAAACAAACCAAAAAATGCTTCTCACTCTTTTTCTCATCTGTGAAGTCATCTGTTCTCCAACTTAGTAAAAAGGGATTTGAGAAACTTCTTTATCTTTTCTGTTTCTATTGCTTTTTCATCTCCATAGTAGATAGATTCTGCTGTATTATTCTGAAACATAAAACCGTATTTCTTTTAGCTCTTGCAGATTCCTGAATATGTTGCTGAATATTTGTCTTCTATGTATTTCCAGGCCTTGTTTTGGTATCCCAGAAACATTAGTGGGACTTGCATACTCAAAAGGCTGTTAAAAGGAGCATAACAGACCATTCTTCCTTCCTTAAACATATGAGGTTTAGATATATCATGCACAACAGTTACCCTGATTGAAAGAACTTGCAGGCAGGGAGCTCATGACATTGCAAAGCCATTCTATGAGGAAACCATTCTTTAATATGTAGAAGTTTTTCTGAAAAGAGGTGAGTGAAAGTTGCTACCTGATACCTGAGTTTATCTGGTGGTGGCTCCACGTGCTTTGGGTTGTGGGTTTGACTCTGTTAGATTTCTGTTGACTGACAACATTTAGCTGTGGCTGGAAAAGAAGCTGGAGAAAGTGAATCACAGTCAAGGTGATTGCTACAGGGTGGCCTCTGCTACAATCATAGCTCTAAATTCATCAAGCCTTTTCTTGACAATAAATAGAAGTGACTATTTGCAGCACTGAAGCACTTTCTTCATCTCAGATCCTGCGATACTTTGTCAGAATATGTCTTGAACCTCAATACTGTGGGTAAAGAGAAAAGATAATTGGTTGCAAGTGTAATAAGCCTGTGAGGTATTATAAAAAAATCTACTACCAAGGAAAGAGAGCTGAAGCTTGTTAGTCACCATGGACAATGTAGGTCCTACCCTTGGTTTTGGTGATAAAAGCCTGTTGAAATTCCATGGTTGAAAAGTTCCACTTGTGTAAAACCCTGGAGTAGTATAGGAATTACTTTCTTCTGTTGAAATGCAAATTAAGAACACATATTGAGCTTTTCAGTCACATCATCTTGGCTTTGAGGTTAAATTAAGCAAATTAGTTATGCAGAGTCAAGCAGTTAAGTAAGACACATAAAGACAAGATAATTCAGTCAGCAATGGCACAGCTGAAGGAAATCTCTGCATAAGTCCATTGTACAATAAAGGCTGAAAGCAGAGATGCACAGTCTGGAGAACTTTGAATTTGCTTGTACTGCAGCAAGAAGGAGCCTTCTGAAAGGGGCCTCCTGAGGACTTATTTCCCAAGTATTTGGAAGTTGCTGGCTGAGGTAACAGCTGAATGATCAGATAACCACTCAGATAATCATCTGGCATTAGTTATTGAGCTCCCACAAGTGTTCTGTTAAATAAGCCTCTACTTCTGCATGATGGGTGGTGGTTTGGTTGTTATGAAGTTATATGGAAACATATAATTGCTGGGAAAAGTGAGATTTACCTTACCTAACTCTATCTGCCCAGTCTCAGGCTGGGACATGTGGTTCTCTGAAGGTGACTAGGTCCTTGCTGGAAAGTGAAGGAAGGATGACTTCCTTTGCACAGGCTTTCAGACACCCCACCTTGGGCAGATGGCTCTCAGCTGCTGCTCTCCTTCACTGTTCTACAGAAAATGTTCAAAGCACCTCCTTACACATACCAGTTACCTCTAACTTTCTGGTAGAATCAAATAATCATAATCCAGATCATTAGTAAATGAAGTAGTCTCATCTGGCCCTTTGGGCAATGTCTGTCGAAAATCCACAGAAGAAAGCAGGCTTCTAACATATTTCCAAATATACTTTAACTGATACAATACAACAAACTTATACTGCTGAAGAACTACTGTCTCCCCAAAGAGCAGCAGTTCTCCAGGCATCAGACACTTTCACCTAATTTGTGATAGAGTTATTTAGGATTTTCAGTAGCTCAATATGCAGCTTTTAACTTATGAAAACTTAAAAACAAGTGGCAAATGAAGTGACTATATTCAAAACAGTCCTTAGTGACCATGTCAGAAGTGGTATATTCTTATTTCACGGAAAGAAATGTCTTTACTAGTGTCATTATTTTCAGTCATCTGTAAAGTGTCAGTGTGTTTTGATTTGATTATAGTAAAACATGCAAAAATTCTATATTTTCCATGTACCTGATATTTAATTTAGTTTTCATGTCGCACACATGAACTGCTGTGGAGGCCATTTTTTTTTTCACACTGTTGTGGACCCAAAGGAGATACCTTAGGATAGGGGGACATATGTGAGATAAATTTTCTTGAACATTGATTAGGGAACCAGCAAATAGGTGCAGCAGCCTTTGCAGTGAAAGTAGATGGTGATGGAAAACTCAGAGGCAACTGCTGGATCTGAGCTGGGCCATGGAAGTGTAAACCCAGTTATTTGAACTGCAGTGTTATGTGGTAACATAACTAGAGAAATTATTGTCTTGTCAGTGCAATGCTCTTTGGTGGCTGCAAGTACAAGTCTTGGTTTTAACACTTCCTCACTTCTCACTGACTAGCTAAGGAATGTTAATATATCTACCAAAGCTTTCACATGTAATTTATATGCTGCTGAAAAGTACTTTGACATTGTAACTTTATGAGCAAGAATATATGATCATGCAACATAATATCTGAGGATATTTGTGAAGTGTTTTTCAGATAAGAAGCTCTCCTGTCTGTACAGAGCAAATTATTCTGTACTGCTGGCTGTTTGACAGGTGAAATATCATGAAATTTTAACAACAAATAGACTTTTTAGGAACCAAGAAGAACCCAGAACCTTGGGATGACCTGCAATTGTATGCCTTCAGCTCATTATTTCAGCAGTAATATTTTGTTAAAGATTGGATGTGAACATATCCTGTCTTTTAATGTAAATGCAGGAAAATTTATAAAATATCTGAAAAAATATGATTCTCAAGAGCAACCACAGACATGAGTATATAACACACTAATGGACAGTGAGTGAGTCCAGGTTAGCTTGCAAATAAAAGCTTGTGAAAGGGGAGCAGGAAAATCAAAAAAGTAAAAGAAGGAGCACAAAAAGCCCAAAAGACTGTGCAAAAAGCATTTTGTCTAGGAGCAGGATAAAGAAGAGAGAGGACATTTGAACTGAGTAGTGCCAGGAAATGGTGCTTGAAACTATCAACAAGCCTTGAGTTTTCCTGAGCTTGGGAAACCAAAACTGTTGAAATTATTTGAAAATACTTTTACGCAGTTGCATGGCAGCAACATCTGTACATGTATATTCTATCTACATGACACTGAATACTATTTTTGGCTAGTTGTCCTTGCCTGAAAACAGCTTGGGCAGTGGGAAATTGTCAGCTGAATTTACCAGAGAAAAATAGTTCAAACTACAACAATTAAAAGACAAACTTTTAATGAGTGTGCAGAATTACATCTAAAGAAACATTTTATTACAGTTCATATCAAATGCTTTGAGAAGATGTCAGTAGTGATAAGCATTTTTAACAAAGAAAATATTATGGTCTGCATTGTAGAAAAAATAGTCTGGCTATAATCACAAAAAGTGACTGTACAGCATGGAGAATGTTTCCCTTGCTGAATTTGGGAGTGTGCTTCATTTGTGAGCCATATCAAACTCTGAGATGTGTCTTTGATCCGGCTTAGCATTTTTAGCAAAGAAAATGTTGATAAAATATTTTTGTCCAGCTTATAAAACATCTAGTAATATTTTAGAAATAGTGGTCTGAAAAACAAGTCTCAGCTTTGAGGCTTCCTCACTGGTGTGAAATATATGTAAACATCTGCACATCTCTTCTGAAGTTAAATACTTTCACCCTTCCCTTTCCCGTTTGCCTTTCCCACTAGCCTCCTGAGCTAGTGTGTATGGGTATTATCAAGAATTATGCATTTTGGTGCCTGTTTGCAGTCTGAGTGCAGCAGTCTGATTTCAGATAGGTCACTCAAATGACCTGATAAGACCAAACAGCTTTTCTCTTTTACAGCTGTAGGCACCTGACAAACTGTTGGAGATAGCTGCACTTTACAACATGTATCCTCCTACTGTGTGACTGTAAGAAACAGACATATTGTGAAATAACTGGGCTGAGGGAGACTTTATTAGAATCTTTCTTATTATGGTGGTGCCCATCGAGAAGGGGACTGAATACTGTGCAAACACATAAAACTGAATACTTTGAGTTTCTTGGACCAGCTGACTGTCATCAGATCTGGAAAGATGAATTTTATACTTTTTAAAGGATTGTTCCTAACACAAAGATTCTTAAAGCCAGTGGAATGACTTCTTTGTAAATTTTGTTGATTTTGACTCAAGTTTATAATGAAACTGTAGCTTTGCTGTGCATGGCCTGAGTAGAGAACTGCACACTTCTCCAGTGAATGTCTTCTCCCAGCCACCTCCACACTGCTCCTCTTTGGCTTTCAGCACTGCAGAAAGCAGCCCACAGGTCATGGGACTGGAAGACACAGATGTGGCAATTTAGGAACTTCCAAATAGTGATCTCTGTGACACTCAAACCATCTCCTGCTTGGTTATTCTTGTCAGATACCTCAGCAATCTGCTCATTCAGAGCTGTGCTCAGAGGCAAGGATACCAACAACCCCGTGAGATGCTATGTCATTATCACTGGAATCCAGAGAAGAATTCCTGGCATTATGTGGACAAGTTAAATCTAAAAATGGTCCTGGAATTGTGCATGTAACTAGAAAGATCATTGAGAGTTTAGCTAGAAAAATCTGATGTAATTCAATTTCCCCATAGCAATCTGTGAATAGCTCATCTTACCTTTGTACTGTTGCCTAGTCATGGCTGGATCCTGGAGAGGGGTGAGAATGGACCGGGAAATATTTCACATGTGGGAATTTATGGCATATATTTCAACTCTGTGTTCATGTATGCATGTTCATGTATCTCCTGCAGGTGTAAGGTTAGCAGCTGTCAGTTACTCACAGATGCATTCTTATCTTTTATCACTGTTCACATCATCTTGAAATGTAAAGCCCAGAAAGAATGCATTTTGGAACAGCAAATACCTTCCAGCTCCAGGTGCACAGCAGAGTGTCCAGGAATGCTCAAGGCTAAGTGCTTTTGAAACTGCACTTTTGTTGCCTTGGAAAAAAAGAACTGGCCATTGTTTAAGGAATTTGAGAAGAAGCTGCCTTTGGTTCTTACTCTGCTGAAAGATGTGCTGTAAGTCTGGATATGTCACTCGGAGCCTGTGTCCTGTGTAAAGGATGAGAAAGAGAAGGAAAGTCATACAGTGGATTTGTATGGCTTCACTCAGCACTAGACCTGGATAATATTTAAAATTTTTCACAATTTAAAAAAATGTTACCATTGGCACTGCTCAAGGCTGTTTCTTCAGCTGGTCTGTAGTTCCAGAGTCTGCCAAAAATGCTGTAGGTGTGCTGAAGAATCAGACTGAGAGGAATTATACATTCATAACATGCAGGTGATGTTAGAGGATTTATTTTTTCTGAGTAGTCAGCCAGTTTCCTTGCAATCATCTTGCATACCATCCTTAGCCTTGGAGAAATGCTGTGGAATAAATGAAGTAAGAGTCATTGGGTATTTATCCCCTTTTTTTTTTCTGTCTTTAAAGAAGACAGTAGTAATATTTTTTTCATATTTTTTATCTCATTTTCCTGAAAGAGAAACTACATTCACAGTGATTTTATCTGAGGGTGCTCATTCCCATTCTTCTCTTAGAGTCATTACATTGATATGTAGAGATAACAACTTACTGAAATGTTCTGACATTTACAATGGTCATTTGCATTAAGTTCTCTCCTTGAGTGTCATTCTCAATTTTGCTTTGAAGTCATGGTGACTTTGTAGGTCTCAAGGGATCATCTTTTACATAATTTCTGTATTCCATTGCTCCAAGGGCTAAAAATTTTTAGTAGAGAGAGTTGGAATCATAGCAGCTATAGTTGAAACAACAGGACTGTTTAGAAATTATATATGTTAAAATTAGAGTTATATCTGTTGAAATCTGAAATATTCAGTGGTCCTTGTTCCATGCTTCTTTGTAGAATATTGCTGAAACCAACAGGATCTCCATCACAGTTCTGAAATATCTTGGGTTTGGAATTTCTATCCCCAAACCTACTCTCCTTAAAGAATTTAAATATATGTTTGGAAAGGGTCTGTACTTTACCAGATCTAATGAGCATAGTACAGTAGAATTTATTTATAAATATCATTCCTTTAGAGAGTTTTTTGTCTCAGGAGAACTGCATATTGTTCCATTAACGATCTTCTCCCCTTCTTATATATTTTTGTGGGAAAAAGAAAAAACATGGTTTAAGTTTTCTGGCTTACCTGCGGTAAATTCCTGAAGATGATGGACCATTTCCTCCTGTAGGAGACAGCACTGGCAACACTGATAATGAAAAGTAGAATAACATAGAAATTAACACCAACCCAAACTGAGAAAAGAGCATCAGTTTGTTAGCAATAATAAATGAAGGCTTGCACGTGGAATATTGCACATTCATCAGGTACTTGTTCATGACCTTGGCAGAAAAAGTAATAAATGGAAATGAGGAGTCTGTGTGCCTCTATCCAGGAATGATTTCATGTACCTACATGCAAAGCTGATATGCTGATGGCTTGGATCCTACAGCAGCCACAACAGGTCAGAGCAAACCCTGCAACCTATTTTCTCAGCCTTATTGCTCATTTTTCAGACTGCTGGTAGCTCTTACTACATGGAAAGGAAATTGCTGATAATCTATTTTTGGTATGATTAATCTTTGGGACTCATTTCAGATTCCTTTTTGCAGGCCATAATTTGTCTGCTCTCAGTATGTCCTGAGGAATTCTTAAATTAAGGAGCCCAAAGTTTATATGAGCCTGTCTGCAATATTGTCAGATGTTACCTTTCTGCCCACTAATGTCTTTTGAAACTCTTGATTTGTAGCCAAATATCTGACAGTAAAATCAGTATGATGCTTCTATCCCATTTTTGGAAATAAGTTAATTAGTCTCCCTTAGGGTCCTGAAGAAAAGCCTCTTATCTTATGTCAGTTTAATTTCTGCTGTATCTATTTTTGTTAGTGCTATGTGAAAGAATACTCTTATTCTATTGTTTGTTTAATTTAACTTTTTCTTAATTTTTGGTTGCTCTTCACAGACTTCAGAATTTATCTTAAGACCGGTAATCTGGAAATTAGAAAACAAGATCTAAAAAACTTATTTATCTTAATCTTGTATCTTGTCCAAGCATAAACCACAACTCTTACAGCAAGCTAAGCTTATGTCAGAGGCAATCTTAAGAGGAAAATTGTGCAAGAATCAAAAAGAATGGGAAGGAGAGAAGAAGCTCCTGAGTGTTAGCACTTGCTGTCATCTGCAAGGATGTGCAATTCAGCTTTTGGAAAAGTAATTTTTCTTTCTTTTATTTGTACAGCTCCTTTCAGTTTAAATGAAATGGTGATTTGCTGAAAACTGATACTGATAAAAGCATAGTGATTTAAAAGGTCTATGAAAGGCAAGTTAATGAAGCTGAGCTCTTTAGACTCTTCATTCTGGTCACTCTGTACTCAAAAGTAAAATGCTTTTCTCCAACTGTGCCTTATCTAGGAAATGTGTGCATTATTGCATTTGAATATGGCTATTTGTCAATCAGATACACACCTCATGATAGGTGCAATTATTGATCATGCATATTAGAATGATGACTGAAGGAACACACAGTTAACTCCACTATAACCAGTTACTCCAGTAACTTCCTTTTTTTTGTAAGAAAAGAAAGTAATAATCTACAGATATGCTTATTGTGCCCTTTTGGTGTGGTAGTGGATGCATTTCCCTTGTCAGGAGCAGTAATGTGCCAGAGATATGTATGAAAGTGAAAGAAATAGCACAAGTGGAAATGTGTTGAGAGGATTCATCTAGTGGTAGGGCTTTGTTTGTCCGTCTTGAAATGGGTTCATCCACAGCAATGCAAAGATTAGGAGTCCCTAAAATTGATGTTTAAAAATATCCTGTGTCTAAGTAAGAAGGACATAGAGCTGAAACAAATTAATCTGAGAGGAAAAGAAACTAATGGGACTTGAAGTAACAGAAAATACAGTGACTAAAGAAAACATAGTAAAGAATAGAAGCAATTCCCAGCTTTCATTTTGCTTTGCTATTAAAAGACCTTTTTATCTCAGGTCTCTGGCCCCATTTTCTGTGATGAAACAAAGCCACTAACCATAACTCTGCATAATAACATAACTCTGCATGATAACTCTGCCAAAATGTGACTTTCTTCCAGTGAGGAGCTTTCTTTATGGCTCTTCGAAAGTGAGAACTCTCAAGAGTTCTCAAAGTGCATTCAGTTGCCATAATTGCTTTAAATAGGTACAGAAAGTCAATAAATTAATTTCCAGATGTTAGTTAAATAATAAGATCCAAATCCACAACATCTTCCACACTTATGAGCAGTGTAAACTGGACTGAGAAGAACCCAGGAGGTCCTTATGGAGTGCTGAGTATTCCTGAAATGCAGTGCTAGCAGCTGCACTGCTGTGGAAGTACAACAGAGCAGAGTCTGCTGGCCAGCACCTCAAATAAAGAACAGCCAATCTCATAGGAGAGCAGCTTTGCTCTGTTTTCTTCTATGCTTCCATGGCAACCCAACCTCAGCTACAGCCCTCCTCTCATGCTGACATAAAGCAAAATGCATTCACATTCTTGGCTCGCTAAAAGCCTGCTCTGTGCAAATCTTCACCCTGTGCACACCTTCACCCTGTGCACACCTTCACTCTGTGTACCCCTTCACCCTGTGCACACATTCCCTCTGTGCACACCTTCACCCTGTGCACACCTTCACCCTGTGCACACCTTCACCCCGTGCACACCTTCACTCTGTGC
Source organism: Euphonia xanthogaster (assembly GCA_034509185.1). Lineage (NCBI taxonomy): Eukaryota > Metazoa > Chordata > Aves > Passeriformes > Fringillidae > Euphonia > Euphonia xanthogaster. The sequence continues at coordinate 97,102,974 of JAYDZK010000001.1, read as the reverse complement.
ACACCTTCACTCCGTGCACACCTTCACCCTGTGCACGCCTTCACCCTGTGCACACCTTCACCCCGTGCACACCTTCACTCTGTGCACGCCTTCACCCTGTGCACACCTTCACTCTGTGCACACTCACTCTGTGCACACCTTCACCCTGTGCACACCTTCACCCCGTGCACACCTGCACCCTGTGCACACCTTCCCTCTGTGCATACCTTCACTCTGTGCACACCTTCACCCTGTGCACACTCACCCTGTGCACACCTTCACTCCATGCACACCTTCACCCTGTGCACACCTTCACCCTCTGCACACCTTCACCCTGTGCACACCTTCACTCCATGCACACCTTCACCCTGTGCACACCTTCACCCTGTGTACACCTTCACCCTGTGCACACCTTCCCTCTGTGCACACCTTCACCCTGTGCACACC